>OU015469.1:27259521-27839412 GCA_907164805.1 Brachyptera putata | reverse complement strand
TTTTTTTTTTTTTTTTCGTTCGTTAAAAAGCACATTGGCTAGGACATAGATCACAAATTTACATGATGGAACCAGTAAAAATCGTGAATAGAGGTGCACTGGAAGTGCTGCGGAAGAGATCCCCCACTGTACGGGAGAGGGGTCCCCCGGAGCGAGGGCACCACGCACTGGAACATGCAGGTGTCCGGGTTCTCAGGAGGCACTGCTTGTAGTTCTCCTTGCTGCACAGGGCAGCCACTTCGGAATCAGAGCTTTCTGAATATTATCCAGATTTCAGATAACAATGAGACAGGTCCACAAGACATCAAGTTGAAATATCGACCTTTCTGGAAAGAACCAGGGGTTGATCTCAACTAACACCACAACGTTCTTTTTTTGAGTTTCTACGTAGACTTTTCTTTTTAATCGCAACTAATACATAATTTTTCCAAATTTGATTAAGACTTCAATTTTTTTTTTTAAAAATTTCCTCAAACAATTTTCTTTCTTAGAATTAGTTTTCTTGCTGAATATTAGACAAAATTTGGGAAAATTTGGGCGTTTTTTCAAAAGTACTTCCAAAAGTAAATTGGGCTGTACCCCCAGACATTACAGACATTCAAAACAACACTTGTATATTTATTTATAACCCCCACCATGGCACGGTACTTGCTTGCAACGTCAGATATTCAGCTAAGGGATTTCCCGTTTGCATTCATTCAGTGGTCGAATCAGGGAGGGGGAATCATTTTGGTACAGCGAATAATATCACACAAAATAAATCGTAATTAATAGATTTAGTTTGAGAAATGAATGCATATATTATGCGAGAATGTGAACGAACGGAGTGACTAAATTCTTTGAAAGCCCCTACACCATCTTTCAATTACTGTGGGTTTCTCCAGAGGTCGTCATGCAGCAGTAGCCCTACGGCCTTAGTTCTATCAATGGCTTCCAAGAGTTCAGCTAAAATGTTGATTGGCAACGGTTTTAACGAGTGTTTTACTCTTTGTCTGCTAGTTAGATGAGCGTAGCGAGATTTTCACTCAATCTTACGGAGCTTTGTCTGTGCGTTTTTTTTTTTTTTTTTTTTTTGTTTTTTTTTTGTTTGTAACACTGCACAGGTTGCAGGGTTTGACCGATCGACATGAAACTTTTTTTTATATGCAACTTATCCAACTTTGAACTGGATAGTTTTGAGTTCAATCGGTTGGGCCATTTTTGAGAAACATCATTTAGAAATTTCTAAAGACCCCCTAAGTTTGGCTAAAAAATTGAAAAAAAAATCTCTCCAATACGATTCAAATTTTCCCCAAATGTGAACACAAGAATAATATACATGGGAAAAAAATTTTGGTTTGATATTCGGACCAGCCGTTTGGAGAAAATAAATAAAAATGTATTTTATTCATCGAAAGATAGAAAATTAGTTGAAAAATGTTGCATTGTCGAAGTCACGGCTTTCTAGATCATTACATCGGAATGAAGTTCATTTCAATTGATCAAGGTTTGTAGAGTTTCGATTATACTTTATATAGACATCTCGCTCATCGTACAACGCACATCCTGCGTTTGCCTAGTGAATAAACAAATAATTTTGTTCATCCTATAGTTTCTGCACTGTACTCATTTTTAATTTATTAGAGAGCGTAGCGAAGATTTTTACTCAACTCTTACGGAACTTTGTCTGTGCGTTTTTTTTTTTTTTGTTTTGTAAACACTGCACAGGGCGCAGGGTTTGACCGATCGACATGAAACTTTTTTTATATGCAAACTTATCCAACTTAGAACTGTATTTTTTGAGGTTTAATCGGTTGGACCCTTTTTGGAAACATCATTTAGAAGTTTCTAAAAACCCCATAAATTTGGTGGCGGAAAAAAAAAAAAAATAAAATCTCTTCAATATGATTCAAATTCTCCACAATGTGAACACAAGAATAATATACATGAATACAAATTTGGTTGATATTCGGACCAGCCGTTTTGGAGGGAAAAAAATTTTAATAAATGTATTTTATTTATCGAAAAAGATAGAAATAAATTTGTGAAAAATGTTGCATTGTCGAAGTCACGGCTTTCTAGATTCATTGAATCGGATGAAGTTCATTTCAAATTTATCAAGGTGTGTAGAGTTTTCGATTATACTTCAACTTATATAGACATCTCGCTCATCGTACAACGCACATCCTGCGTTTGCCTAGTTTCTTAGATGAGCTTAGGAAAATTTTCACCCAACTCTTATGAAGCTTTGTCTGTGTGTATTTTTTTTTTTTTTTTGTAAACACTGCACAGGTCCAAGGTTTGACCGTCAACATGAAACTTTTCTGTATACGCAAACTTGTCCAACTTAGAAGTGTATAGTATTTGGGGCAAATCTGTTGGACCATTTTTTAGAAACATCTCAAAGTTTCTAAAAAACCCCATAAGATTGGCTGAGCGGGAAAAAATTTGAAATAAATCTCACCAAAATAATTCAAATTTTCCTCAATGTTAAAAACGGAAGTGATACACATAATTAAAATCTTGTATGCAATTTGAACCAGCCCTTTCAAGAAAATAATGAAATACATGTTCTTTATTCATCAAATAGATATAGACATAATGGCAGAAAAATGTTTGCAGTGATAATCCACGGGTCCTAAGGGGCGTATGAAGAAAATTTCAATGATCAAAGGGGGTGAGTTTTATTTTTATAAGATATCCCTCATCGAAACAATTTCAGCGTTTGACTAGTTTATCTTTAAAATCAAGGAACGTTTGTTGTGGTTGTCTTTTTTTTCCAGACTCACTGAGAACTGTCATATTTCAAAGCCCTCTCGTACAGTAAATGAAATATTAGAAGAATATATAGGCCTACTACGTATAAACAGCTGCACAAAAGTCCAATACAAATGTTGAAAAATGACATGAAAGGTCTAAAGATCCATATAAATGATTAAGCTGCAAATATATATCCCTTTATAAGCTAAAATGTCTACTAAATTTATGAGATCCCTATTAATATAAACTGGCTACAAAATGCCACATAAAAAAGCCATGGTGTCTCAAAATTTTTAAATCAATTTAATTAAATTCTAAATTAAAGTTAACTTTAATTCTATGTATTAGTCACTACTAGCTACATAATAATTAACAAGTTTTGAAATTTTCATGGAAATCTGTGAAACCGTTTGGGAGAAAAATTAAAAAACGGTAGGCCTAGATTTCCACAGTTTTGAACATTTCATTTGTAATACACGCGGTACAAGTATAGCGTTTTCCAAGTTTTTTTTATCAATTATGAACGCACCCGTTAGAATCATTACGGAAATGAATATTCTAAATCTATTTCCGGTTTCAGATACGTCTCTGATTGGTCCATCTACCCCACGTGACTGAAATCCTCCGTTCCTATTGGTCAAGACACTATACTCGCGCCACCAACTTTTTCTTTGATCTTTTCGTTTCAATTCGGCAACTTGTTGGTTTGATTTCAACAAGTAGATTGGAGAAATAAGATGACATCGGCGAGGAAAGAAGTGAAAAGGTATGATAATTGTATTCTGGTGAATTCTCACAAGCATATGCCAGTATTTAACAGCCGGGATATTAGATAAATCAAGTGCAATCTGTGTTGAAACTTGGCCATTGAGCCGCCTGTTGATGATATCTTGTACGCCTATTTGGTATATTAACTCAACTAACATTGTTGTGTAGGGTCTATTCTAAGTCGAATATGTTACAGTCACCTTTTGGATAGAAGAAAGAAGGAATGATGAGGAGGCAAGCAAACTTGCAGCACAACTGGCCCTAGATCCTACGGAATAGAAAGGAATTGATCATATTGGAAGGAAATTACAGAGATTGTATGATGTTGTCAGCTTATGGGAAGTTGATGGTAACTCTTTCAGGTCTAGCTAGCACCTGTACTAGTCATATGCCTCTTACTTTTATAATACATTTGTCTTTCACGGTATTCAAGTAATGGAAGACATATATATTTTTCTCACAGGAGAAAAATAACAATACTTTTTTTGCTATGGAAGTTTATAGATAAATATGCCTAGCTGTCTTCATTTGTCATTGTATGGTTCATCAATCGCAAGGCTATGCCTAGGCCTATAAACTGTGATGCAGTAGCAACTGCATTGTTTAGCATTGTTGTGTAATATGCATTGAATGGACATGTTAATCTGTTAATTTGGATATGTTTGTTCCAGTAGATAGCACCTACTTGGGCCAAGAACTGGAGCTGTTTAGCCTATAAGAATAGTTGTAAATCTTCTGTAGGTCTGCTAGTATTATGCATTATTTCTGGTTTGCAGCAAGCTCGTGAGATGTTGCCAAGTCCATTGGATCCTAAACTATCATCAACCTGCCTCAAATGAGAGAAAGTGATATATCGAATTATTCTCCATTTGAAACCTGCTAATAAAATGTTGTGATATGTGTAGGCCTATACAGATAGGCATGCAAAATGAAATTTAGTTCAAATTATATGGTTGAAAATTCTCATGATATCTAGGCTACATAGAATGAAATGAATAATTAAGCCTTACTGATAATTTGATCGGAATAATATTATGATATTTATAAAACATATCAATGACATTATTTGAAATTGATACAGGATTTTTATTTGATTGCAGTTAAATTAATTGAAAGTGTAAAAGATCCTTTGTGATGGAATCAGCTACGATAAGAGAGCTGTTGAGTGACCCTTTAGAGTTGAGAGCATGAATTTATAATATAAGTAGTCCTAGCTAGTAATAGTAGTCTAACTGACACTATTTGTTTTTCTGTTTCATGTGGAACGTTCCAGCAATGTTTGATCAAGAGATGGAATCAGCTACGATGAGAGAGCTGTTGAGTGACCCTATAGAGTTGAGAGCATGAATCTAGTAGGCTCTGTTTCTAAGAGTGGTGTTGCATTAGGTAGTCGAGACACTGTGTGTGGTTGGCCGTCCAACCATACTCCAACGTTATTTCTATTTCATCTTGGACGATCCAGCAATGTTTGATCGAAATAGTTGTAATCAGCTACGATGAGAGAGCTGTTGAGTGACCCTTTAGAGTTGAGAGCATGAATCTAGTAGTAGTGGTCCTAGCTAGTGAAAGTAATCTAACTAACACTGTTTGTTTTTCTGTTTCATGTGGAACGTTCCAGCAATGTTTGATCAAGAGATGGAATCAGCTACGATGAGAGAGCTGCTGAGTGACCCTACAGAGTTGAGAGCATGAATCTAGTAGGCTCTGTTTCTAAGAGTGGTGTTGCATTAGGTAGTCGAGACACTGTGTGTGGTTGGCCGTCCAACCATACGCCAATGTTATTTCTATTTCATCTTGGACGATCCAGCAATGTTTGATAGAAATAGTTGTAATCAGCTACGATAAGAGAGCTGTTGAGTGACCCTTTAGAGTTGAGAGCATGAATCTAGTAGTAGTGGTCCTAGCTAGTAAAAGTAATCTAACTAACACTGTTTGTTTTTCTGTTTCATGTGGAACATTCCAGCAATGTTTGATCAAGAGATGGAATCAGCTACGATGAGAGAGCTGCTGAGTGACCCTACAGAGTTGAGAGCATGAATCTAGTAGGCTCTGTTTCTAAGAGTGGGGTTGCATTAGGTAGTCGAGACACTGTGTGTGGTTGGCCGTCCAACCATACTCCAACGTTATTTCTATTTCATCTTTGACGATCCAGCAATGTTTGATCGAAATAGTTGGAATCAGCTACGATGAGAGAGCTGTTGAGTGACCCTACAGAGTTGAAAGCATGAATCTAGTAGGCTCTGTTTCTGAGAGTGGGGTTGCATTAGGTAGTCGAGACACTGTGTGTGGTTGGCCGTCCAACCATACTCCAACGTTATTTCTATTTCATCTTGGACGATCCAGCAATGTTTGATCAAGAGATGGAATCAGCTACGATGAGACAGCTATTGAGTGACCCTACAGAGTTGTGAGCATGAATCTAGTATTAGTAGTCCTAGCTAGTAATAGTAATCTAACTAACACTGTTTGTTTTTCTGTTTCATGTGGAACGTTCCAGCAATGTTTGATCAAGAGATGGAATCAGCTACGGTGAGAGAGCTGCTAAGTGACCCTACAGAGTTGTAAGCATGAATCTAGTAGGCTCTGTTTCTAAGAGTGGTGTTGCATTAGGTAGTCGAGACACTGTGTGTGGTTGGCCGTCCAACCATACTCCAACGTTATTTCTGTTTCATCTTTGACGATCCAGCAATGTTTGATCGAAATAGTTGGAATCAGCTACGATGAGAGAGCTGTTGAGTGACCCTTTAGAGTTGAGAGCATGAATCTAGTATAAGTAGTCCTAGCTAGTAATAGTAGTCTAACTAACACTGTTTGTTTCTCTGTTTCATGTGGAACGTTCCAGCAATGTTTGATCAAGAGATGGAATCAGCTACGGTGAGAGAGCTGCTAAGTGACCCTACAGAGTTGTAAGCATGAATCTAGTAGGCTCTGTTTCTAAGAGTGGTGTTGCATTGGGTAGTCGAGACACTGTGTGTGGTTGGCCGTCCAACCATACTCCAACGTTATTTCTATTACATCTTGGACGATCCAGCAATGTTTGATCGAAATAGTTGGAATCAGCTACGATAAGAGAGCTGTTGAGTGACCCTTTAGAGTTGAGAGCATGAATCTAGTATAAGTAGTCCTAGCTAGTAATAGTAGTCTAACTAACACTGTTTGTTTTTCTGTTTCATGTTGAACGTTCCAGCAATGTTTGATCAAGAGATGGAATCAGCTACGATGAGAGAGCTGTTGAGTGACCCTACAGAGGTGAAAGTATGAATCTAGTAGGCTCTGTTTCTAAGAGTGGTGTTGCATTAGGTAGTCGAGACACTGTGTGGTTGGCCGTCCAACCATACTCCAACGTTATTTCTATTACATCTTGGACGATCCAGCAATGTTTGATCGAAATAGTTGGAATCAGCTACGATAAGAGAGCTGTTGAGTGACCCTTTAGAGTTGAGAGCATGAATCTAGTATAAGTAGTCCTAGCTAGTAATAGTAGTCTAACTAACACTGTTTGTTTTTCTGTTTCATGTGGAACGTTCCAGCAATGTTTGATCAAGAGATGGAATCAGCTACGATGAGAGAGCTGTTGAGTGACCCTACAGAGGTGAAAGTATGAATCTAGTAGGCTCTGTTTCTAAGAGTGGTGTTGCATTAGGTAGTCGAGACACTGTGTGGTTGGCCGTCCAACCATACTCCAACGTTATTTCTATTTCATCTTGGACGATCCAGCAATGTTTGATCGAAATAGTTGGAATCAGCTACGATAAGAGAGCTGTTGAGTGACCCTTTAGAGTTGAGAGCATGAATCTAGTATAAGTAGTCCTAGCTAGTAATAGTAGTCTAACTAACACTGTTTGTTTTTCTGTTTCATGTTGAACGTTCCAGCAATGTTTGATCAAGAGATGGAATCAGCTACGATGAGAGAGCTGTTGAGTGACCCTACAGAGTTGAGAGCATGAATCTAGTAGGCTCTGTTTCTAAGAGTGGTGTTGCATTAGGTAGTCGAGACACTGTGTGTGGTTGGTCGTCCAACCATACTCCAACGTTATTTCTATTTCATCTTGGACGATCCAGCAATGTTCGATCGAAATAGATGGAATCAGCTATGATAAGAGAGCTGTTGAGTGACCCTACAGAGTTGAGAGAATGAATCTAGTATAAGTAGTCCTAGCTAGTAATAGTAATCTAACAAACACTATTTGTTTTCTGTTTCATGTGGAACGTTTCAGCAATGTTTGATCAAGAGATGGAATCAGCTACGATAAGAGAGCTGTTGAGTGACCCTACAGAGTTGTGAGCATGAATCTAGTAGGCTCTGTTTCTAAGAGTGGTGTTGCATTAGGTAGTCGAGACACTGTGTATGGTTGGCCGTACAACCATACTCCAACGTTATTTCTATTTCATCTTGGACGATCCAGCAATGTTTGATCGAAATAGTTGTAATCAGCTACGATAAGAGAGCTGTTGAGTGACCCTTTAGAGTTGAGAGCATGAATTTATAATATAAGTAGTCTTAGCTGGTAATAGTAATCTAACTAAAACTGTTTGTTTTTCTGTTTCATGTTCTACGTCCCAGCAATGTTTGATCAAGAGACGGAATCAGCTACGGTAAGAGAGCTGCTGAGTGACCCTTTAGAGTTGAGAGCATGAATCTAGTATAAGTAGTCCTAGCTGGTAATAGTAATCTAACTAAAACTGTTTGTTTTTCTGTTTCATGTGGAACGTTCCAGCAATGTTTGATCAAGAGATGGAATCAGCTACGATAAGAGAGCTGTTGAGTGACCCTACAGAGTTGAGAGCATGAATCTAGTATAAGTAATCCTAGCTAGTAATAGTAATCTAACTAACACTGTTTGTTTTTCTGTTTCATGTTCAACGTCCCAGCAATGTTTGATCAAGAGACGGAATCAGCTACGGTAAGAGAGCTGCTGAGTGACCCTTTAGAGTTGAGAGCATGAATCTAGTAGTAGTAGTCCTAGCTAGTAATAGTGATCTAACAAACACTGTTTGTTTTTCTGTTTCATGGTGAACGTTCCAGCAATGTTTGATCAAGAGAGCAATCAGCTACGCACAGCTGCCGAATGACGCTACAGAGGTGAGAGTATGATATGAATCTAGTAATTAAGTAGTAGTAGGTAGTAGGCCTATAGTAGTAGATGTATTCACGCTCACACTATATTCTGTTCTCATGTTTCATGGTGAACGATCCAGCAATGTTTGATCCAAGAGACGGAATCAGCTACGATGACAGAGCTGCCGAATGACGCTTCAGAGGTGAGAGTATGATATGAATCTAGTAATTCAGTAGTAGTAGGTAGGAGGCCTATAGTAGTAGATGTATTCACGCTCACACTATATTCTGTTCTTATGTTTCATGGTGAACGATCCAGCAATGTTTGATCCAAGAGATGGAATCAGCTACGATGACAGAGCTGCCGAATGACGCTTCAGAGGTGACAGTATGACTTGAATCTAGTAATTTAGTAGTAATAGGTAGGAGGCCTATAGTAGTAGATGTATTCACGCTCACACTATATTCTGTTCTTATGTTTCATGGTGAACGGTCCAGCAATGTTTGATCCATGAGATGGAATCAGCTACGATGACAGAGCTGCTGAATGACGCTTCAGAGGTGAGAGTATGACTTGAATCTAGTAATTTAGTAGTAATAGGTAGGAGGCCTATAGTAGTAGATGTATTCACGCTCACACTATATTCTGTTCTTATGTTTCATGGTGAACGATCCAGCAATGTTTGATCCAAGAGATGGAATCAGCTACGATGACAGAGCTGCTGAATGACGCTTCAGAGGTGAGAGTATGATATGAATCTAGTAATTTAGTAGTAATAGGTAGGAGGCCTATAGTAGTAGATGTATTCACGCTCACACTATATTCTGTTCTTATGTTTCATGGTGAACGATCCAGCAATGTTTGATCCAAGAGATGGAATCAGCTATGATGACAGAGCTGCCGAATGACGCTTCAGAGGTGACAGTATGACTTGAATCTAGTGGGCTCTGCTCCTAAGAGTGGTGTTGCAACATGTAGTGTAGCCACAGTATGCCATTGGTTGAACTAATACTCCAACCTTATTTCTGTTTTATGGCAAACGTTGGAAGAAGACAGCTGAGGGCTAATGACCAATCAACTCTGAGGAAGGACATCCGTCGACCCAAGAGAGGTAAGAATATCACTTCTTTCATTCCACATCAATCTCTACTCGAAGCCACTGTCTGTAATATTCGGGCATCTTATCTACGGCTTGAAGACTTGAGGACTTCAAAGTCTAGCACAAAAACTAGTAATATTGTAAAAAAAGCAATGTGAAAATAATTACAAAAAATTAACTAAATATCAAATAAATAATATTTGATAGTTTTTTCATTTAATTGCAGTAGAATAACTTGATCTTTTTCTGTCTCTTTCCAGGACTGGTGGCCTCTGGTGAGTATCTACAGGTGTTCCGTGTGTGAGCCTAACTTGTCGTTGCATCGAGCCTCACTCGTAGGTTAGCTCGTGAATAACATCTCGTATCCAGTCGCGTTTGCCTCCGCAGGCTCGTTCAGGTCGACAACTTTAACGCTGGAACTTCCCCGTGGGATTAAAGACAGAGAATAATCTCCAATAATTGTACAAGCAGTTCCCCTCCAGTCAGCTGTTCATGTGACGTTAGTTAAACTCCCGACAAGTCTCACGGTCCGAGACACGCGACTAGACCTCACGGTCGAGAACATTCGTAAACTCACTTGTACGGTCTTAGATTTGTCTGCACGATGTTAAATTCAGTGTAAGTTTTCTTTGGCTTGAACGTGTTGTGTTCAGTCACCTAAAGATAGCTTCACGGTCGAGAGTTAATTAGTTCTTCTGCCGAGAAGGACTCGAGTGAACTATTGTTATTGGTTGGCATACTTGCACAAGCAAGGTGTGTAAATATTAACGTAGAGCCAGTGTATGTTTTTCTTTGACTTGAATGTGTTGTGTTCAGTCACCTAAAGATAGCATCACGCGTCGTGAGTTGAATAGTCCTTCTGCCGAGAAGGACTCGAGTGAAATATTGTCATTGGTTTGAATACTTGCACAAGCAAGGTGTGTAAATATTAACGTAGAGCCATTACGCCAGTCAACGATACAGAGCTGACGACCAGACTTCTTAAGGTAGGACAATACTGATTTAACACCTAGCAGAGTTCTGTGTGCTTTCTTGATTTGTTGTACATTTTTAATTTTTCAGCCCGTAGGTTTGTTTGTCTGAACTTATTGTGGGCTAGAATAGCATTACCTGTACGTCGACAATTCTGAAAACGGTACTCGAACTTATATAACATGGATCTTCTTTAGACCTAAATTCACAGTTTGTTTTTTGCGTGTGTCTGTTTGTTCGATTAATTAAAAAGCAGTGAATTCTGAATGAAATTAAATAGATTTATATATAATCATCTACAGTAGGCCTATCTAAAAAATATAATGAATAGCATTGTATCTAAGGTGGGGTTTACAGAGATTGATTAGTCCAAATCATTATGATTCAAATTCATTTTTGTAGAAAAAAATGCTGAATATGAATTGAATTTATTGCAATTAATTGTCTTGAAGAAGTTATTGTATCACGACATTGTAAATATTGTACTTTCAATTATTTACCGTATTAAAATAACAAAACAATACTTTATAGATAAAATAAGAAATGGGTCACTCATTATGTTTAAATAGTGGAATAAACTTTAGTAATAACGGCAAATTAAATGTTACAGTAAATATCTCGCCATTTTTTCATAGGGAAAGTTGAAGGGCCACATAGTCAATTATTCAATAATTTCATTCACATTTCACTGATTTCAATATGGCACTCCGGTATAAAAACAACACTTTTTCAATACACACATATTCAAGTTTTTTACAACTAAACATTTTTTCAAAATCAAAATTCAATAACTTATAAATTGCACTTCTTATCTGTCTTCAACTGATATGGCGCAAGCGGGAAAGCTCACAAAACGTTGTCAAATGGGTGCGTCTGTTTTGTCACAAGCCAAACGGTAGAGCAGAGCCGAAGTGCAGCCGAATATTTTGTCGGGAATTATAAACTATAATCAAGGATGTCAGTTCGAGCGCCGGCCCTACCGTTTGGCTTGTGATAACAGTTCAACTCTTGCCAAATATATTCTATATGTTATACTGTGTTTCAGTGATTTGACAGTGGTTCATAAGTTCATACTGCGGGGCATTTGAAAAGGTCCCGTGGGCCGGAGTTGTTTGCCAGTTGGGAGGCCCAGATATAGACTAAGCTGTTTAGAACAGGGATAAATTATCAGTAGAAGTGTTTCAAGATTATTTTGGATCTAATGGGCTCATCAAATTTGGGCATGACATCGTGATGTTATCAGAACATGGTAATGTTTATTTTACTTGTTTTTAATCAGTGTATCAATTAACAAAACAGTAGATTATGAGTATTTGTTTTTCACATTGTCTATCAATGATCCCACAGTGTAATCATTGATGGAGTATGCTCCTGCCCTCTAACAAAGGATATAAACTATAATAATAAGGCATCAGAATATCTGTCTTACAAATCAATAGCAATCCTTCATCGCATTTAACTCATCGGGAATAGCTTTGGTATCTTCCACGTCTTATCACAACTCATCAGGGATAGATCAATCACGCTGCAACTGTGCCTTATTGTGTTGTGGATTTTCAGCAACAAAATTAGAAATATTCATGTTAGGATTAGTTTGGCCTCATTTTAACAGAGCTGTTTCATTAAATGCAAACATCTCATTAATCATTTATCGACACCAATAGATCTTCGTTAGGTGTCATTACAGTGCGTTACTAAAACCAATATAAAAACTTGATTATTTTCAATTTCACTTGTTAATAATAATGCAAATATAATCTCTATACATTTGACAGGCTTTATCCCGAGTGGCAATATTTACATCATACAAAGTTAGAGTATGAAATATCACTATTTCTACCATTATAATATTCATTCTCTTGGTGCTTACCAGCAGCTTACCTTGGTAGCTACGTTGGACTATTTCTGATTGCTTCCAACCTAACGGGTGGACCAGGCATATAGCTCATAATAAACTAGGGCCCAAATTTGAATGAACTAGTTGAATAGAAAGTAATAATTACTGTGGTTTAACCTGGGGAAGGTTAATTCTTCAATAGCTGTGGGCATATATTATTGTATATTGCGTTTGGCATAATGCGTTTGACATATTAGAGTATGAAATATCACTATTTCTACCATTATAATATTCATTCTCTTGGTGCTTACCAGCAGCTTACCTTGGTAGCTACGTTGGACTATTTCTGATCGCTTACAACCTAACGGGTGAACCAGGCATATAGCCCATAATAAACTAGGGCCCAAATTTGAATGAACTAGTTGAATAGAAAGTAATAATTACTGTGGTTTAACCTGGGGAAGGTTAATTCTACAACAGCTGTGGGCATATATTATTGTATATTGCGTTTGGCATAATGCATTACTATAGTACGAGTACCATTACGGTCACAACAAGTATATCCACCCCTGGCTGTATTATATACGTAGCGTGCAGTGATGGATTGACTTTTGCTCAAATGCATTGTACAGAGGATGGAAGAACATAACTCGAATAAGTACCGGTAGTTATAATGGTCATGCAAATATAGGTCTATACCATAAAGACTCGAGTTATTCAATGAATTGTATGCAGATTTGTTGCACTTCATCTGTAGTGAATTGAGCGTTCCATCCATTGAAGCAAATAGGGCAGACGGTGATTTGACCGTATAGTATACAGTCTCGGACGATGCATTATTTCAGTCCTATGCTAGCATATACCGTCTTGTCTCCTAACATCGCCACTAGCCAACTGAAATTAAATGTATTAAATGGAATATTTTCAAGTTTTGATATTTTCCACTTGGTTGAAAATGTAATTCATGGGAATCATGTTCTACAGTGAAAAATATCACGTGAGAATCAATCGTAATTAATAGATCTATATCGGAAAATGAACGCGTACGTGAAAATGTGAACGAACAGCGACTACACCCTGATCAATAACCCTGATAATGGAACCGTAAGATACAGATTTAGTCAAGTTTGTATTTCATAATTATCATCAATCAATATGTACAATATAGCAGTGGCGTTTATTCAGGGCTAGCTAGCATAGCGCCGCTGGCCCTAGCGGAAACAATAATTCAATATATTATTTCATGTCCAATTATTTGAAAGAATATTATGAAAGTGTGAAATTAATATTCGGTCTTCTCTTTTCCAAATTCAAATTATTATATTTTTGCAAAATTGGAATAAGATCAGAGCCGTACAATGTATTTGACGCGTTGGAGGTTGTAAGAGCGCAGTAAAGCTTTGGAGGGGGAAATGGCTCGATTATAGACCATGATAGCTATAGTTCCTTGCGCTCTTCGTAAAATTTCGCTCAGATTCGTGCTCCCTCGTAGTAATGAACGACTCAAGACAGCGCGTACTGTCTCGAGTCGCGTGGTCAGTAAACAATCAGCCTCCACTGCGTGAGCATCAATGGGAAAACGGATGTCCACGGTCCGGTTCATGATATGTACTTCTATTATTGCACGGTACTCAGTTGCATTAATCCCCATTTTCCTCCTGATAAATAAATCACTATAATATTAATTTGTAACTAGGCCTGTTTGATGAACTGATTCAAGCTATTACACGTCATATTTGAAATTGGCCATGCGATTCCAGCACGCGAGTGTTTTGTTAGCAAACAGCTAAAGCACTATGCTGGAAAGCATAATATGAATAAAGTGATCATGCAGTATTTAAATTATGTTTTGAGCATGGAGTTATGAAGAGGTAAATTCTTTCCATTTTAGGCTGTACATAAATCATACAAGATGTAGGCCCACAAATCAACGGTAGAGGGTTTGATGTGATTTTAATTTTCCGGAAAAAGAACTTGAAGAGATTAACTGAGTGTTAAACATCTTGTTGTGTCTGTGTGGTCGTATATGAGGAAAAATCAACCTTGTTCATAACCCCGTGCTCAAGACAACGTTAAATACTGCATAATCACTTTATTTATGTTTGGTTATCCAGCATAGTGCTTTAGCTGTTTGCTAAGAAAATTACTCACTTCCAGCACTAGGTATAGGCTATATACTGACTTCTGCGATTGTTGGATAGGTTATGTTAGTAGATACATGTATGCTGTAGTAGTGGATCTAGTTCCAAAGCTGGATGGGATTTTGAATTCATTGCCAATTACGTACATGATTAAATTCATTTTTAGATTATGAGATATGATCATTATGGTGATCACCGAGGGCTTAATAAGACAGCTGAAGGAAAATACTTCTAGCCAGGTAACATTTGATCTGAGAAAAATATCGTGAATAATTATTGGCCTCGCCCTGCAATAGCGTTGCTAGACATCTTTCATATGGTAGGCCCCATGATATACTTTTTTTTAATAACATCGAAACTTGCTACAAATTGTTTCCCTATTAAGACTAAGGAAGAAAGTAGGACTATGTTATATACCCCTATTAATTTAATTGATTGATAATAAATCATTCTTATGGTCTTATCAATTGATCTGATAATATTCGTGAAAGTTGAATGATTTATTAGGTTGGGAGATCATTCCAAAGCTCGGTAAAATTACATGAAAATCCCAAAATCCGAAAATTTTCACTGCGGGGCTAAGCTGGGGGACTTCTGCCCCCAGACCCCTTCTTCGGCGCTACATCTATCTGATCTTACAATTCACCATCCTCTTATAGCAACCCCTTCAATAATTCACCGCGCGCCCCTGCAATGTAGACAGGTTGGGACAAATTATTAGATTAACAATAATGAAGTTCCAGATTATTTACCTCAATAACTTACATTTCGTGGTTCGAATATTTAATTCAAGATTGGAACCCTTCTTATGTTCATTCGCTCAGTTCCCGATCGTAAGAATACCTAACTTGAGATTGGTCAACCGGCCATTGATCCAAAGCTTGCTTCCTAGCGTTACTCGATGGCACTGATGAACGTAGCTAGTTTTGACCAAGATCAATTCAGCCATAAGACTCAATCCCATTTATTGTATTTTGCAACAAATAGCTCACTTCTAACATAAACACTTTCACATAATACTTTTTGACATAATTGAACAAATTGTACTGCTTATAATCAGCATATTGGTGCTGCATTGCTTCTTCCATCCAGTCTTCTCCCATCCAAGGTTTAGAAAGCAGAACCTTACCTCTATACCTATACCTTACCTCAACTTGTTCTATTGATCATTTTATTTGTGGTTTATCTAAAGGGAAATGCTCAAGACCCCAATTCATAAAGTCATTTAAAGAGTAAACTTCACGATTTGGGAATCGAACTCAGTCATGCCTGTAAAGATCCACTTCGAAACGCGCGCTACTTCTCCCATAATATGACAGGCTCGAGTGGGCAACAATCTTCTCTGTATAGTGATGAAATAAGCTAACAAACACAGCATTGGTGAAGATCCAACCCCCACCCCAACTTGACCTTGATGCCACATCAACACTGCCAGATCCAATTTACCAAGCTAATATTCTCATCTCGTCAATAATCATCGGTCGCGTGTAGAGTGTATTATGCCATTAAATGAGTGTTTAGTGTTGTGTTATTACTGCTGTAGCTCTCATCAGGAACCAGTCTTGTTTCCATCAACAAACCAAGGAACTATTAGAACGCCCGTAGCGTTCGCCTAGCCAACTCACTCAAATTATACATAACATTGAGTGGATTGGATTGGTAAAAGGAAGGACATGCCCAATAACATGAAAAAGTATTTACAACACAGCTTTTTATAAAGTTGAAATCAGGTTTTATTTAACGAAAGCACTGAAAGTACAGAGTAATTTTGTAAATAACTATAATTTCGTAGTATAATGGTAACACCATATTTTCATATTATGTACTATCAATGTTGAGTAGAACTTATGGGCCTATATGCATATCTTTAGTTATTGTTCTTAGGCATTATTGCATTATATATAATCACTATCTTATTCGATCAGTGTGACCACCAGTAGGTCAGTTGTTGGAGGCCTTGGGAGATCTCTCCTACTTGGGACTGGGTTTCTTGTTCTTGGTGCTCATGGCGTTCAAGTCCCAATGTAGAAGAATCTCTCAGTGGTTTCAGTTTAATTACGTGATGCCGGGTTCAGCATTATAGTGCCTAATATAAACACTGCTCAGCCCTGCAATTTAGATCAAGCCTTGTTTAGGGCCTACAACGTAAAATATTTTGTTTATAATATTTTCTTCATGCCGTTGGTTGCACACAACATATCGATTCAATGTGACCGGTGAATAAAATGAATTGAACATTGAATTGATTGATTGGCGAGTTGAAAATCTAGTGAATGCGTATCTATGCATAAATCTAACGTATTCTAGTGGAATGGCAGAAAAGGTTTGGTATCCGAGCAATGGCAGGTTTACCGAGGCTTTCTCCTATGGCGGTTTGCTCCTCGTGGAAGTTGGCGATTTGACTGTTGATTATGCCCGACACTTGTGTCGACTCTAAGATGCTGACGTGATCGCCCTCGACGAAGTGGACGTCCACTGGACTGGCGCAATACTAGAGAACAGCAAGAGATGAGGTGTTACCATAGAGCTTACGAACTAGTACCAACTAATACTTCGTTACACGTTATCCTTGTCTCTTGGTGTTACTGCCTCATTGTTAGATGTGTCAATGATGGAATAAAACAGGGACACGGTTGGAATTCACACTTCCTTTTTATATATTGTTGTCCTATTGAAGAGGGAGTATTAATACTACTAGGAAAACGCGTTATGTGTTTCCGCGTTGATGGATGAGCTAATAAGGATGACATTGAATTCTTTCAAAAAGTTATATCAAGCTGATGTTTTGACGGCATTCAAGTGAAAAATCAATCTTTCCATTCGGTTGGTTTATTTCGTAGACTATTCTCATGAAGGAAATATTATATATTCTAATATTAGACTACTATATGAAACGTGATGACAGCTGTGTACAGCTTGAAGCAAAAGTAAAAGTCTGTTTTTCTGACGACTGGAGGGTAGGCAACTTGTCAGCCAAACCGGCCAAACGCTAGAAACCGGTGTGGGGGGGTCAGGCCAGGATCCAAAGTCCATATGCAGGTATACTGATGAAATAGGAATAGCATTGATTGAATGTATCACAGTTCGAAATATGAAGTAAAATAATTGAAGATATATTTTAGTATAGTTTCTGCTACTGAGATAATGCAATACTTGCAGAACATTGGACAAGACGCAACAGCAAATACACATTCAATTCAATTACAATTTCGAATAACTTCATACTGTACAACAAATTGTAGTTCTGTGTTACATCTGAAATAGGCCATCTGTCAAATATGGTGATTGATTAGAGATGGTATATAGTATATACACACACACATATATATATATATATATATATATATATATATATATATATATATATATATATATATATATATATATATATATATATATATATATATATATATATATATATATATATATATATATATATATATATATATATATATATATATATATATATATATATATATATATATATATATATATATATACATACATTTTTTATAAATACAAAGTCAATGAGAAACAATTCTTCAAAATTCAAACTCAATCGATCAAGCGTGCCATTTTAGAAATATGACAATATGGTTTTCTTTCGCACTTTTAAATCGATTATTATCTATCTTATCTCAAAAATATAAAATTCCGATCCGATTTTCCGTAATTTGTTGAATATATCACCCAGTTGGATAATATGAGGCTTTTTTTGTTAGTCAAGAGCAACGAGTGTGTCTTTTCATCAGAGTAAAATGCATGCTACTCACCCACACACAAACACGCTATTTCTCCTCCATAATTTTGTTCACAATTTAGCGGAACATCTGATAGGCCTATCATAAGTTCTATTTTAACGAATAATTTGTATCATTTATTTTTGTTGAATTTTGCTAGTATATTTTTATTATATTTGTTAATTGTGCATTCGGTTTTTGAATTGTTTAGGGTCCTTTATAGCCTGATTGACAGGCTGAAATATACATTATCTGTGCAAGTGTGAAAATCATCTCCCAACCTGTAAGAATTTTAGTACCAAATACTTGGCTCTGATTATTTATTGAATCTATTACAAAAAATGGTAATAAAAAAGTGGAAAACTCACTATATATATGTAATAGCTCGATCTTAATATGCATATAGGCCTACTGTTTCAAATTTCATCACTTTTCATCACTTTTGAGATTGAATGGGGATCTACACACCTACGTCAGATCTTACCCCCCGACTCAATGAAAATTTCTTATAGTCCTTCAACGGACCAAATTTCACTTTTTTCAATGAACTAGGCGTACGCAGAATATGCGTTGTGTGATGAGCGAGATATCTAGAAAGTAAAATCTGAAACTCTACATACCTTGATCATATAAAATATACTTCATTCGATACCAGCGAATCTAGAGAGCCGTGAATTAACAATGCAACATTTTCGATTATTATCTATATTCAATGAATAAAAAAAAATAGTTTGGAGAGAACTTTTTATTCATGAAAAATAGAAATTATGGTTTCAAAACAGCTACATCGCGGACACGGAATAAAAAATCAAATATAAATGAGTGACAAATCATGTGGAGTATAATGATAATACAGAATTATAAGACATGGAAGACAATAATATCTAAAATCGTTGGTAAATAACTAACAATAAGGAATATGATTATGACAATCAATTTCAAGAATGTGTGGGTCAAATAAGTTTTTTCTCAATTTGGCCAATTTGATGAGTTTGGCCAATGCAAACGTTGGAATTGTTTACTATCCCTAAAATTATTACCCTAGATATATTGTTCATGAGTTACATTATGACAAACGATTGTTTTGGGGTGGTAAGAACGAACGCACGAAACTATAACTATACGAACGATCCTACCGTGTATCCTTAGTCTCAGTTGGGAAACGATGATGTATGTATACAGTTTCGATGTTTGAAAAAAAAATCTAAAGGTGAATGATACCTAGAAAAATATCATGTTTTCTTCCGACTCGATTTGGACTGATGGATGAGGGCTCTGAAATCGCTCATCCAACTATTGTATTCTGAAAAACTTGGCAAACACAGGATTTGCGTGGTAGGATGAGCGAGATATTTATATGAAATACAGTCGAAAACTTTACATACCTTGACTGGTCTTCGGTATAGCTCATCCAAATATTTTAAATTTTACAGATCAAATTACACAATAATTCTGTCCATGCTTTTCAAATATTATGATTAATGAATACAAATCAAAGAGTCAAACTATGAAAATATTCCCTAGATTCCTTTGAATTTTCTTTTTTATGTATCTTTCTTCATATATCAAACTAGTTTCACGTTCATGATCATATTGTTCTTTTCCCACTAAGTTATGAAAGATGTAGCATTACATACAAAATTTGGCTTGAATAAAGGAATACAAAATATTCATTCAAATGCCATGTGATGAGAATATAACTATATTGTATTTTATTCCATACTACATTTTATTTTCGAAAACAATCCACCATTTCGAGGTGAGATTCTCAAAATCAACTAAACACTTGAATCGAATCGTGAATGAAATTGTCAGAAACTATGCACTCATAAAACCTTAATTCGATTATTTGTTCAGAGTTTTTCATAAACAATTTCGCCTGAAACAAAAAAAAAATAGTCATATGAGAATTTAAGAATTTGCGTTTCTGACCATTTGAGAGCAAAATGTTCTTTTCTTCTACTTCGTAATGGAATAATTTCAACTCACATTATGAATTGACAACAATGGCAACAACCCTTAAAACCTGTTTAACTAGTTAAATGGCAACATTGCTTGATAATACGATGATTTACAAGTACGCAGATCAAACTGCATGTGAGCTTCAAACAGAATCGTTCAAATCAGTCAGTATACCTGTGATGAGACTTTGCACCCTGGCCCTCACCGGTTTCTAGAGTGTCTGACAAGTTGCCTACCCCCCAGACCTCAGAAAAAAAGAGACTTTTACTTTTGCTTCAAGCTGTACATATACACACTTTGAGACCATCCTTTTATATTCATTACTCATTCTCAAAAATTTCTCCGATAATAAAGAAGGCCTTGTTTTAATCGTTCTCCATTAATTGGTGACACTTGTTGCTTGTATTTGATGGGTTTTCTTAATAGCTTTAAAACGATGTGTAAAAATGTCATTATATAATTTTCTATACCTAAACGACTGATTGGATTTCAGTAAAAGTTTGAAATAATCTGTATCAACATTATATTGAGATTTGGTGAAAATATGAATTTTTTCGAAAGACATTTTTTCTACGAAAATTCTTCTCTTGCTTTTTTTGTCATTACCGGTATATAATTTTTTATATCAAAACGACCGATTGGATTTCAGTGAAAGTTCAGAATAATGTGTATCATTATTATATTGAAATTTGGTGAAAATTTGAATTTTTCCGAAAATTATCTCTGGCTTATTCTTATTGGTTAATTTCGAAAATGGAAAATTAGTTTTCTCAGAAGTTGTGCGATCGATTGCGTATAAAAACTAATGAGATTCAATCCAGATGATGACACATGGGCATGCCAAGTTTCAATCGAATTTGAATTTTCGTCTGACCTGTAGAGCGCGAACAAAAAAACAAACAAACAAACAAACGAACAAAAAACATGTACATTTTTTTCGGGTCAAGTGAAATTGAGTCTTCGCTTCGCTCATCCAATTATACTATTATGAACAACGCACCATATACGTTATAAGATGAGCAAGATATTTATATGGAGTTTACTCGAAAACTCTACGCACCTTGATTTGTATAGTATATAGGCCTATTCGATAACTCTTCACACCTCGACTTGGCAACGCTCTAGTCTAGAAACCAATTCGGCAACCCGGTTCTGAATACTATTATTTCTAACCTATTTAACCTTGGACTTTCTCTTCCGGTCGTCGGATCTGGGTCACGTTATTACGGCTTGCTTCTCTTCCGGTCGTCGGATCTGGGTCACGTTATAACGGCTTGCTTCTCTTCCGGTCGTCAGATCTGGGTCACGTTATTACTGCTTGCTTCTCTTCCGGTCGTCGGATCTGGGTCACGTTATTACGACTTGCTTCTCTTCCGGTCGTCGGATCTGGGTCACGTTATTACTGCTTGCTTCTCATCCAGTCGTCGGATCTGGGTTCCCAACGCAACGTTCTCTTTTTGAGTTTCTACGTAGACGTTATTTTTTAATCGCAAGTAATACTTTATTCTCACAAATTTGATTCATGACTTCAATATTGGTTTTAAAATTATCCCAAAAATATTTTCTTCCTTAGAATTAGTTCTTCTTGCTGAATATATAGACATAGTTGTGAAATTGTCGTTATTTCAAAAGTATGTTCCAAAAGTTGGCTGGAAATGTCCGATTTTTGATAAATCAGCAACGTTTTTCTTGGAACCGCCAGGGCGATCCCAACGGAACTTTCCAATGATTTAAAGATCCCAAAGTTATGATCATAAAAAAAATACTAGAACATCATATGTCTCACAAGTTCATAGAAATTAATTGGGAAAGGTCAGAAAGTAGTGTATTTCCCCGGTACATTCTGGTCAATTTTTTTTCGGATTTGGAACTTTTGCTTGAATTTCTCAGTTCTGTTCTGATGTAGGCCTATGTGTAATGTGATAAAATAGAATACAAATCCGGTCTCGGTTTCACAATCGAGTTTAATTTAAAGATTTTAGAGCTAAAAATTATTATTCTACAGTATGCCTGATTGCCTGACGGGTAGGCAACTTATGTTACATGCTTGTGCTGATATGTATTGCCACAGGCGATCAATGCGCTTTAATACTATAGAGTACCGAATTTGATGTAGATAAATAGATAGAACAGAGGATTGATGGATGAATGGATAGATAGATGGATGTAATTGTATTATTGAACACTCTTGCAGATGTGCTATTTGCACGGTGGCAAGATCTTTCTATCATTATATTATATTATTTTCTTGAATATTATTAATTCCTTTGCAGTTCTTGCACTTTCTTCAAGATTGTTCCAATCCTTCATCGTCCTCTGTACGAAACCGTTTCTCTCTATATTGGTGTAAACTCTCTCCACCTCCATTCTTTCTCCTCCCCTATTACTTCTTTGAATCCCCTTTCCAACTCTTCTGCCTAGTTCTTCCCAACCAGAACGGTTGTGTCTTGCTTTAAAGAAGTTGCACAGTCTAGCCCTCTGTCTCCTTGTTTCCAGCGTTTCCCATTTCAGTAGTTCAATCAGTATGGTTGGTCTCTCTAATTCTTTCTGGATCACTCCCTTGCTATTCCTAACAGTCCTCCATCTCTTGACTCTCCCCAATACCCTCCTCGCAGCAACCCTCAGTACGTTCTCTACAGCCTTGATTAGTATTGTCCTGAGGGTCCCAGACTGTACTAGCGTACTCCAGTGTAGGTCTAATGAGTGTCAAGAATGCTTTGTTTTTTAATTTCTTTTCCTGTCCCCTTCAGTTGTTTGTCTCATAACATGTATAATTTAGGTATACACTTGACACTTTATACACGTCTCACCAGTTCATGGAAATTGATTGCAAAACATCAAAAAGCAGAGTGGCTGAACTTTTTGGTCAAACTTTTTTGTGATTGGAAGGTGATTGTTGGATTTCTCAGTATTAAATTGTAATTTATGTGTACCGGTAAACTGATCAAATTAGAACCCAAATACGGTCACAGTATCAAAATCGAGTTTAGTTTCAAGATTTCAGAGCAAAAAACAGCTTCGTATGTTTACCATGTTTGGGGGCCTATACAGAATATCAGAACCCTTGTAATTACTATGAATAATATATCTTTGGGAAAATTCCTACCGACTAACGTTTGTAGAATGTCCTCTTTTCGTCCTGTAAAATTTTAGCCATATCAAAAATCATTATTTTTGTCTATTTTTTTTCAAATTTGATTTCTGACATCAATTTTGGTTTTAAAACTCCCCAAAAAATATATTCTTTCTTGGAATTATTCCTTCTTGCTAGATATCAAGACATAATTGTGAACATGTCGTTATTTCAAAAGTCCGTTTCAAAAGTTGGCTGGAAATGTCCCATTTTTGATGAATCAGCAACGTTTTTCTTGGAAAGCGCCAGGGCGATCCTAACGGAACTTTCTAGATCCCAAAGTTATTATCATAAAGAAATACTAGAACACCATATGTCTCACCAGTTAATAGAAATTAATTGGATAAGGTAAACAAGTAGTGTATTATCCCCTGTACTTTTTGGTCAATTTTGTTGGGGGTTTGAAACTTTTTCTCGAATTTCTCAGTTCTGTTCTAATGTATGTGTAATGTGATCAAATTGGAACACAAATCCGGTCGCGGTTTCAAAATCGAGTTCAATTTAAAGATTTTAGGGCAAAAAATTGATATTCTTCATTATGCCTGATTGCAGGTAAGGAAATATATAGGCTGAGGGGTAGGCAACTTATGTTACATGCATGTGCTGATATGTATTGCCACAGGAGATCATTGCGCTTCAAAACTATAGAGTACGGTACCGAATTAGTTGCAGAATTCTCCGCTATCAATTTTCGCTTCTCATTATCAATAAATGAATGACATATTGTATACTTGCAATTGGATTATTACTGGCTGAATTCTCAGAAATAAGAGCCTTGTATTGTATTGGGGTTTGCCAATCAATGTCAATATTACCGATCCATTCAATATCTAAGAACTTTGATTCAATATCGAATTGGAATTTTCCGTTAAAATTGAGAAATTGTAAGAAATTGAAATGAGGAAACAGCTTAGTAATCAACTACCCATCATATACTTACCACATGAAAATCCTTTTTTACGCAATATTTCCGATAAAACTGTCGGTGGGGTCGATCATCGTCAACAGAACCAAGTTTCGACCTGAAATGTATTTATTCACAACTAAGTAAAATTTACAGAAATCTGTGACGCGCATACAAATTATCAAGAAACTATTTGATAAACTCATTTTGTTTACATTCTATTAAAAATATGAAATAACTTTGACATACGGTACTACAACACATTCAAACAGTAGATGGTATACAGATACTCGTAAAAAATGACTTGGCCAAGGTATAGTATATAGGCCTACTAAATGCTTACAGGAATGACACTATTTGGAGTAACACAATATTCTATTTTAATAAAGGAAATGTTTGACGATGACATCTAACCATGAGAAAATCAAAATGTTCTGGTATACTGATCAAAATACAGCAAGTAACCAGGTAGTAACTTCATGCTTATTGAAATCAAGATGCAAAATATTGGATTCTAATTATTATAATACACCTTTGCAAGCATTGATTTTCTGAGCTGTCGAGCCCAATAAGGTCCTGAAGGCAATGCGATGAAAACGTAGAGTGGATTGGAGGCGACGGAGATTGTGTGGCAGGTACGAGCGTGGCGGCTCGAGCATGATTTGCCTCTGAGGCTTCAACTTGTCGCTCTGCAGCTTCTTCACACGACTTTGGGCAGCGCTGTGGAGTCAATGCAGCTTGCCTGGCAAACAAACACAATTAGCATGAGGTTCAACCAAGCAATACGGCATTAGGGGGCCCCATGCAACGCCCCCAAGGATGTTTCATGCCTTACGTTAGACTCGAAACCACGACTTCAGTTACTAAAGCGGTGCCTTGGCAGACTGAGCCGTCGCTCGTCCATTGTTGAACTTGTACAACAATGTATTGTATTGACCGTTTTATCAGCTACTGTAACAAGGGTAGGCTATCCTAAATATTGTGGAGGTTCAACGCACGTTCACGATATTCAATTTGACTTGAATGAAATTAACAGACCTAAAGTAGGGAGGTAACTTTCCGCGGGTCAAAAAACAGCCCTTTGAAAATTACCATCAGAATAGAGTGATCATATGATATAGGCCTATGATGAGACGAATGAAGCTCCACAGCACTACACAATTCTTTGAACATTCTGTAACCAACTTTACAAACATCTTTTAATCAAACTAAACAATATGGAATCGAATAGTACATATTGAACGGAAAATATATTGAACTTGAAAGTCGTGCTTGAGTAATACCAGTAACGGTATACTGTTTCAGTTTTTTCCACCCATTTTACAATAATATAAAAAATTATATGATTGACTTTTGGTTGAGTAGGGTCTATTCACCTTTACAACTTATTCGTCACATAGTTAGGGCCTACTCGACTTATATTAGCTAGGACATACTTATATTAGCTATGTCCAATTTTTCAATTTGATATCGATCATTGTTCCCATACTTGAATAACCGAATAGTCCAATAAGATGTTGAATCAACTGCAATTGAACGGCAACCCTGGTTTGTCCACGGATGTTGTACCGTGACGGAGATGACAAATGTCCGCCGTTCTTGCTAAAGTCGGCCTACTGTGAGTCGAGAGTCTGGTCCGGCTGGGCGACGTCCGCGAACACCGTGTCCACCATGCAGTACTTGTGAGGGTGGCAGGCGTCCTTTGTCCTCTTCTTGGCTCCATGTTGATCAGATCTCCAACACCAGGCCCTCCTGAACACAAACCATAGCAACCACATTAGCAACACTAGGTCAAACAAACATCTCGACAAGCTGCAAGTTTATATCGGTTTAAACAATTCTTTTATATGAATTGTGTAGAAGGGAGAGAAAGAACAGCAACTTATTGATGCTGATAAGTAGATAGGCCCACTCAAGATGGAGAACCGTCGAAATAACACGATTTAACTACACTAGGTTTCGGCTGTGTCTAAATCATCTCCCATGATCTTTCAACGGCTCTCCATTATGCCATTATTGGGCCCTATCTTTTTTTAACTGGTTCATATAAAAGAATTCCATTTGTGCACCTACACATGCTCAACGTTTTATGTCTTCGAAAGATATGAACTACAAGATGATGGGGCTTAGGCCTACTGCAAACCAGAACACTCTAACAACGCAAACTTCTGCTCCACTTGCCACCAGCATTTCCGTGGGCGTATCCAGAAGGCAAGGCCTATCTATGAATGTGACTCAAGTACTTGGCTTTGAAACTTGAGTGTTATTGCAAAGAGTAGAAACACCAAGTAATAAGATCTCGATTCAAGACGCAAACCACGAGCAGAAACCAATAAAAGAAAGTTTTACACGTGCAGTTATTCTATCGCAACGGACCAAATATCATTGGTCCTAGATGATAGAAGCTTCTAGGCTTAGGCTGTGCCCTAGAAGTTTATTAAGCCGAGGCCTTTAAGTATATAGTAAAGACTATATACTTAATGCCGAGGCTCTACGAGTTTTTATATCAAGACCAAAATGACATCAGGCTAAAGCCTAGAGTTGACCTGCTTAGGTTTCCACCCAAGCATACCTAAAAAATGCCCAGTTTACACTACAACTTCTTCAAGATAACACCTGTTCAATCACTTTTGTAATACACATGTGGCTCATACTTGATCTGACAACTTTCGAGGGATCAAAATAAATCACTCATTAGTCAATAATTGGAGTCATTATCCAAAGCATATGAAGTCAATGTCCAAAGTAAACAGACGCCATTGTCGTAACGAGAGTTGTATTCAAAGATGTTACTATATACTACTTCGTAGTGTTGTATTGATTAGTCGAGCTACCGCATTTGTTTATAGTTAGTAATTCCGCAAGAGAGGCGCTAAAGTCGCTATTTACAGAAATCTACAATAATAAGCAAGCTACTGAGCTACCGTATTTGATTTATATCATAGTTCGTAAAAGTCACCCATAGAGGTCGCTAGAATGGCAGATTACAGAAACCTATTGAACCGATTGACAAGTTATTATTTTTTTTTTATTAAAACGTTGTGTGCATGCGACCGGTCGAGACCTTACAAATATGGTACTCCTTCGGTCCTGTGAATACATTATATTATACATAAACTATACTAATGGAAATAATTATTTCAAGGAATGCAGGTGATGGAAAGACTGATGTACACAATAAACTGCAGAAAAGACAAAAATTAAAATGCTCACAGATTACAACAATGAATAGGTGAAGTGCGATTGACAAGTCGTCTGTTCTGAACATAGTTAGGCAAATTTTCCCATAAAGGGTGCTACAATCGCGTATCACTGCTACCTGCCGAGTCACCGTGGCTGTTTTGAACATAGTTCATTATGTTCCCCAGAGAGGTCGTCGTACGTCGCTTTTATATACTACAGCTGTCAAAATATGAAACTTCAGCTGTCAAAACACACATGTTTGATGGCCTACTGGGAAAAAGGATTGTGACTTCAACAAATTAGGAGAACTTGACACTCTCAGTGGAAAATACACTACCTGTATACTATTTGCCTGTTTTTAGTTAGTCCTAGGCTCTATATTATTGTGGACATTGATATTTCATGGAATATTTGATTTTAGTATTCTAGGCCCATTATTATAACGTGAAGTTTGTGATAGTGACAAAATACTAATGACTATAAGGACTGAAAATAAATCGATTGCATTACGTTACATAAGTCCCAATTTCACACATATGTGTTAAGTGGAATATCGTTGCCAGCCCTCTTATGTTAACAGCAACCCATAGTCTCACACCTACTTTGCCATCTGATGAGTCAGTCTATGGGAACGTCAAGTAGAGGGGAAAAGTAGTAGCCATCCCGCATCTGCTCTAGTGTATCCACAAAAAGCAGGCTCGCAAAGCCAGGTAAACCCAATTGCGGATCACGAACACGCCGTCGTTCTATCTTTGACCAACTACCGACAGGGAATCCAGGGATGGACCTCAACGGAACGCGGCCAGGAAGGCAAAGGGAAGATGGGCAAGTCCCGAGTCTGCGTCTCACCACGGTACCACTCTGCAAGTCTCGCCACAGCGAGCTTGTCTCGAGGTAATGAACCTCCCCAGAGAGCGACTGTGGCGACCTATCCAGTGAACAAATACGTTTCATGGCGATACTTGGTTCTGTTGAAGATGACCGACCCCACCGACAGTTTTATCGGAAATATTGCATGAAACAAAAAGAATTTCCATGTTGTAAGTCTATGATGGGTAGTTGGTTAGTTGAGTAAACGCTCAACAGCTGCATTAATATTAGCAATATAATAATTGACATATGTAATACTTTTCATGCCAGACCAGAGCACTCAAGTCTTCAGGTCGCGTAGATTACGTAGACTTCTTGTAACGATTTATGTCATATCAAAGAAGTGATATTCGAAGGATGTCCTTCCTTCCTCAGGGTTGTTTGGTCACTACCCCTGGGATGTCTTGTTGCAATGTTTGCCGTGAAACAGAAATAACGTTGGAGTATTGGCTGTGGCTAGACTTCCTGATGCAACAACACTCTTGGGAACAGAGCCTACCGCATTCAAGTCGTCCTCTTACCTCTGTCGCGTCATTCATTAGCTGCACATAGCTGTTTCCGTCTCTTGGATCAAACATTGTTGATTGGGATTGGAATGTGGACTATTTCCCCTTGTTTCTCTGGAGACGGAGTGCACAGGTGTACCGTATACGTAGTGCATATACAGGTGTACGGAGTGCACTTTTCAACTACTGTATTTAATTGGCTTTAATGTATTCTTGGGTAGGGACGGATACGGGTTTATGTAATGTATTTGGACTGCTAGGGATGTGGAAGATAGGCAGACATTACAGCAAGGATGCCGACTCTGGAATACTGCGGACGATCAGATCACACGGCAAGATAGTCCACGACAGATGTCGGCAAATAGTCACCGTGCTCTACGGTGTACCGAACAATGGGAGATTAGATAATAATACACATTAGGAGAAGGGTAGATGTCAATATATAGAAAACAAGTATTATTCTCATTGGGCATCTGTAATTAAATATACAAATTGTCATGAAATAAATTAACAAACAAATATCTTGTTAGTTACAATATATCAAAGTATTTATTATTCTTTAATATCTTTATATACCCATTATATTTATTATCAATATGTTCTTAGCATACAACCGAATAATTTGAAGGAACAAAAGGCATTTTCATCTATAAACACAATACTGGTACGGTAAGTGCATGTACATCAATTTCAGTGGTGTGAAGATTAAGCTAGTACCAGTGGTAAGTTATTGGGATTTCCTGCTGAACCTACTCTCTTGACAGGCCTATACTGCTAAAAATGGTAAAATTGGCCGCCACTGTAGATACATTTGTCATTTCTGCAACATTAATAAATTCTGTAGATATGTTTAATCGTGGCCCAAGTATATAGAAAAACCCGATGAATCTTTCATGAATGTGGTTAATACGTGTCCGGTCTGTCGAAAAGGACATTAACGCTGACCGAGTGAATCTGTAGTCCATTCTCCCTCACGACACACATCGGAACATTACGTTCGTTTGACGTTGATCAGTGGTTAATGGTTAATTAGAATAGAATAGAAATCATTCTAACAAATACTGTAATACAGTAGTTAATTTACTGATTTGGCAATATTTTACATTTTTATATTATTTTAATAATATTTTATTTTGCTATTCAACATTTATGATGGACTATTAGTTACTGCCCACTCCTCGAAGATGTATGGATAGCATGTTTATCATATCAGCTTGACGTTCGTTGGCAGCTATTTGCCGTTCACCTTGCTCGAGAAGTGCTGCTGTATTCACATCCCTGCGTAGCAAGATGATAATATTATGAGTTGATTGAATTACTACTACTATTGTTTTCAATTTTTCATATAAAAACTTACAAAATAAATTTGATAACTAGTGATAACACAACAAAGTAAGTAGAACAGTTTGCATAAAACCAAAGAAAGTTGTCTTGGTCGTTGGTTTTGCCGCAATCACGGGTGTGTTACAATTAATAAAAGACATAGTACTTGTAGGTTTCATAATTGTTACAAATACACTGAAAGATTGAATTGATCTTGGTATTGAAGGAATGTAATGAATGTGAAGTGGATGATGCAACAAGAATCACTTTTCATCTAAAGTAAATATGATTCTATCCATTTGTGAGGAATTTTTTTACTTCTGACAAAAACTAGGCTATATTTTAATTTGTATTGACATAAAAATCATTGCATCTGGGTACCATACCCTGTGACAACTGTTTGCGTCACTGCACTGTCTGTCGAGGTATTTGTTGGGGAGATTGAGCTTGTTGCCTCTTCCACTTGCCTACGTAGCCGGCACGTTCGTTGAGCGTGAACAGGCCCGGTATCCGCAGGTTCACGCTCGGAAGCTAAACTGCAGAAAACACGATTACAACGAATGACATAGCTTACTCGGTCCAGCTGGCCCCAAGACTCTGATTGGTTCCTATTCACTAGCAGAGCTGAGTACCATGGCAACACAAGATAATAACAAAGAGGCGGTCTCTTACAATGCACATTTGTGACAGCGATTAATTGTGTGTACTGCAGTAGATGAGAGTGGCTACGGTACCGGTGACATTGTTCAACTTACAAAATCCATCATTGTCGTGCAAAACAAATGCCTCCTCTAAAATAATAATTCAACTGAGCCGTGAATGGCATTGTTGAGCATTCTGCCAACATAATAATTCTACTGATCCTTGTATAGTATTTTTATTTTCTATAGTTCGATATAAAAGCGACAGTTGCGCTACAGGCAACATAGATCACAACATTTAATCACAATGATGGAACCAAGTGAAATGCGTGAATAGATGGTCCGCACCTTGGAAGTGTCTGCGGAAAGAGATGCCCCGCTGTATGGGAGAGTGTCCCCCGGAGCGAGGTGCACCACGCACTGGAACATGCAGGTGTCCGGGTTCTCCAGGAGGCACTGCTTGTAGTTCTCCTTGCTGCACAGGGCAGCCACTTCTGGAATCAGAGCTTTCTGAATATGTATCCAGATTTCAGATAACAATGAGACAGGTCCACAAGACATCAAGTTGAAATATCGACCTTTGTGGAAAGAACCATGAGTTGATCTCAACTAACACCACAACGTTCTTTTTTTGAGTTTCTACGTAGACCTTCTTTTTTAATCGCAACTAATACATAATTTTTTCAATGTTTTATAATGACTTTAATTTTGGTTTTAAAATTTCCCCAAATAATATTTTCTTTCTTGGGATTAGTTCTTCTTGCTGAATATCTGGACATAATTGTGAAATTGTCGTTATTTCAAAAGTCCGTTCCAAAAGTTGGCTGGAAATGTCAGATTTTTGATAAATCAGCAATGTTTTTCTTGTAAACCGCCAGGGCGATCCTAACAGAACTTTCTTATGATTCGAAGAGTTATGCTCATGAAAAATACTAGAACATCATGTCTCACCAGTTCATGGAAATCAATTGGGAAAGGTAAAAAAGTAGTGTACGGTATTTTTTTATTTATTTTTTTGGGAATTTGAAACTTTTCCTCGAATTTCTCATTTCTGTTCCTATATACGTGTAATGTGATACAATTGGAACACAAATCCGGTCTCGGTTTCAAAATCGAGTTCAATTCAAAGATTTTAGAGCAAAAAATTGATATTCTTCATTATGCCTGATTGCAGGTAAGGAAATATATAGGCTGAGGGGTAGGCAACTTATGTTACATGCATGTGCTGATATGTATTGCCACAGGAGATCATTGCGCTTTAAAACAGCTATAGAGTACTAAGGCATGGGTGTGCCAAAATAAGATACACTTTTTTTCAGGGGGGCATACTCACCTTTTTCTTTAAAATTAACCACTGGGCAACATTTTACACTTTCAACATATAACTAAAGAAGTTATTATCTAACCACGTTAGAATTAGCAGACGTAAAACTGAGCCTTCTAAGCAACGACAGAACGATGCTAGCACGCGTAACGGAGTGGAGTGAATCAGTTCTGTGCTAGGCCAGTTGGAATCATTTTAAAAATATTATATCACACCCTCTTTGATACACATAATTTATAACATAATTTACAATTTAAACTTCATAACTATATTATTTAGGAAATAGATTAAGACTGGTTATGTATACTGTTGCTAAACTGCTGTTCAAACAATGTATTTTGTAATGGATAAAATCTATCTATCTATCAAGCTTTAAGCGGCAGAACTCGTGGGCAATAGCTGTTGCAGCAATGGTGACTGTTGTTGAAGAGTGCTGCGTTGCTCTTAGTTGAAATACATTGTTATTTGTTATCGTGTCCTAGTCAATAAATGATCAATTTCCACCCTGGTTACTTCGTTGTTGTTGATTTTTGATTCGGCTAAAATTTTGTAGGAAGACGAGAGGAAATTTCAAAAGAGTTATTCCGTTGAAATTTAGCTAATAATGCTAATGGAAAAGTAATTAGAAGGATTCCAGAATTCTATAATATGGGACTCTACCATGGTGAGTACACTAAGTTGTTTTTCGCTATAAAATCTTTGAATTAAACTCGATTTAGGAACAGAGACCGGATTTGTGTTCCAATTTTATCACACTACACATACATAACAACAGAACTGAGAAATTCAACCAAAAATTTCAAGCGACAAAAAAAATTGACCAAAATGTACAGGGTTAACTAAGGTACTTTCGGACCTTTCGCAATTAATTTCTATGGACTGATGAGAGCTATGATGTTCTAGTATTTTTTTAAGAGTATAACTTGATGGTCCCTAAATCCTCAGCAAATTTGGATATACTCGCATCAGCCATTTCCAAGAAAAAGGTGTCTGAATTTCCCAAAAACTGCAATTTCCAGCCACTTTTCAGAGTCATGAAAAATCATCATTTTTGTTTCGGCTAAAATTTTGTAGGAAGACAAGAGGACATTTCAGAAGAGTTATTCCGTTGAAAGTTTGCTAATAATGCTGATGGAAAAGTAATAAGAAGGATTCCAGAATTCTATAATATGGGACTCTACCATGGTGAGTACACTAAGTTGTTTTTCGCTCTAAAATCTTTAAATTAAACTCGATTTAGGAACGGAGACCGGATTTGTGTTCCAATTTTATCACACCACACATACATAACAACAGAACTGAGAAATTCAACCAAAAATTTCGAGTGACAAAAAAAAATGACCAATATGTACAGGGTTAACTAAGTACTTTTGGACCTTTCGCAATCAATTTCTATGGACTGGTGAGAGCTATGATGTTCTAGTATTTTTTCAAGAGTATAACTTGATGGTCCCTAAATCCTCAGCAAATTTGGCTATACTCGCATCAGCCATTTCCAAGAAAAAGGTGTCTGAATTTCCCAAAAACTGCAATTTCCAGCCACTTTTCAGAGTCATAGAAAATCATCATTTTTGATTCGGCTCAAATTTTGTAGGAAGACAATAGGACATTTCAGAAGAGTTATTCCGTTGAAATTTTGCTAATAATGCTAATGGAAAAGTAATCAGAAGGATTCCAGAATTCTATAATATGGGACTCTACCATGGTGAGTACACTAAGTTGTTTTTCGCTATAAAATCTTCGAATTAAACTCGATTTAGGGACGGAGACCGGATTTGTATTCCAATTTCATCACACTACACATACATAACAACAGAACTGAGAAATTCAACCAAAAATTTCAAGCGACAAAAAAATTGACCAGAATGTACAGGGGGAACTAAGGTACTTTTGGACCTTTCTCAATTGATTTCTATGAACTGGTGAGAGCTATGATGTTCTAGTATTTTTTTAAGAGTATACCTTGATGGTCCCTAAATCCTCAGCAAATTTGGCTATACTCGCATCAGCCATTTCCAAGAAAAAAGTCTCTGAATTTCCCAAAAACTGCAATTTCCAGCCACTTTTCAGAGTCATAGAAAATCATCATTTTTGATTCGGCTAAAATTTTGTAGGAAGACAAGAGGACATTTCAGAAGAGTTATTCCGTTGAAATTTCGCCAATAATGCTAATGGAAAAGTAATTAGAAGGATTCCAGAATTCTATAATATGGGACTCTACCATGGTGAGTACACTAAGTTGTTTTTCGCTCTAAAATCTTCAAATTAAACTCGATTTAGGAACGGAGACCGGATTTGTGTTCCAATTTCATCACACTACACATACATAACAACAGAACTGAGAAATTCAACCAAAAATTTCAAGCGACAAAAAAATTTGACCAAAATGTACAGGGTTCACTAAGGTACTTTTGGACCTTTCGCAAATAATTTCTATGAACTGGTGAGAGCTATGATGTTCTAGTATCCTTTCAAGAGTATAACTTGATGGTCCCCAAATCCGAAAAGTGGCTGGAAATTGCAGATTTTGGATAATTCAGACACCTTTTTCTTGGGAATGGCTGAAGCGAGTATGGCCAAATTTGCTGAGGATTTAGGGACCATCAAGTAATACTCATGAAAAAATACTGGAACATCAAATCTCTCACCAGTTCATAGAAATTTATCGCGAAAGGTCCAAAAGTACCTTAGTTAACCCTGTACATTTTGGTCAAAAATTTTTGTCGCTTGAAATTCATTGTTGAATTTCTCAGTTCTTCTGTTATTTATTCATATGGTTATCAAATTCGAACACAAATCCGGTCTCCGTTTCAAAATCGAGTTTAATTTAAAGATTCCAGAGCAAAAATCAACTCAGTGTACTCACCATAGTAGGGTCCTATATAGAATTCTGGAATCCTTCTAATTACTTTTTCATCAGCATTATTAGCAAAATTTCAACGGAATAACTCTTTTGAAATGTCCTCTTGTCTTCCCACAAAATTTTAGCCGAATCAAAAATGATGATTATTGATGACTCTGGAAAGTGGCTGGAAATTGCAGTTTTCGGATAATTCAGACACCTTTCTCTTGGAAATGGCTGATGCGAGTATAGCCAAATTTGCTGAGGATTTAGGGACCATCAAGTTATACTCATAAATGAATACTAGAACATCATAGCTCTCACCAGTTAATGAAAATTCATTGCGAAAGGTCCAAAAGTACCTTAGTTAACTCTGTACATTCCTGTCAAAATTTTTGTCCTCTGGAATTCATTGTTGAATTTCTCAGTTCTGTTGTTATTTATTCATATGGTTATCAAATTCGAACACAAATCCGGTCTCCGTTTCAAAATCGAGTTTAATTTGAAGATTTTAGAGCAAAAATCAACTTAGTGTAGTCACCATGGTAGGGTCCCATATTATAGAATTCTGGAATCCTTCTAATTACTTTTCCATTGGCATTATTAGCAAAATTTCAACGGAATAACTCTTTTGAAATGTCCTCTTGTCTTCCCACAAAATTTTAGCCGAATCAAAAATGATGATTTTTGATGACTCTGAAAAGTGGCTGGAAATTGCAGTTTCTGGATAATTCAGACACCTTTTTCTTGGAAATGGCTGATGCGAGTATAGCCAAATTTGCTGAGGATTTAGGGACCATCAAGTTATACTCATAAAAAAATACTAGAACATCATAGCTCTCACCAGTTAATAGAAATTAATTGCGAAAGGTCCAAAAGTACCTTAGTTAACCCTGTACATTTCGGTCAAAAAATTTTGTCCTCTGAAATTCATTGTTGAATTTCTCAGTTCTGTTGTTATTTATTCATATGGTTATCAAATTCGAACACAAATCCGGTCTCCGTTTCAAAATCGAGTTGAATTTGAAGATTCCAGAGCAAAAATCAACTTAGTGTACTCACCATGGTAGGGTCCCATATTATAGAATTCTGGAATCCTTCTGATCACTTTTCCATTAGCATTATTAGCAAAATTTCAACGGAATAACTCCTATGAAATGTCCTCTTGTCTTCCCACAAAATTTTAGCCGAATCAAAAATGATGATTTTTGATGACTCTGAAAAGTGGCTGGAAATTGCAGTTTTTGGATAATTCAGACACCTTTTTCTTGGAAATGGCTGATGCGAGTATAGCCAAATTTGCTGAGGATTAAGGGATCATCAAGTTATACTCATAAATGAATACTAGAACATCATAGCTTTCACCAGTTCATAGAAATTAATTGCGAAAGGTCCAAAAGTACCAAAAGTAGGTTCCACCCTGTACATTTCGGTCAAAAATTTTTGTCCTCTAAAATTCATTGTTGAATTTCTCAGTTCTGTTGTTATTCATTCATATGGTTATCAAATTCGAACACAAATCCGGTCTCCGTTTCAAAATCGAGTTCAATTTAAAGATTTTACAGCAAAAATCAACTTAGTGTACTCACCATGGTAGGGTCCTATATAGAATTCTGGAATCCTTCTAATTACTTTCCCATTGGCATTATTAGCAAAATTTCAACGGAATAACTCTGTTGAAATGTCCTCTTGTCCTCCCACAAAATTTTAGCCGAATCAAAAATGATGATTTTTCATGACTCTGGAAAGTGGCTGGAAATTGCAGTTTTTGGATAATTCAGACACCTTTTTCTTGGAAATGGCTGATGCGAGTATAGCCAAATTTGCTGAGGATTCAGGAACCATCAAGTTATACTCATAAAAAAATACTAGAACATCATAGCTCACACCAGTTCATAGAAACATACGTGTCCGGTCTGTCGAAAAAGACATTTACGCTAACCAAGTGAATCTGTAGTCCATTCTCCCTCACGACAGACATCGGAACATTACGTTCGTTAGACGTTGATCAGTGGTAATGGTCAATTAAAATAGAATAGAAATCATTCTCACAATTACAGTAGTTCTAACAAATACAAATACGGTACCCCGTGTACAGAAAATGGGAAAATTCTCATAAGATTTTCCAAAAATGTTATTTCATGCATGAGGAAGGATGAATTTGACATTTTCATCCATTTTTCAGAACGGTTTCTTGAAATAACGACAATTGGCCAATTATGTTCACATATTCAGCAAGAAGAATCAATTCTTAAGGAGAAAATACCGGCACATGAAGAGCAGTGGTTAACGCACACGCTCCATGTGATCCGGGAGGCGAGGGTTTGACCCCGCCGCCGACCATCTTTACAGGGGTTTTTCATGGTTTCCCTCTGTAGTCTAGGCTAATGCCGGGATGGTTCCTACAATAAGTCAGCCATGACCGCTTCCTTCCCACTATCCTTCCCATTACCCAAGAACCTTCATCTCATCATCCCATCATCTCATTAATCATCCATCCGATGCCATTAGATCTGCGCTGTCATAACAGTGCGTCGTTAAACCCAATATATATATATATATATATATATATATATATATATACAAAAATGAAATGAAAATGAAAATATTCACTTTGAAATTTCAAAATCAAAATTGATGTCGGAAATCAAATTTGAAACATATGTAATAAAGGGCCAAAGTAGGCCTACATAATTTTTCCTTTATTTCAAATTTTGTAGGAAGACATTCTAGGATGACATATATTGTAATTCTCATTAGAATGTAAAAACAAAAGAGAATTCCCATCAAAAAATTGTTTAATTCTTAGTATTCAATATACAAAATATATGATAATTCATTCCATTGTAGCTTACAATCTAGACAGGCAAAATATTTGATTTGTAGGTTTATATCACGTAGCTAGCGTATCCTTGGAGATCCATCAGTGCCTGGCAGCCACGTTGATGACGAACGTGCGTATCTGCATGGGGTCGAGGGTGACCGCGGTCATGTCGACAGCTCGAGGCGGCTCGACAGCGTGCGCCGTGCTTGCAGCCGTGTTCCATCGCAGTCGATCCAGCTCCCCGATTGGTCGGTTCCCCCCCAGCGTCATCTCCGACGCAGACGTCACCGTCCACTCGGAGAACGCTTCCTGGAACCCGACAACACAATCAACTCCAGCGCAACGAGGGGAACTGTTCCCATTCATGTTCTTGACTTGATATGGCTGAAAAGATGGGAGAGACCAGCAGCTTACCTTGAGAGATGAGATGAGAAATTTATCGTGGAGAGGGGAAGTTCTTAAAGAACCCTCTCCCCTTCTTTCTCCCATGTCACACTTGGTCACAAAACGTATTACCCTCCCCCACTTTAACTACAACACAATTTCTCCCCCCCCCCTACAGGCTCATTACAATAAGTTCCTCAACTCATCTCTCAAGGTAAGCTGCTGTTCTCTCTCTTCCACCCATGCTATTCTGATAGTCCACATGAGTTGGGTGGAAGGGAAAGCTTACAAGTAGATAGGCCTACTCATGGTGGAGAGCTGTTGAAAGAACACAGATGAAAAAAACACTAGATTTGAGATGTTTCGGCCACTACCTCGGTCCAGTACCGGTAGAGAAGAATTCTGACAACTCTTCGTGTTTCCGTACATCTGATGTTCGGTCATGTTATTGGTAGGTATTGGCGACAACGTACCTGAAGGTTGACGGTGACGGTGGTTGACAGGTCCGGGTCCTCCCCCTTCTCTAGGATGTGTTCCAGGCGCAGCAACAGGCTACCGTCGCTCCAGGACTCCAGCGTCAGGATCTGCACATTGATCGGGAGGCCGTCGCCGCGGAGACCGGAGTACTGGACAAATATACGACACGTTACGTCACAGACACTCTCCTTGCTACGTTCACAGGCACTCTCGCTGCTACGTCTACAGACACTCTCGCTGCTACGTCTACAGACACTCTCGCTGCTACGTCTACAGACACTCACGCTGCTACGTCTACAGACACTCTCGCTGCTACGTCTACAGACACTCACGCTGCTACGTCTACAGACACTCACGCTGCTACGTCTACAGACACTCTCGCTGCTACGTCTACAGGCACTCTCCCTGCTACGTCTACAGACACTCACGCTGCTACGTCTACAGACACTCTCGCTGCTATGTCTACAGGCACTCTCTCTGCTACGTCTACAGACACTCTCGCTGCTACGTCTACAGGCACTCTCGCTGCTACGTCTACAGGCACTCTCTCTGCTACGTCTACAGACACTCTCGCTGCTACGTCTACAGGCACTCTCGCTGCTACGTCTACAGGCACTCACGTTGCTACTCGTCTAGACTGCTTTACTGGATAAAGCTACTCTTTAACTTATATGTGAGAATAACTACTAGTTTTACTATCACTATCAGTTTCTGATATTATCGCCACTGTCCTCACAACATCTAGGAATCTACGTTCTACTCGATGATATACTTGTGTCGTTTTACTCTTCTGTGTATTTAGTAACTGTGGATCAGCAGTAACTTCTCCCGTATGGCTTGTAATACCCCGTTTACATCATTACCATCCTGCTACAGTAGAGTTATGGGCAGTAACTGATATTGCTTTCACACGGACAAAATGTAGTTCTTGCTTACTAGACGTTCTAGTTACATATTTCACCGCGTGAGTGTGTTTTGACACATTTCGCAGACGCCATCTTGTAATTATTCTACCAAAACGTATCCTACGAGGCTACGATCGCACCAAGCTATGAGCGTTCATACGGGTACAGGAACCCTACTAACGAGAGTAAGTTGACTGTAGTAGCTTTTGTTACGAGCGTAGCCACTATTTGGTGTTCGCACACGGTCACTTACGATCGTAGATGGGGTTACTAGAGTAGTTGAGTAGTAATGGAATGCACTAGCAAACAATATCAAATCTATTAAATCATTAAGATAACAGTATAAACAGTATGAACACCTCTTGCTGTCTGACAAAGAGCATAATAATAGTCCTGAAACCCAAATACAGAAGACAAAGTCAACACCATCACTTTTTTAACATTTTTGTCTGTACTATAATATTTGCAATCATAAAAAGGTCCACAAATTTAAGCGGATTTCTTCCGATCTATTACTACCCTAATCTAAATCAATAATAATAAGTGTTAAGTAAAATTGTCAATTTATATTCATATCATTAATTCATTATTAACAATAATTTTAATTAATATATATGTTATTTGTAATAATATATTAGTTATTCAATTATGATGTATAATATACCTCAAGTACATGTTAACTAAACTGTTAGTGTAGTATTATAACATTATATTAATAATTAATACCTGTATTTTATCTCAAGGTACCGAAATAGTATTAGTCAACATATTAAATCTCAATTATTTACTGTTATTGTTAAGGTTAGGTGGAAGAACCTCGCCATTTTGCCGTATTATGTGCACATAAAGACTATTCTATTATATTATAATCTTTAAAGGCGCCTTAAAAACATGGCTTTTACAAAAATGCTTCTATAGCACTGATGAATTTTTTGATACAAAAATATGATGAAATGTATATTATTTTATAACTATGTACATTTATCTATCTATTTTTATCTATGAATAACTATTTTTCAACTGACATGTCTTACATTACTTTTTAATCAATTGAGATCAATAATAATAATTATTATTATTATTATTATTATTATGTTGTTATTATGTTGTTGTTTTTCTCCAACTTCTCTGCAAGTGATTCATTATAATATGTACCATATAATTATATTTCTTTTGTTTTTGTGTTCTTCTATTATTCAATGATATATATCTGTGCTCAATGAGTCACAAGGAAAATGCCTGACCTCCATGTTGTATGCGTCTGCCCAGGCCTGCAGCGAGAGTCCGCCGGCCGCGGAGACGAAGGTCCACGGAGCCATCAGCTTGCTCTGGGCCAGCGCCCTCTGCTGGGCGGCCAGCGAGGGGCTCAGCCCGGCCAGGGGCCCCGCCACCACGTAGTGCTTGCCGCGGGCCACCAGCCCCTGCCCGTACGCCTGCTCGTTCAGCGCCTCGCCCACGCCGAAACCGTCGTCGTGGAACAGGCGGCGGTGGACCTGAGGGAACGTGAACCCTCCATCACTAACGTGCAAGGGCCCCGTACCTTATTCATGATTTTAGCAAGGAACATAACTATAACACTGGACAAAATAACATCAAAGTGATGAAACACAATCTTTCTATTTTAAAAAAAAGGTCCTATTTATACAGGAATTAAATTCTACAATTCGTTGCCATTGACGATAAAACAAAAGAAGGGAGATTCTTTTAAAATGGGACTTGAAAAACTACTTTTACATAAAATGTTATTACAGTGTAAAAGAGTTTTTAGACGACACATGAGCTGTATTTTGATTCAATATTTCTTTAAACTTATATGTGTGTGAATATGTATGTAATATATTAAGAATGTATTATTTGTGTATATCTAACTCGACTGACGTGTCAAATATCATGTACTGATCAAAAATGACAAATAAACAACTAATAATAATAAAATGATAACATGCGCTCAGCGCGCGAATCCATTTACTGTTGTGATGAGATATCTGATCCCAATATTGTACAAATTATTGAAAATGTGTGTGATATTTGTTTTCATATTTTGTATGAATTTGAAAGCTTTTGAAAAAAATTCGTTTTTTTGAGTATTTTCCTCCTGGGTTATTCTTATGGGGATTTTCCAAATTTTCAAATTGCTTTCGGAAAAACCGTTGAATTGATTTCTCTGAAAAACAATCCTAACCTATTCTGGTGTGATACCAATAATCGCGAGAAGTCTGAGTCGATTGGTCTTTTTCCCTGACCTGTATGCCGCGTATGTGAAAAGAAAGTGTTTGCTACGCTCGTTCTCACCATGAGCTCTAGCTGTCCGTCCCTGATGCTGCCTCCCCCCTGGGCGCGGTCCACCAGCACAGCCAGCTCGTGACCCTTGACCTGGTCCCTGATGGCCAGCCGGGACACCACGGGGTAGTAGTTGGACGAGACCGTCTCCGTGATCTCGATGTCCCACGTGGGCCGGAAGTCCCGGACTCTCTTCAGCGTCTCCCGCCCGTTGGAGTCCGTGTAGAACGTGGCCTCGTTGGCCAGGTCCGAGCGGAACAAGCTGATCACTTCTTTACCGACCTCGTTGCTGCAACAGGGGGTCAATTCCCTCACTTTTACAGGTTTTACAGATGGAAAATTATATTTTTCCAGTCTGCAAATTTGGCTTTCCCGTCGATTATAATATACGAAAAATTGTTCACAAATTCAATTTCTGAATATAGAAATGTCAGGTATAGGTGGGAATTTAAAAAATAACGCAAGGCAAAACAATTGAATTTTTTTTTTCATATTGTGAACTTGTATTTGCAGCAACCAAAAACGATATTTAATTGATGAAATTTTGTTTCCTTATATTCTGAGTAAAATTCCATAAAAAAAATCCTCGACTTTTCCCTGACTTTTCCTGATTTATTAAATTCCCTGACTTTTCCAGGTTTATTGAATTCCCTGACTTTTCCAGGTTTTCCAGTCTTGTAGACAGCCTCAAGCAGCAAGTCGAGTGCGGACTTACTCGTCAGGTATAGGTCCAACGAGCCACTCAAACTCGACGTGATTGTCCTCCTTGTAGACGCGGACGACCTGGCTCACCCAGCCGTCGGCAAACGTCTGGTGGAGCTCCTGGACCAGCGGCCCTGTGAGACAGACAGAGACAGAAGATAGGACCACGATACGTACCCAGGGGCGGCCCTGGCAAATCTTTTCAACCAGCCCTAGAGTACTGTCGTAGAGCATCAAGTCAACGGGGAGACGGTCGATCGGAGGTCGGAATCTTCTTTGTTGAAATTGTGGATTGTATTTTATAAATCATAAATGTATTCATCAACCCACTGACTCACAGTCCTTATCGGAAGACTTGTGGAAGAAATAATGACGTACTATATTATTAATGATGTTTTCAGCGTTTTACTCCTTATTGTGAATGCTGTATTGTATACGAATACCACTCGCATCATCGCATACTTTCTGAAGAACTGTAGTGTTGTGTTGCAAATATAAAAATTATTTGTTCATTTCAATAAGTTCATATTGCATAAACTATAAATGCGAGTGAATATAGAGGCGGCCCAGCGGGAACAGATTGGCCGGTCCGCCCTTGTACGTACCCTGGTATATCTGCGAGTAAGTGAGCGGCAGGCCGACCGTGCCCGTGCCGTTGGGCCGGAAGATGTACGCGCCGGACGAGCGCTCCCCGTCCTTGTGAGCGCCCAAGTAGTACTCGAACGTCTGATGCAGCGCCACGTCAACGCCGTTCATGTTGACGGACTCCGTCAGGCCAAAGTCGTCAAGCGTCACCGTCACTCTCTGCGGGATACTCATGTTAGGCACGTTACGGTCCACACGTGCATTTCCTCTCATGTCTGGCTACACCACTGCACCAGCATGTTCGATCTGTCTGGTGCAGACGACTTTGCCGACCCTAGTGCATTCGATTTGGCGCTGGTGTAACTTGAGGCAGCTTTTTAGCGCACCAGCTCTGGAGGTGGTGTGTTGGTGTAGTGCAGGATGTTTTGGCGCATTTTTATAAATGCAACATTAAGGGTTATGAAAATCATGAAAATATTAATTACCAACAATAATCCAGTTGTCCAGGATGGGCACTATATGCTTTGTTTTCTAACGGTGAGTTATTTGTAGCCCATGTTCATAATAATATAGAAAATCTACGATCATGTCAACCGTAAAAAAAGAAATCAACTCGAATGCCGCGTAACGAATTCGGACGTGTTCGATTTGGGGTGTAATATAGCAGCTTGGTGCTACACCAACTGCCCCTGGTGCAGGCAAATCGAACACGCCTTTATTCATGGATAGGAGCTACAAGATGTGACAGTTAGACCAGGCGCTCTAGCAGTCCGATTAATTGCAGGTCATTTACTTCGTACACTTCTTGGGAATACTGGACCGAGATCAACTTATTCTATTTTATCTTTTCTTATTATTGCTCAAATTGCATTGTTGGTATTCGTGTTTGACTGACCTCGTTGCCGAAGGTGCCCCCTCGAGGGATTGGGGGGGTGGTGCCCCCCTCCCCCTCTGGGGCCGGCGTGACGTAGTAGGAGCGGAACCCGAGCGGGGGCAAGTTGTCAGCACTGAAGACCAGGTCATTGACCGCCTGGCTGGTCCGGCCCGGGATCTCCAGCACGCGGGAGTGGACGGGAACGATCTGGACTTCGAGCGCCGAGCCTGGAATACAGACGTCACACGTTCATAACAATTCTTCAGTCACGGTTGGTCACGTGAACCAATCAGACACCTGCCGTACCAGGCGATGCTGTCCAAGTTGAATCAACTTCAACTTTCTGCCGTACGGCCAGCTTGCCGTGATACGGTTTGTGACGTAGTCGGTCTGATCACGGCCCCGCTTGTCCTACGCAGGGTGGGTGTAGAACCAACTGTTCAGTGATCGACTCTTTTGGTGCCAATCAAGCCAATACACATTTTCACCAGCATTTTGAGGAACCAATCATGTTGAATTAATTTATCATTGCTCTCGTGAGCGAGAAACCTTTCATGTACAGAGTATCAGATGCCCTGCACAAAGATAAACCTTTGGGAACGAGAACTTGGGTGGAGATCGGTGCTCAACTCAACATGACCTCAAAATTAGTTCACTTGCCTTTGACGTTTACCGTAGTACTCTGAACGAAAGAAAAAGAGCTTGTGTTTACCGCAACGGATAAACCGTATATGCGGCAGGTTGCCGTGGTAGTATGAAAGTACCTTAACACGTTACACGTGGACGTCACTCGACGCGTTAGTAAAGGTGGCCTCGCAATGAGAGCTAAGACTAACACTAACGCTAAGAAGTAAGATTAAGATTAATGCAGTGCACGACCTTGAACAGTTGACTAACATTCAACTCTTAGCTCTTAGCGCTCGACCAATCAGATGACTTCATTTTGACATGTGTCATCCATGGACCTATCCTCATCCTGTAAAAGAAGCTAACATTAAGAGTACTTCTTTGGTTAGTGTTAATCTTAGTTTTGATTGTGAGGCCACCTTCAGGCGTGCTAGCGTGAGGCTCTTACCGTCGGGAGCTTGCACGGAGTAGGCTGCCCCTGTGACCGGGACCCGCACGTACTGCGATACAGGCCTGCTGAGCGGGTTGTATACGGTCAGCACGAAGGGCTCGGAGCTCTCCGTCTGGGCACACTGGCTGATGTTCAGCTTGAGGCAGGACTCGACGGGGATCGGCGTCGGTGACGCGTTACCAACCAACAAGCTGCACACGTTATAAGACTGTGATGACCCCAGTCCTCGACCACCCTGCATGCCTAGCTGGTCCTACCCCTTTTCCCATTCAAAAGTTCGCTTCCTCTATACTTGTTGTCAGATCTTAGCTTCACTTTTTCCCGCCGTTTCAGGTTCTGTCTTTTAATTATTCCAGCTTTGTTTGGTATTCAAGATTAGCAAAATGTATTTAGTATATGTTTTATCTCATTGATTGTTGTTCTTGTCCCTTCATTTTCCTTTTGCACTGTATCGACATTTATTTCGTTCGTTCAATCTTTGACAGTGTTGCCTACTTATAGCAAGTAAGGGTAAGAGTGGGGGTGGCTTTGTGTGAAACCCCTGTCAATAAGTTAGTTAGTCTACGGACACTCATAGGGTAACCACCTACGGGTGCTCTGCTCCTCGTGTATTGTGTGTTCATACGTGAATAAACAACATTCATTTGAATTGTATTATATGTGTTACACATTTTTATCCAAGACCCATAATTCTTTAGTCGGGTAATTCGGAGATCTTACAAGTCATGTGTTGATGAAAGCTCTGCGAGCGTGCGAGCGGGACCTACTTGATTGCGTGCTGTGCCGCCTTGCCGCTCTGCTCTAGCGCCTCGGCCAGGATCCTGGAGTAGTCCTGGGCCACGTGGTCCTTCATGGTCCCGGTGATGGCGTCGTGGTGCTGCATGACTCCCATCGCTTCCCTCAGGTACGTCACGTCCGCGTCCAGCTCGCTTGCCCCTGACAGCGCCGCAACCTGCTTGCTCACCTAGACACCAACTCAAGTCTCACACCCGGTCATACCAGAGTATCACGCTACGTGTTTCCCTCGCTAACTTCCCAACTAACTTCACTCTTTTGCATCTCAATTGATATAATTTTGCAGAAAATAGCATCTTGAATGCTTTTATTCTGAATATCACGTTTATTTCGGAAATACGTTGAAAAATAGCGGCATCAGACTTTTGTAGCGCTCTGTCGTCTTTTCAAAACATGGCCAAACAACATCAAATGTATTGAAAGATGGAAGATATACTAGAAAAACATGTATTGAAGCAGGTTTAGATTTCATCGCTTTTATAGCAACTGCTATTTTTACATGTCTCTATTGATGACCTTGGCCAAGAAAGCTTGACCCAGGCAGTTAGGTTGGGACGCGTTAGATCAGGTCAGGTCCAAGTCGGTACTAACCATTATAAACCATCCCAAGCAGTTAGGTTACGCCACGTTAGATCAAAATGGTCTCATTTCGATCTGGACCCGCCAAGCGTTTTCATCCTCGTAAATTCCGACGTCTGGCCCAATAAAAAGCAAAGAAAGAAAGATACGGCGTATCGCTTACCTGCAAGAAGTTGTTTCCCAGCCTCTCAAAGTACTTGGTCGTGGGCTTGGACGTGAAGTAGCCGGTCCAGAAGGACTGGAAGTCGCTGGCGTCTCGCTTACCTGCAAGAAGTTGTTTCCCAGCCTCTCAAAGTACTTGGTCGTGGGCTTGGACGTGAAGTAGCCGGTCCAGAAGGACTGGAAGTCGCTGGCGTACGGGAAGAAGTCGTCCTGCTTGGTCGGCCACACCTGGTCGGCGTCGTTGACGGCTTTCAGGTAGCACGACGGCGTCGAGTAGATCACGTTCACGTCCCCGCCGTTGACTTGCTCCGCGTTCACGTACCTAGCGCACCAGACTCATGTCATGTATTGTAGCACGGGATTGGCTTCTAGGGCTGTTGGGTATTGGGTATTCTACAAATATTGTAGATCATTCTGTAAATACTAGAGCCAGAATGTTAAATAATTTCAAAATTCCTCAATTCAACAATAAGTACGGCAAAAGAAGTCTGGAGTATTCAGTACCAATAATTTTCAATAAAATTCCAGTTAATTTAAGGCACTTGACAAATTACAAAAATATCAAAACAGGAATTAAAATTTGGTTACTCTTCAATTCATAATACAGGCTCATTCATCCTTACAAGTAATTATTGTTATGGCAAAAGGTTTGTCCTATTATTAGTATTGGTTTAGTTTTAGTTTTAATTATGTATACGCGTGAAGTAAGTTCCGAACACGGCTGTAAACTTTCAATCGTATGCTTTTTCTAGTAATTGTTATTATCGTTTCCATGTTATCGCATCTAAATGCGCAAGTGTGTTTTCTTTATTACAGTAATTCATCGTGTGCAATTAGTTCATTTTTAATATGGTTATCTTTCCATTTTTCTTTACGTTTTCTTTCGTAATTTTATACTGCAATTTTTTTCCTGTCTTTCAACTAACTAATTTTGTGTGTAATATAGAGTTGTTTTATTTTTGTTATTACCACAGTCAAGCCCTTATAAGGCTTTGTGGATTAGCAATGTGAATTTGAATTATTTGTGATGATTTCTTAATTTCCGTTTTCTCAATGAAAATAAAACAAATGAAAATAATACTACGCACTGTAATGATAAGTTGGGTCTGTTGGCATGGGATGAATCTAGTGCGATGATGGGACGATGAGAGGAAGGTTGTGTTTATGTCTACGAGTCCAGTTCTGAGTGAAGGTGACGTAGGATGCACCAACTGTTTGGAAATGGAAAGTTTGAATAATTATGTCATGTTCTGGTATTTGGGGTGGTTGATGTCAACATAGGTTTGTTTAGGTTTGGTTTGAAGATTTGTTTCACAAATTCAACTATTTGACATCACAACCCTGAAACTAGATTTCAACGAATAATGACGATTTCTAGATCCCTGATTTTAGAGAAAACTAGGAATCATCGTCTCAATTTCAGAGATGAAAATGAATTGTTTTGTCCTCCCTAGACCACGAGTCATGACGTAGGCATTACCGAATCTGTAGGGACACACACAGAAGCGAGTTATGTGTACGTCTCCACTCAGAAGAAGGGCCGGGTCCTGGAGGACAAATAATTCAATTATAATCTCTGAAATTGAGATGATGATTTCTAGTTTCCTCTGAAATTGGGGAAATATAATAATAATGGCCCATTTTACAAATAATAAATTTGTTGATTAAGCGATAATTAGTGGATTAGCTTGTTATTACCCTTGGTTACCACTGGTATTTTTGTACTGCAATTGATTAATTAGCTTAATTAACACATTTTTAATATTGGTAATATGGGCCCCAAGTATCCTTCGCCCGGTTCCAACAAGTCAGGTCAGGGGGGGGAGGGGGGGCCAACACCATCATCTAGGGCTTCTCAAACAATGCCGGCTGGCCAATCCTGTCGCATCATTGCTCTTCTTAATCCTCTTCCTCCATCTCTACTAACCTCCTGCTTCCACTTTTCTGATCGCTCCCTCTTTTTTTTGGAAATATTATAATACATAGGCCTATAATATATATAATTGGGGAAATAAATATCGTAAATATTCGTTAAAATTTTGTTTCAGGGTTGTCATGTTGTTTTATTTTTGGAAGAGTCGTTTTCGAAAGCTTTGAACGGTTGTTGTCGTGTAACGTACTTGATGATCTTGTCCATGTTCTTGTACCAGACGTGAGCGTCCTGGTAGTGGAAGTCCTCGCCCATGGTCAGGATCACGTTGTTGGTCCGGTACGACTCGGCCTGCTTCTTCACAAACTCCACAAACTGGTTCACCTGGCAACACAAACAACGACTCGTAGTGATTGTTGTTGTATGGCTTTATTTGAACGATATTTGTAGATATAATAAAATATGATATGGTTAGTATAATATTGCATATACAATCGAATAATCAGCCCGATCGCATCGTGGGTTCTCCGGCAATCGCCAAACGATAATTGTAAATTTATTGCTTGCACACGGGTAATAGGTCGAGGCTGGTATCGCAATACCAGGGTCGACTTTTTTCCTCATTTCGAACACGATTTTTTTTTTTCGTCAATCTTTCGCTTTTGTATGTTTCGCCTATATTTTCTCTCAACCATCCGTCTCATCCATCGATATCCAATGCATTATATCGGTGAATTATTGAACATTATTGAAAAAGTTCGAAAATGATATGATTTTTTTTTTTCCCCACAACTTTGCGGAAGCCGTGGTTAGTATCAATGCTCGGGCGATCGCTAGATTTCCTAAAATCGAACAAGCAGCCCGATCGCATCATGGGTTCTCCAGCAATCGCCGATCGAAGATTGTCGATTTCTTGTTGACATACGGGTACTAGTACGTGGAAAAAAACGAAATTTCAAAAAAAGTCAAACTTTTTGGCCGAAGCCGTGTGCGGTATTAAAATGAAGGTACATTGAATCTATTGTCAAAAATGTTAATTTCAGCTCGATCCAATGTCTGGTTCTCCGTGAAACAATTCTTGAAAATATAGGAAAATTTGCAATTTTGTTTGGAAATTTTTTTACACAGCCGTGTGTGGTATCGATATGAAGGTGCACTCATTTGATTGCATAAAATCTTAATTTCGTTTCGATCCAATGATTGGTTCGCTGACAACCGTCGTTCGAAGTTTACACAATGCTTTTAGGATACAGCGCCACCACCACTATCGATTTACCTCGCGGGATTCGAAGCCCGGGTTAAGCCACTGAGCTACCCGTTCGAAAATCGATTGCCGGAGAACGGCTTGTCCGATCGCGACGATTCGAACACCGGCGTGTAGAGAATTGATGAGCGCTCGATGATTTGATGATCCGCGGCCCCCGATCGGACGCGTCGACGACGCGGCTAGTACCAGGAATGACGGCGCGGCCGACACGGGGTTTCCGAACGGAATTTTTCCCAGAGCCGTGCGTAGTATAGAAACGAAGGTCCATTAAATTGATTGCGGAAAATTCTTTTTTCGTCCCAATCCAATGGGTGGTTCTCCTTACAAAAATTCGTGAACAACCCCTTCTTATTTTGTCTCAATCCAATGTGTGGTTCTCCGTAAAAAAAATCGTGAACAACCCCTTGCGCATAGGGGTGTCGGAAAATTCACGATTTTCTTTGTAAAATTTTCCACAGGGTTGTGTGTGGTATCAATATGAAGGTACATTCATTAGATTGCGGAAAAATTCTATTTCGTTCCGATCCAATGTGTGGTTCTCCCTGAAAAAAATCGCGAACAACCCCATGTGCTGAGGGGTGTCGGAAAATTTTATGATTTTCCCTGGAAAAGTTTTGACGGGGCCGTGTAAGGTATCAAAATGAAGGTCCATTCATAAAAAAAAATTCATAAATTCATTCATAAAATTCTTATTTCGTTCCGATCCGATGTCTGGTTCTCCGACAAACCGGTTTTGAACACCCCCCCCCCGTGCTGAGGGGTGTAGGAAAATTTGCGATTTTCCCCGGAAAATTTTCCACGGGGTCGTGTGTGGTATCAATATGGAGGTACATTCATCAGATTGCGAAAAATTCTTATTTTGTCTCAATCCAATGTGTGGTTCTCCGTAAAAAAAATCGTGAACAACCGCTTGCGCATAGGGGTGTCGGAAAATTTACGATTTTCCCTGTAAAATTTTTCAGAGGGTCGTGTGTGGTATCGACATGAAGGTACATCCTTCAGATTTCTGAAAATTCTTATTTCGTTCCGATCCAATGTGTGGTTCTCCCTAAAAATATTCGAGAACACCCCCACGTGCTGAGGGGTGTGGGAAAATTTGCGATTTTTCCCAAAAAAATTTCCACAGGGTCGTGTAGGGTAACGGAATTGAGGTAACTTCATCAGATTGCGAAAATTTCTTATTTCGCTCCGATCCAATATGTGGTTCTCCGGAAAAAAATTCGAGAACAACCCCATGTGCTGAGGGGTGTGGGAAAATTTGCGATTTTCTTTGGAAAATTTTTCACAGGGTCGTGTATGGTATCGACATTAAGATACATTCATCAGATTGCAAAAAATTCTTATTCCGTCCCGATCCAATGTGTGGTTCTCCAAAAAAAAAATCGCAAACACCCCCCCGTGCTGAGGGGTCTAGGAAAATTTGCTATTTTCCCCGGAAAATTTTCCACAGGGTCGTGTAAGGTATTGACATGAAGGTACATTCATTGAGTTGCGAAAATTTCTTAATTTGTCTCGATCCAATGTGTGATTCTCCAGAAAAATATTCGTGTACACCCCCTCGCGCATAGGGGTGTCGGAAAATTTACGATTTTCTTTGAAAACTTTTTCCCAGAGTCGTGTGTGGTATCGAAATTGAAGTACGTTCATTTGATTGCATAAAATCTTGATTTCGTCACGATCCAATGTCTGGTTCTCAGTAAAACAATTCTTGAAAACCCCCTCGGAAAATTTATGATTTTCTTTGGACATTTTTTTAAAGAAACGTGAGTAGCATCAAAATGCTCACGTGATCGCTAGCTTTCTGAAAATCGAACAATTAGCCCGATCGCATCGTGGGTTCTCGAGCAATCGCCGATCGAAGATTGTCGATTTTTTTTTTTGTCGGACGGGTACTAGTACGGGGAAAAAAACAAAATTTGAAAAAAAGTCAAACTCTTTTGCCGAAGCCGTGTGCGGTATCAAAATGAAGGTACATAATATTTGTTGCCAAAAATGTTGATTTAAGCTCGATCCGATGTCTGGTTCTCCGTAAAAAAATTCTTGAAAATTAAGGCAAATTCGCAATTTCCTTTGGAAAAGTTTTTACACAGCCGTGAGTGGTATCAAATTTAAGATAATCGAAATTGATGACGTACAGTTCTGATTTCAGCCCGATTCGATGTATGGTTCTCCGGCAAACATGTTTTGAACAAACCCCTTCAGATCGGGTGTCGGAAAATTTACGATTTTCTCTGAAAATTTTTTGACGGGACCGTGTGTGATATCAGAATGAGGGTACATCCAATTGATTGCGGAAAATTCTTATTTCGTTCCGATCCGATGTGTGGTTCTCCGGCAAACATGTTTTGAACACCCCCTCCCACAGAGGGGTGTCGGAAAATTTATGATTTTCCCCGGAAAAGTGTTCAGAGGGCCGTGTTGATATCAAAATTGAGGTACATCCAATTGAATGCGAAAAATTCAAACCTCAGCCCGATCCAATGTATAGTTCTCCGGCAAACATGTTTTGAACAACCCCATGCGCAGAGGGGTGTCGGAAAACTCACGATTTTCTTTGGAAAAGTTTTCACGGGGCCGTGTGTGTTATCAAAATGAAGGTACATTCAATTGAATGCGAAAACATCTGAGTTTGGCGAATCCAATGTCTGGTTCTCCTGCAAACAGGTTTTGAACAACCCCCCGTGAAGAGGGGTGTCGGAAAATTTGCGATTTTCCCCGGAAAAGTTTTCAGAGGGCCGTGTGTGGTATCAAAATGAAGGTACATTCAATTGAATGCGGAAACATCTGAGTTTGGCCCAACCCGATGTATGGTTCTCCGGCAAAAATCTTTTGAACACCCCCTCCCACAGAGGGGTGTCGGAAAATTTATGATTTTCGCTGGAAAAGTTTTGACTGGGCCGTGTGTGTTATCGAAATGAAGGTACATCCAATTGATTGCGGAAAATTCCTATTCCGTCCCGATCCAATGTGTTGTTCTCCGAAAAAAAAATCTTGAACACCCCCTCGAGCATAGGGGTGTCGGAAAATTTACGATTTTCTTTGTAAAATTTTTCACAGAGTTGTGTGAGGTATCGAAATTAAGGTACGTTCATTTGATTGCATAAAATCTTGATTTCGTCTCGATCCAATGTCTGGTTCTCCGTAAACAAATTCGTGAACACAACCCCGTGCTGAGGGGTGTAGGAAAATTTGCGATTTTCTTTGGAAAATTTTCCACAGGGTCGTGTGTGGTATCGACATAAAGGTACATTCATCAGATTGCGAAAAATTCTTATTTCGTCCGATCCAATGTGTGGTTCTCCGAAAAAAAAATCGCAAACACCCCCCCGTGCTGAGGGGTATAGGAAAATTTGCTATTTTCCCCGGAAAATTTTCCACAGGGTCGTGTAAGGTATCGACATGAGGGTACATTCACTGGGTTGCGAAAATTTCTTATTTTGTCTCGATACAATGTGTGGTTCTCCAGAAAAATATCCGTGAACACCCCCTCGCGCATGGGGGTGTCGGAAAATTTACGATTTTCTTTGGAAAATTTTTCCGAGAGTTGTGTGTGGTATCGAAATTGAGGTACGTTCATTTGATTGCATCAAATCTTCATTTCGTCTCGATCCAATGTCTGGTTCTCCGTAAAAAAAATCTTGAATACCCCCTTCGGAAAATTTATGCTTTCCTTTGGAACTTTTTTCAAAACAACGTGAGTAGCATCAAAATGCTCACGTGATCGCTAGCTTTCCGAAAATCGAACAATCAGCCCGATCGCATCGTGGGTTCTCGAGCAATCGCCGATCGAAGATTGTCGTTTTTTTTTTGTCGGACGGGTACTAGTACGGGGAAAGACCCAGAATTTGAAAAAAAGTCCAACTCTTTTGCCGAAGCCGTGTGCGGTATCAAAATGAAGGTACATGATATCTGTTGCCAAAAATGTTGATTTAAGCTCGATCCGATGTCTGGTTCTCCGTAAAACAATTCTTGAAAATAGAGGCATATTTGCCAAATCTTTGGAAAAGTTTTTACACAGCCGTGAGTGGTATCAAATTGAAGATAATCGAAATTGATGACGTACAGTTCTAATTTCAGCTCGATTCGATGTATGGTTCTCCGGCAAACATGTTCTGAACCAACCACTGCAAATCGGGTATCGGAAAATTTATGATTTTTCCTGGAAAAGTTTTGACAGGGTTGTGTGTGGTATCAAAATGAAGGAACATTCAATTGAATGCGAAAAAATGCAAGTTTGACCAAATCCGATGTTTGATTTGCCGGCAAACAGGTTTTGAACACCCCCCCCGTGCTGAGGGGTGTCGGAAAATTTATGATTTTCCCTGGAAAAGTGTTCAGAGGGCCGTGTGTGATATCAAAATGAAGGTGCATTCGAATGAATGCGACAAAATCTGAGTTTGGCCAAATCCGATGTTTGGTTTGCCGGCAAACATGTTTTGAACACCCATCCGTGCTGAGGGGTGTCGGTAAATCTATGATTTTTCCTGGAAAAGTTTTTAGAGGGGCGTGTGTGGTATCAAAATGGAGGTACATTCAATTGAATGCGGAAAAAATCTAAGTTTGGCCCGATTCGATGTTTGGTTCGCCGGCAAACATTTTTTGAACAACCCTCTGCAGATCGGGTTTCGGAAAATTTATGATTTTCCCTGGAAAATTTTCCAAGGGGTCGTGTGAGGTATCGACATGAAGGTACATTCATTTTATTGCGGAAAATTCTTATTTTGTTCCGATCCAATGTGTGGTTCTCCAGAAACAAACTCGCGAACACCCCCCCGTGCTGAGGGGTGTCGGAAAATTTGCGATTTTTCCTGGAAACTTTTCCACAGGGTCGTGTAAGGTATCGACATGATGGTACTTTCATCACATTGCGGAAAATTCTTAATTCGTCTCGATCCAATGTCTGGTTCTCCGTAAAACAAATCTTGAATACCCTCTCGGAAAATTCATGATTTTCTTTGATTTTTTTTTTGAAAAAACGTGAGTAGCATCAAAATGCTCACGTGATCGCTAGCTTTTCGAAAATCGAACAATCAGCCCGATCGCATCGTTGGTTCTCCAGCAATCTTCGATCGAAGATTGTCGATTTTTTTTGTCGGACGGGTACTAGTACGGGGAAAAAACCTAAATTTGAAAAAAAGACCAACTCTTTTGCCGAAGCCGTGTGCGGTATCAAAATTAAGGTACATAATATCTGTTGCCAAAAATGTTGATTTTAGCTCGATACGATGTCTGGTTCTCCGTAAAAAAATCTTGAAAATGAAGGCAAATTTGCAATTTTCTTTGGAAAAGTTTTTACACAGCCGTGAGTGGTATCAAATTTAAGATAATCGAAATTGATGACGTACAGTTCTGATTTCAGCCCGATTCGATGTATGGTTCTCCGGCAAACATGTTTTGAACAAACCCCTTCAGATCGGGTGTCGGAAAATTTACGATTTTCTCTGGAAAATTTTTGACGGGGCCGTGTGTGATATCAGAATGAAGGTACATCCAATTGATTGCGAAAAATTCTTATTTCGTTCCGATCCGATGTGTGGTTCTCCGGCAAACATGTTTTGAACACCCCCCCGTGCAGAAGGGTGTCGGAAAATTTATGATTTTCCCCGGAAAAGTTTTCACAGGGCCGTGTATGGTATCAAAATTAAGGTACATTCAATTGAATGCGAACAAATCTAATTTTGGCCCAGTCCGATGTCTGATTCTCCGGCAAACATGTTTTGAACACCCCCCCGTGCAGAGGGGTGTCGGAAAATTTATGATTTTCCCCGGAAAAGTTTTCAGAGGGCCGTGTGAGATATAAAAATGGAGGTACATTCAATTGAATGCGAAAAATTTGAACCTCAGCCCGATCCAATGTATAGTTCTCCGGCAAACATGTTTTGAACACCCCCATGCGCAGAGGGGTATAGGAAAATTTACGATTTTCCCCGGAAAAGTTTTCACAGGGCCGTGTGTGGTATCAAAATGAAGGTACATTCAATTGAATGCGAAACAATCTAACTTTGGCCCAATCCGATGTCTGGTTCTCCGGCAAACAGGTTTTGAACAACCCCTCGTGCAGAGGGGTGTCGGAAAATTTGCGATTTTCCCCGGAAAAGTTTTCAGAGTGCCGTGTGTGGTATCAAAATGAAGGTACATTCAATTGAATGCGAAGACATCTGAGTTTGGCCCAATCCGATGTCTGGTTCTCCGGCAAACAGGTTTTGAACACCCCCTCCCACAGAGAGTTGTCGGAAAATTTATGATTTCCGCTGGAAAAGTTTTGACTGGGCCGTGTGTGGTATCAGAATGAAGATACATTCAATTTATTGGGAAAAATTCCCATTTTATTCCGATCCGATGTCTGATTATCAGTAAAAACATTCTTGAACACCCCCTCGCGCAGAGGGGTATAGGAAAATTTACGATTTTCTCCGGAAAATTTTTGTCGAAGCCATGTGTGGTATCAAAATGAAGGTACATTCAATAGATTGCGAAACATTTCAACTTCGGCCCAATCCAATGTATGGTTCTCCGGCAAACATGTCTTGAACAACCCCCTGCAGATCGGGTGTCGGAAAATTTGCGATTTTCTCTGGATAATTTTTAACACTGCCGTGTATGGTATCAAAATGGAGATACATTCAATCGATTGCATAAAATTCTAATATCAGCCAGATCCAATGTATAGTTCTCCGGCAAACATGTTTTGAACAACCCCCTGCAGATCGGATGTCGGAAAATTTATGATTTTCCCCGGAAAAGTTTTGCCAGGGCCGTGTGTGGTATCGAAATGAAGGTACATCCAATTGATTGCGGAAAATTCTTATTTTGTCCCGATCCAATGTGTGGTTCTCCGAAAAAAAAATCTTGAACACCCCCTCGCGCATAGGGGTTTCGGAAAATTTACGATTTTCTTTGTAAAATTTTTCACAGAGTCGTGTGAGGTATCGAAATTAAGGTACGTTCATTTGATTGCATAAAATCTTAATTTCGTCCCGATCCAATGTCTGGTTCTGCGTAAACAAAATCGTTAACACAACCCCGTGCAGAGGGGTGTCGGAAAATTTGCGATTTTCCCTGGAAAATTTTCCACAGGGTCGTGTAAGGTATCAACATGAAGGTACATTCATTAGATTGCCAAAATTTCTTATCTCTTTCCGATTCAATGTGTGGTTCTCCCTAAAAAAATTCGAGAACAACTCCATGTGCTGAGGGGTGTAGGAAAATTTGCGATTTTTCCCGGAAAATTTTCCACAGGTCGTGTAAGGTATTGACATGTAGGTACATTCATTAGATTGCGAAAATTTCTTATTTCGTCCCGATCCAATGTGTGGAACTCCAGAAAAAAAAATCGAGAACAACCCCATGTGCTGAGGGGTGTAGGAAAATTTGCGATTTTCTTTGGAAAATTTTCCACAGGGTCGTGTGTGGTATCGACATGAAGGTACATTCATCAGATTGCGAAAAATTTTTATTTCGTTCTGATCCAATGTGTGGTTCTCCGAGAAAAAATCGCAAACACCCCCCCCCGTGCTGAGGGGTGTAGGAAAATTTGCTATTTTCCCCGGAAAATTTTCCACAGGGTCGTGTAAGGTATCGACATGAAGGTACATTCATTGGGTTGCGAAAAATTTCTATTTTGTCTCGATCCAATGTGTGGTTCTCCAGAAAAATATTCGTGAACACCCCCTCGCGCATAGGGGTGTCGGAAAATTTACGATTTTCTTTGGAAAATTTTTCCGAGAGTCGTGTGTGGTATCGAAATTGAGGTACGTTCATTTGATTGCATAAAATCTATATTTCGTCTCGATCCAATGTCTGGTTCTCCGTAAAACAAATCTTGAATACCCCCTCGGAAAATTTATGATTTTCTTTGGAACTTTTTTCAAAAAAACGTGAGTAGCATCAAAATGCTCACGTGATCGCTAGCTTTCCGAAAGTCGAACAATTAGCCCGATCGCATCGTGGGTTCTCGAGCAATCGCCGATCGAAGATTGTCGATTTTTTTTTTGTCGGACGGGTACTAGTACGGGGAAGAAACCAAAATTTGAAAAAAAGTCAAACTCTTTTGCCGAAGCCGTGTGCGGTATCAAAATGAAGGTACATAATATTTGTTGCCAAAAATGTTGATTTAAGCTCGATCCGATGTCTGGTTCTCCGTAAAAAAATTCTTGAAAATTAAGGCAAATTTGCAATTTCCTTTGGAAAAGTTTTTACACAGCCGTGAGTGGTATCAAATTTAAGATAATCGAAATTGATGACGTACAGTTCTATTTTCAGCTCGATTCGATGTATGGTTCTCCGGCAAACATGTTTTGAACAAACCCCTTCAGATCGGGTGTCGGAAAATTCACGATTTTCTCTGGAAAATTTTTGACGGGGCCGTGTGTGGTATCAAAATAAAGGTACATCCAATTGATTGCGAAAAATTCTTATTTCGTTCCGATCCGATGTGTGGTTCTCCGGCAAACATGTTTTGAACACCCCCCCGTGCAGAGGGGTGTCGGAAAATTTATGATTTTCCCCGGAAAAGTGTTCAGAGGGTCGTGTTGATATCAAAATGGAGGTACATTCAATTGAATGCGAAAAATTTCAACCTCAGCCCGATCTAATGTTTGGTTCTCCGGCAAACATGTTTTGAACAACCCCCTGCAGATCGGGGGTCGGAAAATTTACGATTTTCTTAGGAAAATTTTCCTCAGAGCCGTGTGTGGTATCGAAATGAAGGTCCATTCAATTGATTGCGGAAAATTCTTATCTCGTCCCGATCCAATGTGTGGTTCTCCAGAAAAAAATTCTTAAATACCCCCTCCCGCAGAGGGGTGTGGGAAAACTCACGATTTTCTTATAATCTGTATGTTCTTATAATCTGTATAATCTGTATAATTCTTTTAATTTGTATAATCCATCAATTATACATAATAACTCAATCAACATGATGAATAGAAAAAAAATATCACAGAAGGAATCGATTCTCTATTTCAGAACCGATTGAACCTGGAACCCATTCAGAACCAGTTTTCTGTTACCGAAGTTATCCCCACCATCTACTCTACGATACCGGCACATGCAGCGCAGTGGTTAACGCGCTCGCTTCATGTGATCCGGGAGGCGAGGTTCGATCCCCGCCGCCGTCCATCTTTACAGGGGTTTATCATGGTTTCCCTCTGTAGTCTAGGCTAATGCCGGGATGGTTCCTACAATAAGTTGGCCATGACCGCTTCCTTCCCATTACCTAAGAAACCATCATCTAATCATCTCATCATCTCATTAATCATCGATCCGACGCCATTAGATCTGCGCTATCATAACAGTGGGTCGTTAAACACAATATATATACATATATCTAGTCTCCCAGTCGCTACTGACCCTGTTTGGTATGTTGTAGTCCGGGCTGCGTTGGTCGTCTACCATGGGCTCGTCGGAGCACAGGATGTCGAAGCAGAAGCCGGGCGGAGGGCTGTAGTGGTGATACAGCGCATGCGTGAACAGGTCAGACGACGCACCTGGTGGCAAACATGGCAACTACCTCAACTCTCACTCCACTGGCATTTGTGTGAAGACGAGAGAAAAATGATATGAAAAGAAAGTGTAAATAAAGTAAAGGAAAATTAGGTTTGTTAGATGAGCGTTAGCGAAGTATTCCACTCAACTCTGACGGAGCTTTATCTGTCTGTTTTGTTTGTTTGTTTGTTTGTTTGTTTGTGGCCACTGCACAGGTCACAGGGTTTGACCGATCGACATGAAACTTTTTTTATACGTAAACTTATCCAACTTAGAACCCTATAGTTGTTGGTTCATATCTGTTGGACTATTGTTGAGAAACATCATCTAGAAGTTTCTAAAAATCCCAAAAGAAACTCCAGAAAAATTGAAAAATAAAATCTATCCAATATAATTCAAATTTTTCTCAAGTGTAAACACGAAAATTATACACATAATTAAAAATGTGTATGCAATTCGGACCGGCCGTTTCGAAGAAAATGATGTAATACATGTTTTTTATTCATCAAGTAGATAGAAATAATATCAGAAAAATGTTGCATTGCTAATTCACGGCTCCCTAGATTCGTTGGTATTGAATGAAGTTCATTTTATATGATCAAGGTATGTAGAGTTTTAGATTTTACTTTCTAGATATCTCACTCATCACACATCGCACATTCTGCGTTTGTCTGGTGTAGATTATCAGGAACGATAAGGATGTGGTTGAAAAAGTTATAGAAAGACCCAGTTAAATGATTGAGGAAATGGGATGAAAAATTTGGTGAAACGAAAACAAATAGAAAGAATGTGCAATTTTGTTAGAGTCAAGAATGAATATACAGGATGGGATGAATTGAGCAATAGAATTGGAAAGGGATCACAAAGAAGTACGAGGGGAGGGGTAAGAATGGAAGTGGAAAAAGTGGATAGAGAAGGAGGTAAATATGGATTCATACAAAGAACGACGCGGGAATGGAATGAATTGGAAGAAGATATCAAGAATATAACGAAGATCGGTGATTTAAGAAGAGAGCTGAGAAAAAATAACAAAGTATAATTCTATCGAGTGAGTATGTTTGATTGTAATTTCATTAGGTATAGTAACCATTGCCACCTGTTATATGAACAATGGTAGCAGTGTACCTAGGTTGTCGGGACTGCCGTTCCACAGCACCTCTGCCGTCTTGTCTGCGAGGCGCACGATCTTGTCCTGGTAGTCCAGGCGCGCGAAGAAGACGCCGTCGAAGCCCATCTGGGCGGACAGGGAGGCCATCTCGCGCGAGTGGCCGAACGGGTCGATCTGCCAGCCCACGTGGGGACGTGCACACGCTCCCAGCGTGTCCTCCAGAACCCTGGCACATTCAACACGCACCTAATTAGACCAGCTTTAGCGAGGAGTCAATTTCACATACTGAAACAACGCGCTTTTTTCTTTTTTTTTTTGTTCATGTTTTTTTGACGGTTCTCCACAGGTCAGACGGCTTTTTTTCAATATGGTTCCTCATCCAACTTATCGAGGGGTAACTTTTTTTTTATGAATTTTAGAAATTCCAAAAATACCCATTAGAATAACACAGCGGAAAAAAATATATATTTTCCAAAAAAATGAAATTTTGCGTGAAGTTGAATTACATTTTAATACACATTTTCAAAAAAATTCAGCTTGATGGGGTCAGCCATTTTGAAGAAAAAACATAAAATGTGCTAAATTGGTACCACTCGAAGCAGTTTTTACCCATTTTTATCCATACTATTACTATTCGCTCGTCTAACAACGCATATATGGCGTTTTCCTAGTTACAAATAATTACAAATACAGCGACATTCAGTATGATTTCCACGAAGCCGTGAGGGCTTAAATGTGGGGTCTCAGCTTGGATGATGAGTTGAAATCTGTCCCGCTTCGTACACATAATGATAACGACAAATACAAATACAATAATACAAAATCACACATTCAAATTCAAATACAATAATATATATATATGTGTATATATAGCAGTTATATAAATCATTAATAATTTGGTGCCCAACTATTTGTGTGATATGGTAAAATATAATAATGATCAACATAACTATGAAACGAGAACAAGAAAAAATATAAACATTAAACGTTCTTCATCTAAAAAGGAGGAGAATTCAGTCTTAGTTAAGGGGATGTGAATTTCCAACAGATTAGCTAGTTCTGTTGAAGAAACTAAGACAGCTGGTAGCTTTAGAAGACAGTATAATCAAGTTATTCGAGAAAAAAGTTTGGTACCCAAAGAATATGAAAAGTGTAATAGGAATAATTATTGGGATTCTTTAAATGTGTATTTACTTCTAGTATATTGTGTCCTTTCAATTATATCTGTGTAATCAATTAGAATCTGGTTATATTATAAACTTATTAGGGCCTAAACATTGTTTCATAGTATTTTAATTACAAAATTTGTATATGCCTATAGCATGTATTATCATAAAACGGGTAGTATCATTAGTATTGTACTATTGTATTCCTAATTATTGTGAAGTGTGCAATTGAAATTGAAATATCTATATAGCTAAATCATGCTAATAAAGTTTATAACTACTATACTACAGTACTAATTCTAGGAATACAAATCTTATACATCTAAACAAACATAGCCGTTCACTATACGGCAAATGTCTCTAAAGTTCAGGAAGAGAACTTTATGATATTCTACCAAGAAGTATTAAGATAATACCTCTACGTCTAGATGATAGTCTACGGTGGGAGACCTAAATAATAGTCTACGGTGGGAGACCTACCTGAACCCCCATGTGAACTGGTCTACGGTGGGAGACCTACCTGAACCCCCATGTGAACTGGTCTATGGTGGGAGACCTACCTGAACCCCCATGTGAACTGGTCTATGGTGGGAGACCTACCTGAGCCCCCATGTGAACTGGTCTACGGTGGGAGACCTACCTGAACCCCCATGTGAACTGGTCTACGGTGGGAGACCTACCTGAACCCCCATGTGAACTGGTCTATGGTGGGAGACCTACCTGAACCCCCATGTGAACTGGTCTATGGTGGGAGACCTACCTGAGCCCCCATGTGAACTGGTCTACGGTGGGAGACCTGCCTGAACCCCCATGTGAACTGGTCTATGGTGGGAGACCTACCTGAGCCCCCATGTGAACTGGTCTACGGTGGGAGACCTGCCTGAACCCCCATGTGAACTGGTCTATGGTGGGAGACCTACCTGAACCCCCATGTGAACTGGTCTACGGTGGGAGACCTACCTGAACCCCCATGTGAACTGGTCTATGGTGGGAGACCTACCTGAACCCCCATGTGAACTGGTCTATGGTGGGAGACCTACCTGAACCCCCATGTGAACTGGTCTATGGTGGACTGGTAATGCGTGACGGCCTCATCGTTCATGCTCCAGGCTCCACTGATGACCTCCAGCTGACCTGCGTCGATCAGCTGCCGGACCTGACCTCGAGTGACCTCGTCTTGGTCCTGCCACCATTTCCACAGGAACGCGGTCTCCACGTAGATGAACCTGAATCAAGCAATGTTTTGTGAGACGAGCTTTGAGCGACAATTCAATTTGACATACTGACAAAAATTGGTGTTCGTTTTTATGTTTTGTTTTTTTCATGTTTTTTTGTCGGTTCTCCACAGGTCAAACGGCTAAAGCTATCAACTTCAAACTTTTTTTCAATATGGTTCCTCATTCAACTTAGATCTGTAGAGTTTTGTGGCATTATCGGGTGGAAACTTTTTTTTATGAATTTCAGAAACTTCAAAAATACCTATTAGAATAACATGGCGGAAAAAAAAGAGAATATTTTTATTTTCAAAAAAAGGAAATTTTGCATGAAGTTGAATTACATTCTGATACACATTTCTGGAAATTTTCAGCTTGATCAGGTCAGCCATTTTGAAGAAAAAACATAAAATGTGCTCAATTGGTACCACTCGAATCAGTTTTTACCCATTTCTACCCATACTATTACTATTCGCTCGTCTAACAACGCATATATGGCGTTTTCCTAGTTTTATGAATTGTGTGAAAGGTTCAGCATGCTAGCCACTTGTCTGGCGCGTACCGTTTCGACGGGTCCTTAAGAAGTTCGCTCACGACAGAGTCCAGGATGTATTGCACCCCGGCCCGCTGGATGTTCGTACGACCTGAAAACAACAACAACAACAATATGCAACTGCGCTAACTGTTCGACAATAAAGAGTTCGGAAAAAAGTATTCTAGTGGGTAAGTTATTTCAGAAGATCAAAAGAGAAGTAAGAAAGATGGAAAAGTACCTCCGTGGTAGTACTGGTCGAGTGTCTTGAGCCAGCCCACGTCGTCGTGCGTGTGGGGCACCATGTGCACGTTCAGCATGCCCTCTTTCACCGGGGCACACGCCTGCAACAAGACGCACAACTTATTAGAGACTAGATGACACGTCGTCGTGCGTGTGGGGCACCATGTGCACGTTCATTGTATACAAGTTATAATTAATATCATTAACGTAACAGGCAGGTCTTAGAAGTTGTCTGGATAAAAGTAACAATAATAATAATAATAAGTAACTAAAATCAACAATGTATGAGATAAAATATCAAATATCGAAATATTAAATTATTAAGTGAATATGAATGATGGAATAACTATTAAAATAATAAAATTGACGCCTATATAAATCACGAAGGGTCTACTTCCTAGCTACCTCTGTAACAAAATAGTATTTAATGAACAGTTAAATAATAAATATAATTTAAGAAACAGTCAGAATGTATTTGTTGATAGAAGACATTCTTGCATTGGAGAAAACTCCTTATTCCACAAAGGAATGAGGACTTTCAAAGCCGCCCCGGTGGCTCAGTCAATTATCGCTAGCTGAAGTCACCGTTGGACATGGGTTCGAGTCCCGCATAAGGCATGGGTTTTTGTAGATGTCCTTTCACGTATCATCACTTCATCGTTTCATTATCACCCGCTCATTCGAATCCCCGTATAACCTAACTGTTGGTGGAGTCGTTAAGCAACATTGAAAGAAAAGGATTTTCAATAGAATTCCTAGTAGTATTGAGAATGCCACAAGTGCAAACTGTATGTAGAATCAATTGTTGTAGAGTAATCAAAGACGGTGGCTTGATGCCGAAACCATTTGAGAAAGAAAGTTTCTGGGATCAAGTCAGCTCAATGTGATGCTATTTTATGATTTGAGTTATAATGATGGACTTGAATTATTATTAGAAAAATTACTTTGTTATGTATTATGTAAAAAAACTGTATCAACATTTATGTGAATAGCTTCTAGTTCTTTGCTGATAAACAAATTACTACTACCATGTGGAGGCGCCATGTCCCTTTGTCTGAAGCCTGGGAGGTAGGCAGCACGCCAGACAGATGTGAAACTAGTTGTGCATAAGAGCCAGGGGCTACGATATTAGCGTTGATTCTGTTCGAATCCAACACGTAAGCTGTTCGGAGTCATTTGAAGGGAATAATATTTCAGGATTAAGAATGATGAAGCGATGAAGAATTTGATGAAACGATGAAGAATTTGATGAAGCGATGAAGAAGCCAACCATTAGGTTCAAATCGAGTCGCAAAGCAACACGATGGAAAAAAAAATAATTTTCGATTCACGATTTTCCTTTTGAAAATGGACAAAAAAATAGTGAAGATAAATTTCTCGATTTGTGTGAGTACCGTGCATGAACCCCCTCAATGGCAAGAAGTGAACATTGCCTAATAGATTTGGTTCCAAGTGAAAGATATCAACATTCGTGTGTTTGGTTCACTCTCAATACCAATGCTGGTAATGCCCGGATATATCACATGCAGCTATGGTTTATACTTATAATGTGTTCCGGACTTTTTGTGAACTGAAAGACTTTTGTCTGCGGCGAAGAAGTGTGACAGGACTGACAGATCGGGGGGGGGGGGCATTCCTGAACAAGATGAAGCCATCCCAAGTTGAACCCAGTTTTAACTTGAACCTGTGTTGAAAAACCGGTAATAACCCTCTTAAACCGGATTAAATCGTTCTGGAATGCGCCCAAGGTGGTGTTAGAGTTCATTGATTTTTATTGGATGAGCGAAGCGAATACTTGATTTCACTTGACTCGAAAAAAAGTTTTTTTTTTCATTATTTCGCGCTCTACAGGTCGAATGGAAATTCAAATTCAATTGAAACTTGGCGTACCTAAGTGTCATCATTTAGTTCGATACCCTATAATTTTGAGGCTCAATCGGTTGCACCACTTCTGATAAAACTAGTTTCCAAAATCCACATAAGAATAAGGCAGAGAAGAATTTTCGTAAAAAAAATGTCTTGCGAAAAAATTCAAATTTTCACCGAATTTCAATTTAATAATGATACACATTATTCTAAACTTTCACTTAAATCCGATCAGTCGTTTTGATGTAAAAAATTGTATACTGACATTTTGGTACATCGTTCAAAGCTAAAAGAAAACCAATCAAATCCCAGCAACACGTGTCACCAATTAATGAAGACGATTAAAACAAGGCCTCCTTTATCATCAAAGAAATGATTGAGAGTCAGTAATGAATAAAAGGAGGGCAATGACATAATTGTTTGGATCTCAAGATGCATTGAATACAGCTGTCATTACGTTTCATATAGTAACCTGACATTACATATAATATTAAATTGCATTTAATATTACATTCATTAGAATAGTCTACGAAATAAACCAACCAAATGGAAAAATGGATTATTTTACACTTGAATGCTGTCAAAACATCAACTTGATATAACTTTCAGGTGCTGTGGATTATAAGAAAGAATGTTGATGTCTACATCTACCGATATTAGAATATATTTCTGATGCAATTTACATCCCAAAATATACTCATTCAATTGATCTCAATTTATAATTTATAAAATTATTTTTTTAACTGTGCTAACTGAACGCTTGAAAGAATTCAATGTCATTCTTATTAGCTTCCATCAACGCGGGAACACATAACGCGTTTTCCTAGTTTAAGATAATTCTAAGATCGCCCTTGTTATCCTATCCATGCTGTTATTCTCAGTGGCGTACAGTTGTTCTCAACCTAATGTGTCTAAGATAATATGCATGCTCAGGATGACAAATGCAATCTACTTGTCTATTGACAATCAGTCAAGATCACAATGCACTCACACATCTGAACTCAAGTTGCTATCAACACTATCATATTATCTCCTTTCTGATCCAAGCGGCCCGTTCATGAGCCACACCCTTCACTACTGATACGAGTGGTCGAGTGGCCAAATCACTGAACCGTCACTCAGGAGACCGGGGTTCGATTGCTCAACAACCCACGGCCGACTCCTTCACACTTTCCAAAAACACCAAATAAAATAACCTTTCACCTCTTGTAACATTCATTTTTTTTCCAATGCTGCTCAACGACCCCACCATCAGCTAGGTTATACGGGGGTACGAATGAGCGGATGATAATGAAACAATGAAGTGATGATAGGTGAAAGGACGTTTACAGCAACCCTCGCCTTATGTGGGACTCGAACCCACGCCCAACTGACTTCAGTTACTACCGCTAGCGATAGTTGACTTAGCCACCGGGGCGGCTATATCATTCATTGACGCCAATAGATGTTAGTCGCCCAAAACCCAAGCCCAGAAGAAAGGAGTGCACTCACGTCATATCCGCAGGTCGCCCTCGGTTCCCGCAGTCCGGCTAGGTTTGCCGCGGGGTGCGTTGCCGCGTGCCGCACCGCCATCAGGAGGGCCAGAGCGGCCAGCGCGGTGCAAGTCTGCATGTTTGCTGTCACTGCTAGCTCGGGTCACTGTCTGGCTGGGGCCGGACAAGTAGTCTACTGCTCGTATCGCACGGCCGGTATTTATACCCGACAGGTTCTACTTGTCACTTGTTGCACGCTGCCTTAATCGCACTCGTCGATACCGTATCTCTCTTCAGAGACAATCTCTCTCTCTCTTATCACAATAACTCTTTGTTCATCGTGGCTTGTAAAACTTACCTGATAAATCTGTCTAAATCAAGTGTTATTTGCGCCAATTTTTAGATTGATTTGTATTTATTCAGTTATTGTTTACGTCTTAAGAACAAACAGAACAGTTTTTTTATAATCGAGAGATATTTTTGAAGTCGACAATCGAGGAATATGATGCAAGCTAGCACCAACTGGATGAGCGGAGCGAACACAGGCCCACAGGTCAGCATCGAACTCGGTACTGTACAGTTGGAAGCGCAATCGGTTCCACTTCTCAGAAAAACTTACATTTCATTTACATCGGATATTTTCCATTATGTAGATTCATTTGTTTTAAATTCATACAACATTCGAAATTTGTACCCATAAGAATAACCTGGACGAGAAAATTTTTGATAAAAATATTTTCTTCGAATATAATTAAATGATGACGAAATGTGAGCACAGGGATTCCATTCCAACGTTTCACATGAACCTATCAACCGTTCCAATCACAATTATTAGTTTTATTACATCGAATAAAAGTCTGTAAAGCTATTAAGAAGAGCAACAGGTTGAATCGCGAGACGATTGAAACCGGATGAGCGTAGCCAACACTTCTATTCCGTGTACCGAAACAAATTGTGCGGCGTTTTTGCGTTTTTTTTTATGTTTAAATTTTGTGCGTGACGTACAAGTCGGGAAAAAATACCAATCGACTCGAAACTTTTTCTGCATATTGGTGTCATATCAGAAAAGATTGAGATTGCTTCTCTGAGAAATCGATAAAACGATTTTTACGGCAAAATTTCGGAAATTTCGGAAAATCCCCTTAAGAATAAGCAAGGGGGGAAATATTTGAAAAACGAACATTCTTCAAAAGCTCTCCAATTTTTATATTTTTGGTTATTTTCACAACAATCGGATGAAATAAAACGAAGAAAACGCAATAAAAGTATACATTTTATTGAATATTAGGATCAACAGGTTTTGCAAAGTGCGACAGGTTGCTCTATCAAATCAACGATTTGCATAATCTCTGGTCTGTAGATGTAGATTGATAGACAAAATATTTTTCTTTGTAGATTTCCAAGCTCATCTCACAACGCATTTACTGCGTTTTTCTAATTACAAGAAATGGAAAATAAATAAATAAATAAATAAATATACTAAAATATGCCGAAAACGCAAGTTCCGTCTTCTGTCAGTTCGGCATGCGCGCGCAGGTTGATTCGGCGGGAAACGAACGTCAACAAGTAGGCCTTCGCCGACGTGATTTCTCTTGCTTTGTTGTTGGAGCTTAAAACCCGGCAAACCTACCCATTATTGTCTATAAAATAATAAACATCATGGGTATTTTAGGATTATCTAAAATAATTGCAGATATCGCACCAACTGCAGTGAAGGAGAGTGAAATTAAACACTATTTCGGTAAGAATGTCAGATATAACCTCAACTATATTTTAGCTTCATTTTGGCAATTGATTAAAAACAAAGATGTGGGGATCAATCGTTCACCTTAGGCTAATGATATTTGTTTGGTGTTGACCACGGATCAGGGCATAGGCTTGGGTCTCTAGCAAGCATTGCCCTTGACGTAATTGTTGGGCCGAGTTGGTCAAGCTAGGTCTAGCTCTAGGGCCTACTGACCAGGCGTTCAGATCGACTTGGTCCATACATGGTCCATATATCCCAGGTCTATGCCCACCGTACTTACGTGTGAATGACTTTCTTTCAGGTCGTAAAGTAGCTATCGATGCGTCTATGAGCTTATACCAATTTCTGATAGCCGTGCGAAGTGAAGGAGCGCAACTTACGTCAGTTGATGGAGAGACGACTAGGTAGGCCTGAATCAGTATTGTGCATGTTTTTCAATGTATGTCTATATTTACTTGTCTCGTGTCTCTACTGGTGGTAAATGTGCTGTACAGGCCTGTGGGACGCGCTTGTCTTTCAGGTCATGTTAGTTTGCGTGTGATGATTACGTGGCTAGTTAGTGCACGGTACTTGGTGTCAACTCATTGTGCCGTTCAACTCCAATAGATCGTAGTGATCATCGCGCTGTGTCTGTAACGCAGTCCTTTTCATCCCTGCACCCACATCTATAATCACCTTCCCTCCAACATCACTCGATCCCTCACTGACAAAACCTTCAACCACAACCTTGAAGTCTTCCTAACCCAAAACCCCTACAACAACCTTGAGGAGTTCATGCTTGATATCCACCATCCAGTGTTCCCATCTCCTCGCCTTAGGCCCTACTTTCCAGCTCTCGACAATTCCATCAGTTTTAGAAACCTTATTTTCTAATCCTCTCATTTTTATTCATGTATACTATTTCATTATTATTTCATTCATTTAATTATTATTACTACTATGTATTATCATCTTATTAGCCTTATCTTATATTAGATTATTTTATTTTTGACGAAACCAATTTTACTATGTAGTATGTTCTAATCTACGGTGAATAAAGAATACAATAAAATAGAGATAACATGAACCAAGTGAAGGCTGAGGATAGTGGGGGTAGTAGGAGGTAACGCAGTTGTTGGTGTGTCGCAGCCACCTGATGGGAACGTTCTACCGCACGATCCGGCTGATTGAGCACGGCATCAAGCCGGTGTACGTGTTCGACGGGAAGCCGCCGCAGATGAAGTCGGGCGAGCTGGACAAGCGCACGGAGCGGCGGGCGGCGGCGCAGAAGGAGCTGGACCGAGCCACGGAGGCTGGCGACACGGAGAACATGGACAAGTTCAACAAGCGGCTGGTCAAGGTCACCAAACACCACGCGGCGGAGTGCAAGGCCCTGCTGGCGCTCATGGGGGTGCCTTACGTAGACGTCAGTACACATTTAATTACCTTTCGTTGGAATATCACATTTTAGGGTGAATTTGTCTTACTAGGTACCATCCCTAATTTTGCACATTTTGCCTGAAAATGGTGTCTTCTAATAGATAAAAGTCAAATCTATCAAAAAAAGGTACCTGACGCATAAAATTGGTATCCTAAAATCAAATAAGCATTCCTAAGCAATATGAAATGACACGGACATTGATCACAGTCAGCCATCTTTGGAGGTGAGGTCACCAACCTCGACCAACTAACCCACCATTTGGCACCGAGCAACACACAATTACCAATTCTAGACAATTGTCGTTGTTTCAAAAGATCGTTCCGAAAGTTGTCTGGAAATGTCAATTTTTTATAAATCAGCGGGATTTTTCTTGGCAACCGCCAGGGCAATCCTGCCGGAACTTCCTAATTATTCAAAGATCCTGAAGTTATGCTCGTATAAAAATACGATAGGATAACAACATACGATAGAAAAATGTTGAAAAATAGTCCGGAAAAGAGTTAGGCCTACAACGAACCCAGTTCGATCTAAAAGTGTAATCCCTGTGTGTAGGCTAATGCCGGGATGGTTCCTACAATAAGTCGGCCATGACCGCTTCCTTCCCACTATCCTTCCCATTACCCTAGAACCTTCATCTCATCATCCCATCGTCTCAATAATCATCCATCCGACGCCACTAGATCTGCGCTGTCATAACAGTGCGTCGTTAAACCCAACATGAAAAATGAAGCGTTACAAAAGTGAGATGATGTAATTGGCGCCAAGTGAAGTGTGTTGCGTTTCAGGCGCCGTGTGAAGCGGAGGCCCAGTGCGCCGCGCTGGTCCAGGCAGGCAAGGTGTTCGCCACGGCAACGGAGGACATGGACGCGTTGACCTTCGGCTCCTCCGTGCTGCTGCGGCACATGACCTTCAGCGAGGCCCGCAAGATGCCCATCCAGGAGTTCCACCTGGACCGCGTCCTGGAGGGCCTGGAACTGTCCAAACACGAGGTAAGCTGGATACAAACGCAGCCAATCTTCATTAAGATCTCTGCGCAGATCCGAGTTGCCGATGCAACACAGAATAATCAAAAACAACAAGATACAAAATATATAAACACAGATAATAAAATAAAAGAATGGATAATGATTAAAAATACAATTGAAGAATGAAGTTATGAGAAAAAATAGTAGTAATTAAATCTAAATCAATTCAATCACTAACAAAATTACTAATGGTATACAGTGAAACCTCTATGCATCGTTCCCGGATCCATCGTTTCCTGCTTGTATCACTCATTTTTTCTCACTCCACTCGCATATAATCAACGTTAAATTTTCCTGCATGGATAGTTTTCCTGCATGAATGGTTTCATTTTCCTGCTCCCTTGAAAAACGATGGATAGAGGTTACACTGTATAAAGAATATACATATGCACCTACTCTAACTGTTTACTTGAATATAAATGATTTCTAAAAATGGATACTGAACCTTGTATAGCAAGGAGCGTAGATTGTGAAATGTGTGTACCGATGGATTAAAGCGATAACTCGATGCCGCAGTTCATCGACCTGTGCATCATGCTGGGCTGCGACTACTGCGACTCTATCCGCGGCGTGGGTCCGAAGCGAGCCATCGAGCTGATCAAGTCCCACCGCAGCCTGGAGAAGATCCTGGAGCACCTGGACCCCAAGAAGTACCCGGCGCCTGACAACTGGCTGTTCAAGGAGGCCAGGGAGCTGTTCCTGCACCCCGAGGTCACCGACCCCAAGGACATCGAGGTACGCTCTCTCTCTCTCTCTCTTAGCACCGCTAGCCATTTATACACGAGGAAAACGCAGAATGTGCGTAGTCAGATGAGCGTATAGAAGTATGGAAATCTGGGATTAAAATATACTTTGTCAGCTCAATCTACATCTACAGACCTTGGACTGCAACTTGTTGCTATTGATAGAGCAACCTGTCGCATATATAGGCTACTTTGCATTACATGTTGATCCTGATATTCAATTAAATATATACTTTTATTGCGTTTTCTCCGTTGTGTCTCATCCGATTGTTGTACAAATTATTGAAAATGTGTATGACAGTGGTTTTCATATTCTGTATGAATTTGAAAGCTTTTGATTTTTTTTGGTTTTACAAGTAGGCCTACTTTCTGCCTGGGTTATTATTATGAGGATTTTCCAAACTTTCAAATTTTTCCCAGAAAAACTGTCGAACTGATTTTTCTGAAAAACAATCCCAACCTATTCTGGTGTGACGCCAATATTCAAAAAAAGTTTGGAATCGATCGGTCTTTTTTCCTGACCTCTATGCCGCGTTCAAAATTACCGAAAAAAAAATAAAGAAACGAATCCCATGTATTTTTGGTCTGTGAAATGTAAGTCCTCGCTGCGCTCATCTAATGAGATTGCTCGTGTGTCGTTGTTGCGTGCAGCTGAAGTGGTCCGACCCGGACGAGGAGGGGCTGGTCAAGTACCTGTGCGGAGACAAGCAGTTCTCCGAGGACCGAGTGAGGACCGGATGCAAGAAGCTGCTCAAGTCCAGGACCGGCACCACCCAAGGTCGGCTGGACTCCTTCTTCAAGGTCATGCCCAGTCCTGCCGGATCGGCCAAGCGCAAGGTGCGAGATGTCTACATCAAGTACAGTGAAACCTCTATGCATCGTTCCCGGATCCATCATTTTCCTGCTTGTATCACTCATTTTTTCTCACCCTACTCCCATATAATCAATGTTATATTTTCCTGGTCCCTTGAAAAACAATGAATACAGGTTTTGACTGTATAATCAAAAACTCTACATACCTTGTCATATAAAATGAACTTCATTCGATACTAACGAATCTAGGTAGCCGTGAATTAACAATGCAACATTTTTCTGCTATTATTTCTATCTATCGATGAATAAAAACGTTCTTAACATTATTTTCTTGAGAACGGCTGATCCAAATTCCTTGTTCTCTCAACCGCTCCAGAAACTGACGTCAGGTGGTGCGTGAGTTCATGTTGTAACCATCCTCTCACTTACCATCACGTCACCCGCTCGTTCGTACCCCCGTATAGCCTAGCTGTTGGCAAACAAGTGATTGTTGTGTGTATTGTTGTCCTGCAGGCGGAAGAGAAGGCGCCGGCTGGCAAGAAAGGCAGAGGTGGCGGTGGCAAGTTCAAGCGAGGGAAGTAGACAGCGTTGTCTTCTCGTATTGTTTACCAGCGCCTCGTTCCTATACGTAGTGACTGTCGTAAGCCAGACGCCTGTTTCAACCAGAGTCAAATGTAGGCCTATATGATTGTGTTTGGTAGAATTAATGCATTAAATATAGAATTTTCTCCTTAATCCTGAATAGTATTCATAAATGAGAAATGAAAGCTGGTACAGTTGAGTCAAGTGGTTGCTTACGACAGTCACAACAATGCAGCGATGCAATGTTTGTAAAATATGAACATGTTTGTACATGTTGGTAAAATGTTTGTATAATTCATGTTTCAATTTTCCTTCAGTTGAATATCGACGAAAATAAATGCATATTTTTTTAAATAGAGCGCCCTCTTTTGGTCCTCCCTTCTTCCTCCCCACCCCTCCCTTTGTCCTGTAGTTACGTTAGTCAGTATTTAGATTAGATATAGTTGCCTAGTTAATTTCTTTAATAATGAATTATTATCTCGGCTCAATTTATATTATATTCTCATAACTTACATTTATTTCTTAAATTCAACATCAGCTTGATTGGCCTAACTGTTGTAATTACCTTATTACTCATTAATTATTAGTTACTTTTGACAGTTACTGATCACACACATGATACATAGGCCTAATACCCTGAATATCCATAATTCTTGATGTTTGGTGAGCTGCTTTAGCCACTCTAGGAGTCATAATCAAAATACCATGAAAAAAAAGAATACTAAAAATATATATCCTCGTAAAATATTTGGATTTGAAGTCTATTACAAATGCTACATTCCTACATCTCTACCGATGTTGCACAGAATTAATCATCGCAAAAAATTAAGAAAAGTACTTTTTATTTACAAAACATTATTTAAGATTATTGCTTATCAGGGGTAATATTGAGACATGTGAGTCACGCGTGGGCCGGAATGTCCAGAGTCTCGTAGGTCCGCCTCCTGTTTCTCAGCTCGTCCCGGTACTGCTCGCTGGTCACGCGAGACATGCTGAACGCGCTCACCGTCAGCTCAGAGTCGAACGTAAACAACGGCCCAAACGCTATGACGACCTCACCGTTAGCGTAGTATCGGAGAGCCGTGTCGTGCTCCTGCTTTATCTGAAACATAGTCTTCAAGTTTTTATTTTTGTTTAAACTTTTTTTACGTCTTGAAATGGAAGTCGACTGAAATTTTCTCATGTATTAGCCTAGTTCCTCTTTGAGTTGAGTTTAATTCAGTTTTACTTCATTTGTCACTGTTAAATAATCATATGAACAAATATGGCTAGCATGTTCCAATTTTGCACTTGAGGAAACTCGTGACTAGTGAGTCTAGGCACTGAGTTTAATGGTCTAGGCTGCCCAACTATAAATAAAACTAGAGTAGGCCTCGGACCTAACCTTGGACATTATCTTATCAACAAAACTGATCTCATCAGGTGGGTAGCCCCAGGTCCATGAACCAGCATTTGCGTTGACTCTCCGACTCCTTGGATTGTTACAATCCTGGTTTGACGGTGGTTCTGCTTCCTTGTCAGCGTCGTACTTGTATGATAGATTGTCTTGGTATTGTACAAACTTTTGAAGTTGTTCATTGCTGTGATTATATAATACGTTCATCACAGCAGTTCCATCGTCAACCAAGAACACATTACTTCTGCCTGCAATCTTAGCACCAACCACTACACCGCACACTTGCGCATTACAAATGTTGATGTCACGGAACACATAAGTTTTACTTAATTCAGGATGAGGCTTTGCTTGATGGTAATGCTTGTTCCACAGATTTGTTACGTATATCCGTTTGATACTTTTCTGGTTCGTTTGATCGACCGACATTGAAATTGTAGTGGAAAGGTGAACTAGCTAGTTGCTAGGTTAGATCAAAAAGTTAGGTTAGGAACACACAAACAACAACTATCACCGCGCAAACGAAGATCAAACAACAAACTAGGCCTACAACAAGACTATAATTGCAATATTAGGCCTGCTCTTCTAGACTATTATAGCTAGGCAGTAGAATTGAGTATTAGCAACACTATAAACTCAATAGCAGTATGCCCCCCAATGCAAGAACTGTCACTGTCAAAGATCTCAAATTTTGATTGACCCTGGAGAAAAATATTATGATTTATGGCCCTGGAGTTTTGGAAAGGAACTCCCTTCATGCAACTTCGGACGTTTTTAGTATTTTTTAAAATTGTATATTTTAAATTCATTTTGAGATACATTTTTGTAATTTGACGCTGGTAACCAAAAAAGTACACAGTAACACGTGAGTAAAACTAGGAAAACGCAGTACATGCGTTGTATCTAGAAGGTTCAAGTTCAAAAGTTTAAAAACCCTACTTGCAACTGTTGCTAGATAGCATGTGTGCTACTCAACTTGGTTAATGTTGGTCTTTTGAGCTTGATATTCAATCATATTTATACAATTATTACGTATTTTGGGGTACTTTTCATCCGCTTGTTGTAAAAATTACTAAAAATGTGTTACTCATGGTGATTTTCTGAATTTTCCCCAAAGAAAACTGTTGAACAGATTTTTCTTCAAAACAATCCTAGCCCATTCTGTTGACACCAATGTGCAGATGGAAGTCTCTTTGCTACGCTCTTCTGAACAGGGAAAGAAAAGAAAATTTGATGAAAATGCAACTTGAAAAAAAAAGTTTCCACTTTGAAACAGGTGACTTGACACATCAATTGTTTGTGTTTCCAATTCAAGCGGTTTCAGCTAGGCTTTTACGAGATTACAAGTAATAATACATATAATCACTTGAAGATTGCTTTATTATTGTTGTCCTACTTGAAAGTCAGGCCTATACACTTGAAGATAATGATAGCCATGACAGTGATTGATCAGCTGCCATGCACACGCTTCGGTCACGTCAAACAGACACGAGATGGAGCGTTATTGTCGCGTTGCCATGGTTAACAGGCCGGCCAACTGTGCACACCTAGAGCCGGCTGCGGTATCACGCTGAAGAATGTTGTTTATTCATTTTTAGCATTATTGCTTATTTTGTACATGTTACAGGTACATTATAGTTTCATTCATAAATAGTTCAGAGAATACTCTCTATTAATACTGTATTTGATCAAAATAGCAGAAAGTAATTAAATAAAAACTGTTATTACGGTATAATTAAATTAAAACATACAGTAATAATTCATTTATAAGTAATACAGACTATTATTACTTATCAACATATCAAACTTATCATCATGGAATTAAGCAATTCTATCTATATTAACAATTAATACATTCATTAATACTGACTACGCCTAGTTGATAATTTCCTGTCCAAGACGGTGATTCATTGTCGTTGGTTTTATCGTTTGCGTAGATAGTACGATTACGAAATAAAAATAACTGTTGGTCTCAAAGATATCTATTTTTATTTGACTGTAGACTTACTCTTCGTTATTGAACAAAACTATGTAAATATTACCATCTGCCACCAGAAGGTAACCCCTTCCCACGCAGACTGAATAAAGATTTTGATTTGATATTTGTAAAAATGGATTTAGCAGAATATCAGTTTTTTGGAGATAACTTCTGAATGGAGTGAGATATCGAAATTCTAAAAAGAAGGCAACACATCTTAAATACCATCAAGATGGTGCAAGTAATAACTATTCATTTCAAATCGCCTGATTTGTCACGTGTATACGCTTATAAATACACATTTTTCAAGCGTATACGCCTGACAATTAAGCGATATAAGATGAAAAGTTATCAGTCACTTACACCGTCTGAAAGGTATTAAAGATATCCGTTTCCTTGTTTTTAGAATTTGTTTATAAGTGAAAACTCGGTGCATCGTTTTCCTGCTTGTACCATTCATTTTCTCCCACCCTACTCACATATAATCAATGTTAAGTTTTCCTGGATGGATCGTTCAATTTCCCCGGTCCCTTGAATAACGATGGATAGGGGCCGTCCAAAAGTGATCACCAAAAAACTGATATCCCACTAAATCAACTGCCATGGAGTCTTAAACATCATTATAAATAAATCAAACTCACGTTATATCAGATTTTTAACGTTGTATTTTAATTATCATTTAAATGTTATTCAATAGTTATTACAATCGAATAATTATATGCCGCTTTACAAGTAGTACTCTGGGAATTCGAATGTAACGACGCGTCCCGTCAGTCTCTTGTACACGCCAACGAAACTATCCACCTGTAACAAAACAACGTCAGCGTTAGCGAGGCGGCTAGTTTACGGTTTAATAGACAGTGATGATCGTGACACTTAAACCGTGCAAGATACACCATCAATAAGATGCAGACAATCGAAAATGATATAAATATATTTTTTCAATAACATCAAAACTTGATACAAAATCATTGTTCCCCAATTAAGGCTATGGATGAAAGATTAGATCGTTTGAACGGGGCACCACAAGGGCGATCTTACGACCCCATGACTCGAATGTAATAATAACGCAGGTGTAAAGATCACTTGTATGTAGCAGTAACAGTCGATATTTCCACCTCACAGCGTACCTTACATACAAATAACACGTGACATATTGTGAGTGTTTGGATGGACAGTGTTTTATAAAGCTGACCTTCGATGAACGCTTCGTTGAGCGTTTTTTCTTTAGCTCGGATACCATGCCGCCATGCGCCGCTCTCGTCAAATGATTGGTCGTTTTTTCAAAATGGCGGCTAAAGAAAACGCTTAGCGAATACCGCGTTCATGGAAGGCCAGCTCAAGATGCTTCTCTGAATGTTGTGAAGCAGTTTCACTACAATATGTTCATACGGAAAGCCACTGCGATCGTTTATATGTCACATTGAGGGTGACAGTGTCGTGAGCTTTAGGACCTGGCAGGCTATCAAGCAAGCAGGAGGATTTAGCATCAACTGTTGCTCTACCAGCTACCAGCAGAGAGAAGACAAGTGAGGGCTAATCTCCACTTGACGCTGGTTAACTCCGATGACACGACATGGACATGTTTATATGTCACGTTGAGGGTGACAGTGTCGTGAGCTCTAGGACCTGGCAGGCTATCAAGCAAGCAGGAGGATTTAGCATCAACTGTTGCTCTACCAGCTACCAGCAGAGAGAAGACAAGTGAGGGCTAATCTCCACTTGACGCTGGATCACTCCGATGACACGACATGGACATGTTTATATGTCACGCTGAGGGTGACAGTGTCGTGAGCTTTAGGACCTGGCAGGCTATCAAGCAAGCAGGAGGATTTAGCATCAACTGTTGCTCTACCAGCTACTAGCAGAGAGAAGACAAGTGAGGGCTAATCTCCACTTGACGCTGGATCACTCCGATGACACGACATGGACATGTTTATATGTCACGCTGAGGGTGACAGTGTCGTGAGCTTTAGGACCTGGCAGGCTGTCAAGCAAGCAGGAGGATTTAGCATCAACTGTTGCTCTACCAGCTACTAGCAGAGAGAAGACAAGTGAGGGCTAATCTCCACTTGACGCTGGGTCACTCCGATGACACGACATGGACATGTTTATATGTCACGTTGAGGGTGACAGTGTCGTGAGCTCTAGGACCTGGCAGGCTATCAAGCAAGCAGGAGGATTTAGCATCAACTGTTGCTCTACCAGCTACTAGCAGAGAGAAGACAAGTGAGGGCTAATCTCCACTTGACGCTGGATCACTCCGATGACACGACATGGACATGTTTATATGTCACGCTGAGGGTGACAGTGTCGTGAGCTTTAGGACCTGGCAGGCTATCAAGCAAGCAGGAGGATTTAGCATCAACTGTTGCTCTACCAGCTACTAGCAGAGAGAAGACAAGTGAGGGCTAATCTCCACTTGACGCTGGATCACTCCGATGACACGACATGGACATGTTTATATGTCACGCTGAGGGTGACAGTGTCGTGAGCTTTAGGACCTGGCAGGCTGTCAAGCAAGCAGGAGGATTTAGCATCAACTGTTGCTCTACCAGCTACTAGCAGAGAGAAGACAAGTGAGGGCTAATCTCCACTTGACGCTGGGTCACTCCGATGACACGACATGGACATGTTTATATGTCACGTTGAGGGTGACAGTGTCGTGAGCTCTAGGACCTGGCAGGCTATCAAGCAAGCAGGAGGATTTAGCATCAACTGTTGCTCTACCAGCTACTAGCAGAGAGAAGACAAGTGAGGGCTAATCTCCACTTGACGCTGGTCAACTTCGATGACGAGATATGTGCGTTGTTGGATGAGCGATATGGACATATTTATATGAAATGTAATGGGAAGCTATATAAACACTTGGAGCTCAAAACAATTGTCACTGCCTTCCTGTTTTATTCACTTCTCATTCTACTTGTTCTATTTAATTGGTGCTGCCTGTTGCTTAAATATTCAATGGGTTTCCTAATAGCTTTGATTGATGTGAAGAATCTGTAATAAATATTTTTTCATCACAACGGCCGATTCACTTACAGTATGTGAAACTTGGGAATAACGTACACCAATCATTGTATTAAAATCGCCGACGTTTCGGCTATTGCCTTGGTCACTGTAGCACCTTTCTTAGTCATCGTTACTACATACCACTACTGTACAGTGAAGGCAATAGCCAAAACGTCAAGTAATTTGAGAAAATCTCATGTTTTCTCTCCACTAAGAGTATCTCTGCTTATAAACCTTGGTAAGCTGCTGGTCTCTTTCTCTTTCACCTAATTCATTACAGTGAAACCTCTATCCCTCATTTTTCATGGTACCAGGAGAGATGAACTATGCATGCAAGATAATGATCCAACCAGGAATATTAAATTGATTATATGGTGACAAAATAAATGATAGAAGCAGGGAAGCAATGGATGGGGGCATCGCCTAATTGTCAGGCGTACATGCTTAAAAACACACATCTTTCAAGCTTATACGTCCGACGATTATGCGACATGAGATAAATAGTTATAACATACACCATCTTGAAGGTATTGAGAATATCTGTTTCCTGGTTATCAGAATTTTGATATCTTATACCGTTAAAAAGTGACCACCAAAAACCTGATATTCCGCTAAATGGACTCTTATGTACTGTTACGGGGGTGCGTGCACGGTGCTTACACAAATTGAGAAATTCATCTTTACTGTTCAAAAACCAGTGTAATTGAATGGAAAGTTCACGTTTCCAAGATAATTTCATCTCCTTTAATAAATATGACATTTTATTTTTGTGAGTTCAATCAGTTTTGAGATAATACATCAATGAATTTCAATGTCAATGTATTTAGAATAAACTGCCACCGGTCCAAAGCTGTGATGAAATAAATGAAGTGAATTCCATCACATTTTTACTAATTGACGTACTATCTTGAAACTGATTGAATTCACTGAAATAGAATGTAATATCAATTAAAGAGCATAGCATTATCTTGGGGTTGTGAACTTTTCATTCAGAGAGAATGTCAATTCATTTGACGGTTGTCCGTAAAGCAGGATGGTACCAAGATGGTACAGCGTAATAAAATTAATACACAGAAATACAATGGTTTTACTAATGTGATACAAAATTGATAACAAAAGAAAAAGGTTTTTGAGCGTAGAAATAAATGAGTGAAGGTGAATTTCTCCATTGTTATCATCAGCGTGTAACCGTGGCAATGTGTACTGACTTTGTGTTCGATATTGGTCTGTTGGTTCTTGTCGAGGTGGACCTTGATGATCTGGCGGCCGTCGAGCTTGACTCGGATCCTCTTGCCCACGACCTCCGCGGGGAACACCATGTCCTCCAGGGTCGCGTTGTACACGTGCGTCAGCGTTCGGCTGAAACACCACAACACCTTGGTAACCACAACGCTACCTTGGCAACCAGGCTCTGTTACCTGTCCCTACACCCAACCTTCACTCCTCCACCAACATCTAGATCATACGGGGCTGCGATTGAGCAGGTGATACGTGGAAGGACGTGGACATTGAATCCATACCCAACGATGAGTTTCAGTTTCCAAGCAGTGCCTTGGCTGACTAAACAACAAAGGGCAGCTCTCACCTTTGTTTATAGGCCTATATGTAGCTAAGAAAAATACTCGAATCCCTTAACTAGTGCCTAGAACCCTTACTATACATTAAATTTGAAAATATATATAGCTGGTTTCAAACTCTGGACCCTTATGTCACCTGGTGACATCTTCTAGTCTGAATGAGCTCACCTGATTGGTCGCTTCTGCTTGCTTGTCATGTGGGTCTTGCGCATGTTCTTGGGCAGAATCTTGCGATCGGCGATGAATATAACGTGCTTCCCGCTGAACTTCTTCTCCAGCTCTCGAACCAGACGGGTCTGGATCTTTTGGAACATCCTCAGTTGTGGCACGGGTACGTAGATGATGATGGACTGCGGACATGAGACACAGGCTGCAAATCACAACCTCATGGGCAGAGCCAAGCATTTCGGCTGAATTGGTGTTGAATATTTCTACAAAAATTGTTTTCAGTGGTGAAATAGCATTTGCAGAGTTTTTTCACCTTTAGAGGTAAATTTTCATGCATTTTGGTTAACGGAATTTCTTTATTATTTTCATGTGGATAAGTTTTGATGGTAAATAATTACCATCATGTATGCCTACTGTTATTTTGAATTATTGGTTGAAGGACAAAGGCAAGAAATACAAAGGAAATTTTAGAAAAATGTACATGTCTTTATTCCACTTTTTTTTGACATATATGTAATTTTTGTGACTAAAAAGACATAATCGCAGAAATTTGCAAAAAGCGCCTATTTTGCGAAAATAGCAATAGGTTTTTTGCACTCGGTAAGACTTGAAACGTAAACATATTGAAGAAACAAACACTTTACAAACAATTCGCGTTCATCGTTAAAACTGCTCACGAGCTACACTTGGCTGATAACCTCTTAGAACCGAAGATACTTTTAGTGGGGTAAAAATGCAGCATGTGCATGAAACACCATCTACCGGGGGAAATTTGTAGTGACGTTTACCTAACCACATGAAATTGCACAGAAACACTTTCTATGTGCTTACAAAAAAAAATACTGCACACGTAACCAGCGACCAAAAGCCGTTTTATATCATTAAAAAAATACAGCTGCCAAAACAGCTCGCTTCAAAAACCATTCATAATAAAGTGGGTTTAAAACCTATATGCCTAAAACTCGACAATTCTCACCGTGCCCAGGCTCTTTCTTACGGATTCAAACTAGATCTATCAGAAAAGACTAAAAACTCGAAACACAAATACCGGTACCAATTTGCAAAGGAAAAGTCACAGTAGGCCTACCAGTACAATACAGTCATTTTGTGTGACTAGGTACCAAATGGTCGGGGATAATGGTAAAGGTTGGTGTCCTAATCTTGATTAGGACAGACTGTGATCCATATTATGATTACAAAACGCCAATTTCAGGGAAAAATTTGAAAAATTAGGGGTGTTACCGAGTATGAGAAATTGACTTAACCGTGCGTTGAATGGCATAGTTCAACGGTTCCAACCTAAAATCACAATCCACCCAAACTAACCCCAAAATTGAGTCCAACATGCACAATGTATTCTAGTCCACATTTCCCCTCTCATCAAGCCCCGCAAATGACAGCTCGGTACAACTAGGTGGCATGATGAGATGGTCACTCTCCTCGCATCGCTGTTAAAATAGGCCTAGATTTCATAAGGCCTAGGCCCTACCCCTATAATTTGAAGTGACAGCTGGGCTAATGCCAAGGTCCAGGACCAGGACCAACTAGTCTCGTAACTGTAGTTATAATTTCAGCATACCTTTTTGCCATTTAGGTCGATCTCCCTTGCCCTGGTTATGTGCAGTTCTCGAAGCTGCGCTTTCAAATCACTGTTCATTTCCAGCTCCACTAGGGCCTGCGAAATTGAATTCTCGAAGGCAGTGGGCAAAATCTTGCCGCTCTTCACAATTTTAGCACTAGATGTGAACATCTGTTAACAAAAGACATCAGTATGAGATAAAACCTATAATATTAAATCGGCTCTAAATCCTATGCATAACGTCAATAACAAGCTGCCGATATGCTAGTGCAACACGAATTTGATCCGAATATATCACGGCATAATACACATCATCCGCGACACGAAAGTTGATAATATGTTAAAACAAAGTCGCATCCATATTTAAAAAAATATATTACGCCTCTATGAGCAGTAATTAATTAATTTAAGTCTCAGTAAATAAAGAGAAACTAATGTAAAACGTGGAAATACCTTGCTGCTCTCACTAAAAGGAGTCGTATTTCATTGACCAAAAATAGTTAAGAAATAAGTGACACGAATGGTAATCAAACTTTGTTCTTATGGTGCTACTCCATGCGGAATAATACTACAACTAAAAGTTTTCAAGAAATTGCAGAAAATGGCGTCTTTGTGCGGACGGATCGCCCTTCAATCCCGAAAGAATGTTGTCTACTCGTCGGTTCGATTTGCAAATAAAAGTAAGTATACTATGATTAAGAACTGTCTGTGTGCTCAACAGTCATAGGTATTTTCCTTGTCCGGAAATTCTGGGTTCTGAGGTGCACTTCGGCCCACTTTCCTAGCTCGAGGCCTAAGCCTACCTTGTGCAGACTTGGCTAGGCCTAGGCCTACTTCCTTGGCACACAGCTTATCTGCTGAACTGAAATATAGATATGCCTAGGCATACTTGTATTGGTAGAATCTTTTGTGTTTTGTGTTCAAGTTTTCGAGATATTAAACCATACTTTTTATGTTTCAGTGATGTCTGACCCTGTTGAGCACGCTACAGGATTAGAACAGCGCGAACTGTGCGCTAAAATGTCGGGAAATGAAAATCCATTTGACATGAAAGTTTTAAAACGAGGACCTGGTACCAAAGCTGCCCCGAATATGATCCCGTCAGCTTTCGATGCTCGTATCGTTGGCTGTATTTGTGAAGAAGATGCCACTGCTGTCAACTGGATGTGGCTCAACAAAGGAACTCCTCGCAGGTGTGATTGCGGCCACTGGTTCAAACTTGTTGAGAAAGCTCCAGTGTAATCTGAAATATACTGGAAACGTTAGTAGAAATTTGACATTTTGAAAAGAAAAATTATTATCGTTGGCCTGTATTAAAAGCAGAAATATTCCTTTCTCAACTAGGTGCAAGCTATGGTAAAAAATGGGATGTAGGAAATGTTATTTAAAATATGTACGAGTATTCCTAATTTCCCTAATCTTTGTCATGGAACTGTAAGTTTGCCTAATATGTAAATAAAAAAAAAATGAATAGCAAATGTCTTTTATTTGTTGATGTATATTAGCGTAGGAAATATGCCACAATAATTACAGGTCTTTGGGAAAATACAACTTCGAGATTATTGAAATGCTCAATCCGATTGTATCCCAAAACTTGAGGTCACAGACGATGTACAATATGGAAAAATGTGCCGCAACAGTCTACCATAACCTTCAGATTTATGCTTATAACTCTTGCAGATGGGCATTGTGAACTGACGCTCCAATCATCTTCTTTACATCACTGTTTATAACCATTGGTCATAAAATCAATATTAAATGGTTCAAACTTAGCCTTAATACGGGAACAATGATTTTGAATCAATGTTTCAATCAATCAAAGTTTCAATATTATTGAAAAAAAAAAAAAAATCTTGGATTCGTATATTTTTTGGAAAGGATCTGATTTCATTCACCCAATCATTACTACTTCTAATAATAAATTGTCATCACCGCAAATGAATGAGCAATTTTTTTTTATTCATAAATAATACTATTGAAAACATCAATTATTGTAATCTGGCACTAACAGTGCCTCGCCCGGGTATCGAACCATCCTTAGCTCACAGCTGAGTCTAGGTCACATGAACTAGATCGAAATCTCTCCATTGAATAGGAAATAAACACGCTATTACGATTTTCTATACAAGTCGTATAGCCCAGTTTCTAGTGCGCATGACAGACAATTCACGTCAAGGGGACCGTGGCGTTCGGTTCGTTTAATGGGTGTCGACAGAATATTCACAGTCAATGACATCGAAGTCGGCGTTTAAGTCAGCTGTTGCATTTGTGCATTGTTTGCTAGCATTTTTCGTGTACCTGTCAAAATAATAGAAAATTCGTGCAAAGCTTGGATCTGCTTCTGAAGAACAGTGAAAATGGGTGATCGCTACAATATACACAGTCAGCTCGAGCATCTCCAGTCGAAGTATATTGGCACTGGTCATGCAGATACCACGAAATTCGAGTGGCTTGTAAATCAACACAGGGACTCCTATGCATCCTACATGGGACACGCAGATCTTCTCAACTACTTTGCTATCAGCGAAAATGAAGCCAAGGCACGAGTGAGGTTCAATCTTATGGAGAAAATGTTACAACCCTGTGGCCCTCCACCAGAGAAGCCAGAGGACTAAGAAAACTAGTATTATCAAGTGTGAAAATGTATTTTTAATTCAACGTAACTTTGAAATATAACCTTGTTCCTTTTTAACTTGGTATTTAATTTTACAGTTTCCTTATGAATGATCCTCAGTAGATTCCTTCTTCCTGTTCTTCACACTTTCTTTCACACTCTTTATAATGCATTGCTGAGAAATAGGATAAATGGAATTACAAGCATCAATTAATAATGTTACTGTGGCCGTTACACCATCTGCGTCCATGGAGCCTGATTGGATGTATTCAGACATTTGCTCCTGCGTAGACATGTACGCTGCCATCATAGTGCCTTTATTCTTCGACTCTGTTAGAAGGGAAGAGCTGCAATATGCCTCTTCCTCGGACGTCAGGTCCAGCAATGTGTTTTCCCCGTCAACGCCGGCAGTGACAGCTGCCACGAGGTCGTACATCGGAACACTTGCGTCGGCCAACGCAATGCCGGCGCACGTAATACCAGCGGCCAGCGCAGAACCGTCATCCTCAAGCACCAACACGTAGACATCAACTTGGAAGTTTGGAAATTCATGCTGTAAGGAAAATTGAAATGTTTAAAAGTACAAAAAAGCGCTCGGTCAATTTAATAATAATGTTATTGTTTATTTTTATTCTTTAATGATGCCAAACGACCCCACCAACAGCTAGGTTATCCGGGGGTACGAATGACAACTTCAATTTCTACCGCTAGCGATGGTTGACCCGAGCCACCGGGGCAGCATGTCACTATTTGTTTGAACAAAAATGGGGGGTTCAGACGATAACAATGAAATGATTTGAAATGAAAATGTTACAGGGGAAAAAATCTTGTTGAGAGTTGAATCTTTGTATTTACAAAGATTCAACAGGTAAAGCTAGACTTTGCTAAGTGGATATTTTCACTGCCTCGACGGAAGAAAAACGACCAATCAGTGACGAAAGCAGCGGGGTTCCTGAACATTGTAAGAGTGAATAGAAATATTAGCACTGGTGTCATCGCATGCACCTAAAGAATAAAGCAGACTTTTAATAGTACTTTAGCGCTGGAAATCTATTATATTACGGTAGATTGAACAAACGTATGAGAAAAAATAATTACGGTATTTAACCCAGACCTAATAGCCAAAGCTTATAGACCAATAGTCAATAGACCTTATAAAGTCTATTGAAGTCGGGGTATGATAGATGAATGACGTGACTGGAAGGTGAGATGAAAGGGTATTTTAAATCAGGTGTGTCGGACAAGAGTAAGCGAGCTTGTGGACACTCCAAGTCTACATACTCTGCAAACAGCCGACTCCAAAGATCGACGCAAGATGAGACTCGATTCCTTTTCTTCCCAGTCTTGTTGATAGGCTCGACGCGTCTTGCAGGCAAATGGTGCGAACTTGAACTCGCAGTAAAGCTCCCCGTTGCTGCTGTAATCCGACTTCCGAGGGATCTCTCGGGGATCGAACACTGAGCAGATCACCTTCGTGTTCCCCAGTTCAACATACGCTGAACCCTTTGCCTGACTCACAACTCCATGCTTCATATCTAGTGTGAACAGCAATAAGTATTAGACCGAGACAACGTGAGCATTAACAATACTGATATCAATATTGAGGGATTAAGATGGCATCTCGGTGGTTTTTCTCCGTCACCACAGAGTAACTAATTGATCTAACCCCTCAACGAACCACCAAAAATAGCACTCGGACCTATGAGGAGGACCTCTGCGTGAACTTCCTTGGGCAGTTGACGGTAAGCAGCGGGGCCGATCTGTTTTAGGGTTATGTTAGGTGATGTTTAGGGTTAGATGGGATCAAGTTAGAGCCTAGTAAAATTACAGACTTGATGTCCATTCCACACAAACCTCACAGTTTCATCCTACCTAACCCTAATCATCATTAAAAAACCTAAAACCCCAAGAAAGTTAACCTAAAACAATCCTAAAATGGATCGGCAAGGCCAGCTAGGCTACTATCCAGTGAAGAGTTATTTAGCCGCTAAAGTCAGCCTAGGCCTAGGCATTGGGGATGGTTATGAAATCAATTGCCGAGGGCTAGTCAAGCATTGGCACTAGGCATAGGCATAGAGGAAGGATAGGGCCATTGAGTTTGTAGGGCCTACCCACACTCGGCTGTTTGAGGTTAAAGACGTCAACTACTTACAAGTCCGTCGAAGTTCTTCACATTTCCTTCCGTCTTTCCGCCGATTATTAACCACCACTTTTTTTTCTAAATCTTTAGCTTCATCTTCATTACTTTTGCGATATAATGAATAAGGTTTTGAATTTTCTGGTCCAGAAATCCTCCTACTGTCTGTCGGCATTTCTTCCACGGGTTGGGGTCGACGCTAAGATGACCTTCGATCAAAGCTCCTAGGGGAGGGCCTACAATGGCCACGCGGTATGATTCAAATTTTAATCCAATTATAAATAATTATATTATTATTTATAATATAAATCGGACACCTGAATGAGGGTTCAGTGTGCTAGCCAATAGACCATCCATCTCAGTAAAAAATAATTAAGATTTTAATATAGTTTAATAATAGTTAATAGTAAAGACTAGTTAAATCAATGCTAAAAGAATTTTTAATGGAAAATCAATTCTATTGTATAGATGACTTCATCTCTTGTTGATTTTATTTTTTCTTACTTGACAATGTTTATCAATATGTACTTATTGTTTTCTTAAAACTGCTAATAAATACAAATACAAATTATAATAACTATGCTGAAGTTAGAAATTATTGTAATAATATTAATTTTAGAATTTTAGAATTATTAAATACGAATGGCATCCTACCAAAACTTGCCATTTTCTTTAAATGCCAACTATGTATGTAACTATGTGTACCTAACTGTGTTGTGTTTTGAAAGAAATAAAGACTTGTTATTTCAGAACTGCCTCATCAGTACTGCAGGCTGAAGACGACCACGGAAGGTGTTATGCAGTCGGGAAGGAGGATATTCAACGCTCTACCAAACTCCATACAAATATTGAAAAAGCATCAAGAATTCAAGTCTGCGATAAAAATATTCTTACTTAAACTTAACTTCTACAGCATTGACGAATACCTGCAATCTCAGTGTTTGAAATGAAATATTGTTTTACTTTCATCTCCATTTATCATCATTCACTCATTCACATTCTCATATTAATTTTAGTACTTGACACGGTTTATACAATGACATTGTTCACAAACTATGAATAAATAAATAAATATAAATAACATTTCAAGTCTATATCAGGATGAGTACCACTCCAATTATGGTCTACGGGTAAAAACTGGAATTTGTTGCACTTTTTCTGTATGTAGGCAGACATGAACAATAAAATCAATGGATCCGGAACCTGTCCTGGACACGTTATAAGAACCGGAAGCTTGTCGGGACACGAGATAGGTAGAGAGAGAGAGAACATCACTTATGACAATAACTCCATGTAATTATGCATAAAATATAACAATAGAAACACAAGTAGTAAAGATGAGACGTTGGGGTAACAAGAACTGGTAACTCGATGCCGTCCTGGCTGTGTAAATTGTTCCAGTTGAACAAAGAAATTATTATTATTATCCACTCGGTTAATGCCCTTCGTTTAATCCATTCTTCGACGGAGCAGCATATAATTCGAGGAGAACGACTCGAGTGCGTTGAAACCGGCCAATCGGCACGAACCCACCAACAGCTAGCCGGGGTTCCGATAATAAAACTAGAAAACACTTCTGGGACCCAACTGTCCTAGCTGCAATACACTGTTCACGGAGAGACTCACATTTAATGTAGTCTATATGAATTGTGTGAGAGGGAAAGAGAGAACAGCAGCTTACCGAGGTTCACAAGTAGATAGGCCTACTTATGGTGGACAGCCGTTGAGAGAACACGGAGATGAAGATTTTTACACACGAGGTTTCGACATTTCGGCTATTGCTTTGACCTACTCTACCATGACCAAGGCAATAGCCGAAATGTCGAAACCTCGTGTGTCTTTCATCTCCGTGTTCTATCAACGGCTCTCCACCATGAGTAGGCCTATCTACTTGTGAACCTCACTAAGCTGCTGTTCTCTCTTTCCCTCTCACACAATTCATATACCAAGCCTCGGGCTATTTCCCTGTACACACCAAGTCATTTATTGTAGCCTGTATTAGATGTCTACTAATAACTACAATATAACATTGCCTATTGACTTTATCTTCATGAGTATGAGATTGTGGCCGGGACAGTTGGGTGAAACGCACCTCAAGGACACGGTGAAATCGTACACTAAAAGAGCTGACCACGACCCTTACCTAACATCCTAGGGCTAGCTAGCTCAAAGAGGCTAGGACTTTCATTGGTTAATGTTTACTAAACTAGGAAAATGCCATATTGCGTTGTTGGACGAGCGGATAGTAATAGTATGGGTAAAATGCAAAATTTCATTTTTTTTGAAAATAAAAATATCTTCTTTTTTTTCCGCTGTAATTCATAAAAAAAAAGTTACCACCCGATAATGCCACAAAACTATACAGATCCAAGTTAGACGAGGAACCATATTGAGAAAAAGTTTGAAGTTGATAGCTGTAGCTGTTTGACCTGTGGAGAACCGACAAAAAAACATAAAAACAAAAGCCAATTTTTGTCAGTATGTCGAATTGAATTTTCGCTAAAGCTCGTCTAAAAAGCTATCAACAATGAAAATATATTGTAAAAACAAAAAGACTGCAATAATTGATGACATTTGGAAGCCCACCTCAAGATCAGGGCTAGGAGACTAGAGATGTTGCCATGACAGGTAACTGTGCTAGCCTCTCAGAGCTAGCTAGCTCTCGCACGTAGGAACGGGTCTCGGTGGTTTAGTGAACGTTAGCGTTATCGTCTTTCAAACAAGATACAATCGAATGATTACACAGCACTTCAGTCGGGGATTTCCCCTGCGTCGGTCGGATCGGGCACGCTTGGAATGAGGTCAGCTGGCGAGGTCAGCTTGGGGTCGTCGACCACGAGGTCAGCTGGCGAGGTCAGCTTGGGGTCGTCGACCACGAGGTCAGCTGGCAAGGTCAGCTTGGGGTCGTCCACCACGAGGTCAGCTGGCGAGGTGGCGGCGGCTAGAACAAGCAATAGCACGTCACAGATCTCGCACGTCACCACATTGCAGTCACCAGGAAATATTGGGTTTATCAGGCTTGCCAGTTGATATTCCATATAGGTTTTTGAACGTTCAAAGTAATCCAAGGTGTGTAGATGTAGTTAGCTGGCAGAATATATTTCATTCTAGATTTGCATACTTCTAAGCTCATCCTCCAGTGCATTTCGAGGTTTATTCTAGCCTGGATGAGGCCTATAGAAACGCTGGTATTAACCGAGAGTGTGAGGTACCTGTTGCTTGCGCTGGGTCGTTCAGTTTCCGCCGCCCCACCACCTGCAGGTACGTCCTGGGCACCAGGCCTGTGGTCCGTCCGTCCGAGACCGTCACCCAATCACTGCGGGCACAACACACACGTCACTGTTAAACTAGGTCCGACCTTAGTAGGCCTACAAATCATGAATCCCTTCTTCTTATATTCATCACAATACGGTAGGGCCTATTGATCATTCTTGTTTCGACTCGGTTTCAAATTATTTTTATTCATTCATTTTTTATTTATTAGGCCTACTTATTAATTTATTCATTCATCACCTACCACACTCATTTTATATATTTTAATTTTTCTTTTTCACTGTAGGCATCCTATTTGTTTTATTTCATTCAATTTACTTTTTTCTCATTATTTCATATTCGATATTATTTGTCCGTGGCCGATAGATTTGTGAGTTGTCCGTAATGTTTGACTTGTTGACTGCCGACAAGAGTTGAGACCCACCTGTTGCCCGCCTGGAAGTGCTGCGGAGCCACGAGGAGGGTCTGCTTGGGCCGCACGGTCAGCTCCGAGGGGCTCCGGGCGGAGAAGGCGTGCCGGGCCACGGCCACCATGGTGGGCTCCGAGCTGCGGGCCCACGTCTCCGGGCTGCTCTCCGCCACACCTGCACACACAGCCAGTAACCACGTGACAGCCAGCTTACCACACCACCACCCACACACACTCGCGGCTCACCGAGGTTCACAAGTAGATAGGCCCACTCATGGTAGACAGCCGTTGACAGATCAGAGATGAAAAACACAAGAGATTTTAGACGTTTCGGCCGTTGCCTTGGTCACAGTATACAGTAGAACCTCTTTAGTAAGTTTCTCTTTAGTACATTCTTCACCTTAGTGAGTTTTAGTTTTTGATCCCATCTATATGCTCCCGCATGTTAGATAGTTTCTTTAGTAAGTTTTTCACTTTAGTAAGTTTTTTCTATCTGGTCCCCTGAAAAACGTACTAAAGAGGTTCCACTGTAGTAGGTAAAGTAGGTAAATTGGTAGTTCATTATTATCGTTGTACGAATGAGCAGCTTGTGAAAATGAAACTATGAAGTCGCTTACAAAAACCCATGCTTTACGCGAAACTCGAATCCACGCCCAACGGTGACTTCAGTTCCTAAAGCGGTGTGTTTGCAGCTGAGCTACGAAGGGAGTATGGAATTAGAAGGTGACATATTACGTGAACGCCATGCTCTCAGTCGACCCGCCGAGCTGGTACGGTGTCGGGTTATCGCGCACGGTGAGTGATAATGTCTGCGAGCGTTACTGATAGCACTGGGTGGCGACAGGTGACCTCGCTGCTAATCACGTGGTTATCAGCCAGCCCCTATCTCCCAGTCACTGCTTCGACTTGCACTTCACATGGCATTCACAACTAGAACAGCAGCACTTTGGTGCATCTATCACTTTGAAGTATAGTGTTTTTGGATGAGCGTTAGCAAAGATTTCCATCCCACTCGTATAGAGGAGCTTTGTCTTTTTTTTTTTGTTTTTGTTTTTGTTTTTGTAAGCACTGCACAGGACGGTTCAACCGATCGAAATTTCAATAAATATGCCTTGCAAAAATGTTCAACAATTTTTTTTTTTTAATGGTGCCTAACAACCCCACCAACAGCTAGGTTATACGGGGGTACGAATGATCGGGTGATAATGAAACGATGAAGTGATGATAGGTGAAAGAACGTTTACAAAAATCCATGCCTTATGCGGGACTCGAACCCACGCCCAATTCGATGAGTTGAAAATGTTGTGAAAGTTTAGAATTTCTCCTCACTAGGCACTACGGTCCTCGTAACCTAATCCCCTACCTGCGGGCGGAGGGACTCGGTAGGAGAAGTGAACTAGTACCTGCGGGCGGAGGGACAATGTTGAGCGAGTTGAGCAGCCGCCACACGAGATACGGGCCGCTGCACACCAGGCCCAGGAACAAGGCGACGGGCCAGAAGGTCTTCCGGGCCTCCGGGTCAACGGCCCCCACTCCGGCTGCCTGCTGCCAGATGAACTCCCGGCCCGGATTGTCGGGACGCAGACCTGCAACGCACACACGTTACTGGCGACCCGCTCTTATTCAACGCGACACGACTGGACTTACTGTTCACTTGTTTCAACGTTTATACATCTGTAAATCTACTCACAGAAGAATTGAATAAATAAAGTCCCTGCGATAGTTAGCCTGTCTGTTATATATCTTAAAATGGACTTGAATTGTGAAAGATGGTTGAAATGCGGGTCTAAACTAGTGTTATGGTGAGAAATAGAGTTGAATGATTTCTGTAGCCGGTTTATGCATGAATGTTTACTAATATGTATTCTATTATTATCTGGGTGAAATTTAAACTATTTTCTGGTTACACGAGGTGCTACATGGAAGTTTAATTGACCAACAGTGTAAGATGAATCTATAGGCCTGTAACTGTTTACAACTTTGTACAGAAATGTTAGATCCGTTACCAAGCGTATTATCCTATTGGTATTGCAGTGATCCGAATGTCTGGTACGAGTAAAGCTGGTGAACCCTACCTAGATAATAGAGCAGTTTCTTGTAGATCCACTGGAATGTGCGCAGCACGGCGAATGTGGAGAAGACTTGCCCGAAGAGCGTCCGCAGGCGACCAAAGTTCTCGGCCACACCGAGCACGGCCCTGAACGAGCTGTAGAGCGCGCCGAACGTTGACTCCATCATGAAGTTGATCGACCCAAACGTCTGGACCAGCGACTCGATGGAGTCAAACGCAGGACGCGAACTCTCTTCGGCCATTTGAATGAATCTGAAATCAAGTGGACATCAAGTCACGTCTATAAGCCTAGTCTTGAAGGTCTCGTCACCAATGTCGGCTGAATAACTATCTAGACGGACTATTTCAAATTAAAAACAATGAATTTTGACACCAGGGCTGCGCTGTGTGTTGTATATGGTCAAGTTGGTACTTCGGTAGATGACGTCAGTTGTAACATGGAGACCGGACAAGGTAGACAGTAGTCACTAACAGAATGTATTGTGAATAGTATCAATAAATACCTAAGGAATCATCAAGTCTTTTACTAATAAAATAAGACTTAAACACTGTGTGTGAACTTTTCCGGTAAAATGACAGAGACACTGAGCACGCCTATTTGGGTTTTTTCCCCCAACCTCGCACACTAACCTAACCGACATATCACCCCCTCCCGCACCCCCCTCCCCAACGACGGCATCAACCTCCCCCACTAACCTAACTGACATAAATAACCCTCTCCAGCACCCCCCTCCCAAATAACAAGCAAAAACCATCAGATTCAAGTGAGTGTAAAAACTATAAAAACCAACAATTCTCAACCTCCTGCAACTTTTTCTGAAAGATATAAACAAGATCTTTCAGAAAACACCAAAAAATCGAAAATCACACAGCAATTGGCGATACTCAGTGTCACAGTAAAATAACCTTGAAATATTTTATAAAACAAAAACAACTACAAACTCAATAGTACTGATTTCTGGTTGCTGTACGTAAGAACTTGGTCTACTGAAAAGTGACTTTTGATAGACTGACTGTTTGAATAAATGCAATCCACCAGACATGTTGTCTTCCAACTTCTCAGATATGACAGTCATAAAATATGATTCTATTCCAAAACTGACCTGCTTTCCAAATTATTTACTGGTTGTTGCCCTCCGTATCGACTCATTCCATAGCCTCCCATTCCATAGCTGGCAGCTCCATAGCCTCCCATTCCATAGCTGGAAGCTCCGTAGCCTCCCATCCCGTAGCGCGACGCTCCATACGTTCCCATCCCGTAGTTTGACGCCCCATAGCCTCCCATACCATAGCTCGATGCCCCATAACTACCCGTCATACCATACGGAGAGTTATAGCTCATTGCAGATGATGCATAGCCTTGGTAACCTGCGCCCAGTGCAGGTGGAATCGGAGGAGCTCGTGTTGAAGAACGTTGGCCCACACTACGGCGAAGTGGAGCACCTTGGGGAATAGGTAAGCCTACGCCTACTCCAGGTGGCATTGGAGCCGAGCTGTACATCCCTTGATCGTACCTGAATTCAACAAATCCAGATTAGTCCCACCTCAAAATCCGTCTAGAATGTCAATTATATGCCAACAACAGGTTGGAGGCTACTGCCAATGCACATGATTTTTGACAACCTCATAGGCCTGGGCCTATGTGGGGACGCACTTACATGGGATTGCCATTCATTCCAACAGATTGCGCGTTCTGGGTGAGACCTAAACCATTACCACTCTCCCAAGGTTTAGAGGGTGCAGACATGTAGGCCTACTTCAAATGACTTAAATCTATAATTATAATGAATCACGAATCATTCCAGATAAAAAAAATAGGTCCAAAAATCCAACCACTTCACTTTTGCAACTTGCAACTTTCTCAGACACTGAACAGGCTAGGAAACATTTGATAAACAAAATCATTCAGCCAACATTGGAACGATAAATGTCTCGAAGTCTCAGATCAGCTGTTGCCTGTATACTGTAAGGTGCGAAAATGGATTTAATTTATTAATTTTAGCTGATATAAATTCACCATTTAACAAATTGAAAATACTGAATATAGATGTGTATATATCTTCCTTTATATTGCGGTCATCAATCACGTCATTCAATATCTCCAAGGGCAATAGATTCGAGAAGATTTTTTTCTAGGTTAGGAAACGGGCCTATTTAAATGGGCGTAACATTTAGCTCCCTTTGTTGGTATAAATAACTGTGACCAAGTTTCCATGTTCATCGTTAGGTAATAGGATATTAATACAAACCTCAACCAAATTCTTGTCAGTAATGTCTTGTACATTCAATCAGATATATTTTCTTTCCAGGCTGGGGGAGGAGCATGAGACTGCAGGCATAGGGCGTAGGGGATGTTTGGCTCTGTATAGGAATGGATGAGGTTTTATTTCACATTTCTCAGAAGTTAGAAGCTTTACAGGTAAGGATATGAAACCAATGAATCAATTTAGTCCTAGGTTACTTCTTTATAGATGCTTTGTGTTTTAGTAAAGGCATACCTAAAATATTAATCAGTGATAGTAGACTTACCATTGTATAAGCATCCTAGTCCAAAGTGGTCTCTAGATAGGCAACAACTTATGTCAGTGCCTGTGATCAGCAAGTGACTGATCAGCACGCTCCTAGCAGCATTCACTTGCAACAGTGCTCTGGTAGATGACATTTCTGCAGGGTTGGTCAAGCTCCTAGCGGGAACACTACCACTATCTATTTTGGCCTACCGTTTAACTTTAATCCAGGGCTCTTCCACTCTATCCCGTAAGGATATTTATGTACTCAGTAGTATAAGCCTAGTTATTTTGTGTTGCTCGGTACTAACTGGTTGGGGTTAGTGGTCAAGGTTGGTGCCTTCACTTCCAAAGATGGCTGACTGTGATCAATTTACGTGTAATTTCATACTGTTTAGGAGTGTTTATTGAATTTTAGGATAACAATTTTACGTGGCAGATGCCTTTTTGAGACAGATTTGATGTTATCTATTAGAAAACACCATTTTAAGAAAAAAAATCGCAAAATTAGAGATGGTACCAAATATGACAAATTGACCGTTGCTGGTACATGGTGAATATCGCCTCTTGTAGATGTCTCATTGGGTTTCAAGTCTCTCGTTAGTGATGATTGTCGCGTGTGTGTTGGTGAGACGGTGTGTTGTCTGTGTTGCCAGGTGCACTTGTACTCGGGCGCTCAGCATGGCAGGATCGTGCTGCACAGCTGCTCGGAGCAGGCTCAGGAGCTGGCGCTGGCGCTGTGGTCGGGCCCGAGGGGGGCTCAGCTGCAGGAGAACCTGAGCCGCCTGGTGGAGTGGCTGGCCGAGGTCGGCGACGAGGTGCGGCAAGTGTCGCTGGCGTCCTTCCAGCACGGCTACTCGCGGCTCATGTACCATCTCACCCAGGACAGTCAGTTGACAATCAGTTTATTATAAATACTATTTCTTATTTTAATAAGGGCACATTTTTAGTTCAAGTAATATACAGTTTATAAAAATTTGAGTAGGCCTAAAGCAAAAAAGGAAAATAGTTGAAAAAAAAGTAGTTGAGTGTCATTTTGGAATGTGAGTCTAGAGATTTAATAAAATAGTGTTGAAAGCAGAGTATTTTGGTAAATATGGATCTACCAAGAAAAGATTGGAGGCCCATGCTGGTGTTATGTCTTGGTCTTTACTAGAGCACGCACCTTAGCTGAGAATATTTCTCTTCAAAATGCGTATATTTAGGATGACAGCAAAGAAATGTGAAGTCTGAAGAAGTATGGTCACTGACAGGGCGGCATTCGTGTACATCTAGCAAAATATGGCTAGCCGGTCGCGAGTTGCGATCATCACAAACCTAGCCCTGCAAAGTTGATAGCACATCAAGCAAGGCATAGCAAGCCGTGCTAGAGTTGAATGCCCTCCCCTGGTGTCAAAGTTCATTGTTGTTGATTAATGAAAGTCTATAAGCCAAACACCCCACAAGCCTGCCTGGAAGTGTTGAAACAACCGCCGCTTGTAAACGGCCTCACTAGCCTTGATCGAGAACTAATGATTGACTCCGATGTGTTGTTGTTTCAGTGACGCGTACGAGCCTGTACTTCGGCTGCGTCGGGTTCGTGCTGGGAGGCGTGGTGGGGGTAACGTTCGGCCTATCGTGGCACAGGTCCCCGCCCACAATACAGCGCATGAAGGCTGTCGTCTGCACAAGCTACCGGGGAATAGACGTGAGTCTCACCTTATGCCTAACCGTGTACATCTGGGATACAGACAAGAATAACATTGAACTAGGCAATATTTTGTCAACTCAGTCTTCATCTACAGACCTTGGATTACTTCAAACGTTCCAAAACCTTACCTGCAACTTGTTGCTATTTATAGAGCAACCTGTCGCATATACACTTTGCATTACAACCATGTTGATCCTGATATTCGATGAAATGTATACTTTTATTGCGTTTTCTTCGTTATATCAAATTCGATTGTTGTACAAATTATTGAAAATATGTATGATGGTTGTTTTCATACTCTATATAAATTTGAATGCTTTTGAAAATGTTCGTTTTTCAAGTATTTACCCCCTGGGTCATTCTTATGGGGATTTTCCAAACTTTCAAATTTTTTCCTGGAAAAAACGGTCAACCAATTTTTCTGAACAACAATCCTAATCTATTCTGGTGTGACGCCAATATTCAAAAAGAGTTTGGAGTCAGTTGGTATTTTTTCCTGACCTTTATGCCGCGTGCAAAATTTAAAAAAAAACATTAAAGCAAAAACCATTTTTTGTTTGGTATGTGAAATGTAAGTCTTCGCTGCCAACTCATATCGATTGTCTGCGTTATCGTGTGTTGCTCAGGCGCTGTGCATGGTGGACGACCTGCCCGCCCCGGTCATCTCCTCCCCCGACGAGGTCCTGATCCAGGTCAAGGCCGCGTCCGTCGACCCCGTGGACATCCGGGTGTGCTCCGGGTACGGCCGGGTCCTGCGCAGGCAGCTCAACAGGTACAACACGGTCAGTGCCAACGTCAATACTCATCCAGGCTGTAGAGAACGTACCGAGGGTCAAGCGAGGAGAGTCAAGCGATGGAGGACTGGTAGCAATAGCAAGGGAGTGAAGACCAACCATAATGATTGAACTACTGAAGGAGACAGAGGGCTAGACTGTGCAACTTCTTTAAAGCAAGACACAACCGTACCGGATGGGAAGAAGTAGGCAGAAGAGTGGGAAAGGGGATTCAAAGAAGTAATAGGGGAGGAGAAAGAATGGAGGTGGAGAGAGTTTACACCAATATAGAGAGAAACGGTTTCGTACAGAGGACGATGAAGGATTGGAACAATCTTGAAGAAAGTGCAAGAACTGCAAAGGAATTGATAGTATACAAGAGAATAATATAATATAATGATAGAAAGATCTTGCCACCGTGCACATAGCACATCTGCAAGAGGGTTCAATAATACACACTTAGCTAACAGCATAGAGAAGTATACAGAGAGATGCATCTACGGGTTATAGAGGCGTACAAGGCTGTGTTCCAAAAAATGGCGACAATCCGCCATATTCTTCTTTTATTGTGACTCGCTCATAGCCAGTACGTGCTATTTCGCATTGCTCTTACTCGCAGAGTTTACTAATACACAATTATTTCGTAATTTCGTTGCATGAGAATGGATATCAACACATTCAAACTTGGTTATGCCGGTTTATATGGTGATACAAAAGAAGAATATGGCCGCGAGGCCGATATTTGCGGTACGAGCATCGGTCGCCGGTTCGCTACCTAAGATGCATCTCTCTGGTTACTTCTCTATGCTAACAGTCAGATCGCAGTGTGAAGGCCCAGTCACGATTAAACTGATTCCTTCAACTTGAGGCTGTGAACTTACTACCTCATTCACGACACTATTCCTACGTCTAGTCTGAACCAGTCGAGACAGCTCTTTCGCTTGAGTGCAACATAACCTAACAGTTGTGTCCCCAGAGTCTAGTGAGAGCTTTTAATAATGTATCCACAGTTTACGAGATGTAATATGAGAAATTATTGAAATATTACAGTTTTCACAATGTCATTTACACTTGGACTTAAGACCTACAACTAATTACGTTTATTGCTTAAGATTAGTCTCTTCCTGAATTTCTTCACTTCCAGGCCATTTCCTTGAATGTCGTTCCGGTCCTTCTGAGAAACGAGAACTTGCCCCGGTAACGGTAACCAGAACGCTAACTAACTGACACATCACATACTGTGTTATTCGATCCAGAAACTTGTATTATTATCATTATTATTATTATTATATGTAATTGTGTGTTTCAATAGCCCTAGAGACAAGCTATGCCTGGGGCCTTGTGTGTTTACTTTGTGTAACATGTTGAAACTTCCAATGAATAGAAAAAAGAGTTCTATGTAAGATAATTATATGTATAATTCTAATTGTATGTGAGATGTGTGTAGTTAACCAAGTGTGTGTGTGTCGACAGAACGTGTTGAGTGAGTTCCCGGTGGTGCTGGGCCGCGACTGCGCGGGCGTAGTGCTGGAAGTGGGCCACAGAGTGAGCCGCGTGGAGGCGGGGGACGAGGTGTGGCTGTCCGTGCCCCACTGGGCCCCCGGGACCATCTCCGAGCTGATCGTCGTCAAGGAGACGGCGCTGGCCAAGAAGCCGAGAGCCGTGGGCTTTGAGACGGCCGCCAGCCTGCCGTTTGCTGGCACCGTGGCCTGGCATGCCATGGCGCAGGCGGGGCTGTCTCACAAGACCACGCAGGGCAAGAGGTCAGTGTTAGGTCAGGTCAGAGAGAATAACAACGGACCACTGGGGGAGTATTCTTGTACGATTTAATCCGGTTTTAGTGAAGATGAAACCAAAAAACAGCAGAAAAGCGGCATTATCCTAGATATCAACAGCCCATACACAGCCACATTTAATTGTGGGGTCAAGTTAAGACTCGGTTTATCTTCTACAGGATCCAGCCGTATTATCTAGATAAAATACAATTCAATTACAGAAATTACTTTTATAAATTGATTAACTTATATGTAGATATAAAATTCAACGATAAAAAAAGAATGTTAATGGGAAAAAATCTGCAAATCTATTTCACCACTGAAAAAGATTTTTGTGAAAATAGTCGACACCAATTCAATCCTTTTTTGCTGGCCTTCCATGAACGCGGTATTTAAGCGTTTTCTTTAGCCGCCACTGACGAGTGCGGCGTATGGCGGCACGGTATTCGAGCTGAAAACAACGCTTAGCGAAAACCTCGTTGATGGCAGGCCAGCTTTAGCCCAAGCCTCTTGTTGCGTGTTTCAGGGTGCTGGTGCACTATGGCTGCAGCCCCGTGGGTTGCATCATCCTGCAGCTGGCGCGACTTTGGGGCGCCCACGTCACCGCCACCTGCCACATGCGGGCCACCCCCGTGGCGCAGGCCTTGGGGGCGGACAGGGTCATCGCCCTGGAGGTGGGGGGCCTGGAGAAGCAGCTGGGGGCGGCGGACAAGTTCCATGTCGTATTCAACACCATGGGGACGGTGAGTACACTAGTACATGCGAGTCGAACAGCGGAATATCACTCTTTTGCTGAGACTTTTGAACGACTTTCTAATAACGAAGAAACGCGGATGTTATAGTAATAACTATCCATCGCATATTGCATAATTGTCGGGTGTATTTGTTTAATTTTTTTTATGCGTATACGCGTGACAATTGGACGATATTAGATAAATAGTTATTACTTACACTATTTTCAAGATATACGTACTTCCTCTTCATTAGAATTTTGATATCTCGATTGAGTATTGTTTGCTCAACGACCCCACCAACAGCTAGGTTGTATGGGGGTACGAATGAGCAGGTGATTATGGAACTATGACGTGATGATAGGTGAAAGGACGATTACAGAAACCCATGCCTTATGCGGGATTCGAACCCAGGCCCAACGGTGACTCAGCTGACTGAGCTACCGAGGGCGGCTTTGATATCTCATAGCGTTGGAAAGTGATCACGTAGAATGAGGTCACCCTATTCCAGCGTGTGGAGTGATGTTAGCGTGATGTTAGAGTGACTGAGAGGGCTGTGGTGTCTAGGTGGCCCACGAGCATTGCCTGCAGTACTGCCACCGCGACGGCGTCGTCGTGACAACCGTCGCCCCCGCCATCTCGTCTGACACGTACGGCTTCTTGCTCGGCTCACTCTACACACTCTGGGTCAGGCTGCAGTGTTCTGCCATGGTACGTACTCTCTCTCTGTCTCGTGCATAGGTCCTCCAACGACAAGACAAGAATACGTGCAAGGGGAACACATTTTAGTGTACACACGATTTTTTTATTTTTCGTGTTCTTTTTTTACTTTTCGTGATTTTTTGATTTTTTTAATTTTTCACGGCTTTTTGTGATTTTTTAATTTTCCAAATCTTCTGAAATTTTGGATTTTTCGTGATTTTTTCTTCTTGATCATTCTTTTATTTTTCCGTGAATTTTTTCAAATTTTTCGACTTTTTTGATGTTTTTATTATTTTTCATAATTTTGAAATTTTTTCTTCATCATTTGATTCTTCTTCGATTCTTAGATTTTTCGTTCATTTTTTCACATTTTTGATTCTGCGTGATTTTTTTCCCAAAGTGTCCACCTGATTTGGTTATTTGTTAATCCCCGCGCGTTGTGTGCGTAGAACATGGTGGGGCGCGGGGGCAGCTGGGGCTCGGTGCAGCCTTCAGCCAGCGTGCTGGACACCCTGTGCCACCTGATAGAAGACGGAAGCCTTCAGCCGGTCGTGGACAAGATCTACGCACCGCAAGACTGCGAGCTGGCTTTCCAGCACGTCGACTCGGCCGAGGCCATCGGCAAGACCGTCATCCGGTTCAGGTGAGGGCCACACCTTGCATGGACACCTGTAGCCCCCACACCTGTAGCCCAGCAAGGCTTGACGAGCAACTGTGTTCAACCCAGGACTAGAGCTATCTACGACGGATACACATCTTCCCCAGTGTTAAGGAACCTTGGGCACCGGCGGCTAGTAGCGACAATATGACTCCCCTGATGAATCTCTCTATTACGTCTTGATTACGTCTTAAGAACAAACAGAACAGTTTTTCTTAAAATCGAGAGATATTTTTGAAGTTGATAATCGAGGAATATGATACAAGATAGTACCAACTGCATGAGTGAAGCGAATACAGGTACGCAGGTCATCATCGAACTCGGTAAAATCAAGGTGGACGTTAAACTGAGCAATTTGCAGGGAATAAATAGTTTCGATTGTGTGTGATAGGTCAAGTGTTATTTAGATTACTGTTACCTACTAGTTTCATGTGATCACCATATATTTGTTTATTCATGTGAGAGATGTTCCACAAAGAAGAAGTAGAAACGCTGTTTAAGCCTATGCGTGCGTTGTTGGATATCGACGCCACATGGATGGGCTATATAAGCTAGCTACCGGCTCCACAGGGCTCTGATGCCCGAGTAGTCGCTTTCAGTGGCTTAGTTCTAGAACAACGTCGCTCTCGGTTGCGTATCCATCGTAGATATCTACAGTCCTAGGTTCAAGTCATCAAGTGTCTTATTGGGCCAATAGTGCAATACACAAGGACATGATTAGCGTTATTGACGTTGGTGAAGAAGGATCTAGTGCCACATGGTATTGTTGTCAGTGAGGAGGGAGTTGCCGTGACGACAAGTTCAAGGCACAACTTGCTACAATATATGACGACTGGTGACGTAGTGGCAGTTGTTTCATATTTTTATATTGTATACATATTGCTATTTGCTATCGTATCCAGTACTTGAAAACAAGACACCTTGGTTTTCGGTGATGCTTGTATCTCAAGTAGCTAGTGAAGCGTATGTACTTACTGTTAAAGTGGCGCTATCCTCTGCCTTCTAGATGCATGTCCTAGCCTTCTGGTTACCAGAGGCAAGGAACTTGACATGTTACAGCCTTCTAGTTACCACATACAATGGTTATTGCTCTGGTCACAGGCGACTAGGTCTGGTTGTACAACGTTGCCTATTGTTGTAACATAACCGCACTCTCGAGAGCTTGTAACATAACCACACTTTCGAGAGCTTACAACGTAGCGTAGGGTAGTGGGTCGGTCTGCCACTCCTGTTTATTGTTTTCGTTTTCAGATATTATATAAAGGCTTTTAGCCCAGGTTAGGTTATTGTTTAGCTTGAGTTTTCCGTGATTTCGAGACTCTGCCGCCTGTGAACAGAGGCTAACCTCGTGTGACCAGTTTTACTGACAAGTCGGGTTGTCTTGGTTTGACAACTAGACAAATACGTGTAAATAAACAAGCTAGGAGTCGTATGAAAAAATGTACATTTATTACTTATAATTTTAGAGATAAAAAAATATGGATAGTTTTAATTTTTAAATTTTTATGATGTTATTGTTTTGAGTGCTGCATGCGAGTTAATAACCCTTCTCGTAGTCTTGATAATTATCTCTCATTGAACCATGATTGCGACCTTTGACCTTTTGCCGGACTGGTATTTAACCACAAAGCAGTCGATAAAACAGTCTCTACACGTCTGAATCTTCAGCGTGAATATCCAGTGCCAGTAGACCCTTTTTATTGTTATTATTATTATTATTATTATTATTATTATTATTATTATAAGACTTTATTTATTCTTGCGTAGGTTACATAATATTACAGAAATAACAATTTATATTAGAATTTAACAATAAGACAAAAATGTAACTAAGATGAAACTGCGAGGTACAGATATATGAGCGTCTGCTTTTCCGCCTAAACTTGTATCTAGAATACGGTATTAAAATGAATTAAACTGAACTAACTTAAATCATACAAATGATGAAAGAAAACAGAACAGAAAGAGTTGACCAAATTATACGTGAGTTTTCTAGAATCATCTCCGAATTTTGTTTTAAAAAATGAAAGCGCCATCTAGCGGCAACGTTTGAAGTAGAACGGGTTGAAAGTCTTATACTGCCAATGCTATTTAGCACAAATCATTTATATTATTACGCGTTAGAGTGAACGTATTTACATCAAATCAAATCTTATGTGAGTGATAACTTTCGGTGGTAGATGTTGATATTAACGTGGTATTGCATATAACTAAGAATACAAGTTTACAGATATACAGGTTCTTGTAATATGAAGATTGTTTCACCATTAATAAGTTTGCAGATATGTCTGAGAGATTAACACGCTGTCAGAGTGAGTACGATGAGAGATAATGCAAGTTATATATCTCGGTGTTTTGCCTTTAACCCTGTGGATAAGCGGACAGACTTTTCCAACAGTACTAAAACACCCAGAATGCAACACCAGCGACACGATGTACTGATACCAACTGACTTGATCATAATATAAAGAAGGTGTACCGACTCTCCACCCATTTGCCTGTCGCGCAACTATCGCTCTTCATATAGAACTGCTGAACACGGTTCAACAGGTGCTCACCGGTACCGTAGCCACTCAGTCTCATCTAGTTCGCAAGGGAATCCGCTAGAAACCAATAATGCCCGCCATGTTATAGCATGGGAGTCGGGTCACCTTCTGTATATTATGACGAAGTCAGTTGGTAGTGATCCCGGCCGCTAGAAGCCAGTAAGCGCCTGTGCGTTGTATTCTGGAAAGTGTATTGTTTGTGGTAGTAAAACGGTAGCGTTAGCGCCTCGGAAATTCCAGACAACAGGTGGTGTACGATGATGCACATTAATTGGTAGCGATGTGCGTGTCTTGAAGTTTTCGAGCGAGTTCGAGTCAAGAATGGCCGTACTTCTAACCAGGAAGAGTGATGATTTTCGTGGAAAAGGACTTGTTTGCTTAATCCGATTTTTCGTAGATCGAATTTTCCATTTCGGATTATCTATTAGCTCAGGGATTGAGCTATTAGCTTGAACTAGAATCTCGCTCAAACTTGAAAAGCTCTTCTCGCACAGCCCCATTAAATGGAGATCACCTGAAAGGTCGTATAAGTACGGATAAACTGAGTATTAACCTCAATATTCAGTACGTTTAGGCTACAGACAATCAGGTCCGGATTTATCAACAATACATTCGTTGATTAAGTAATTAGCAGATTAACTTGTTATCGCCCTTAGTTACCAATGATATTTTTGTAGTTCAATTAATAATTAACACAATTGTATCATTTCTTAATCGCAGTCTCAAGCTGTACTTTTATGAATGCGGTTCACCTAGCGGTAAAGTTGTGCAGAGTTCAATGTTCAGAAACCGACCCGCTCTTGTCACTGATTGGTCGTTCTTCCAACATGGCGGCTAAAATATCCGCTTAGCGAATACCGCGTTCATTGAAGTCTAGCTTTAGGCCTAGTAATTAACGCATGTGTATGTTTGTTTTGTATTTATTTCAACTAGAAGTGTTTTGATGTTGCAATCATCTCGACGCACATCTCTAGCATTGCTGTATACTGTGGCTATGTGTCTGATTTGGTCAAATATTAAATAAATAAAACCTTATATAAACAAGGAATTAGGGACGTGCGAATCCATGTTTTTTATTTCGAACCGAATCTTTTTCACGTGCATTGGAAGCCAATTTTCTTTTGGTATGTGAAACTGAAGTCTTCGCTACGCTATCTAATTACGGTATCTAATCAAACAGTGATAAAGGCACTTGTGTTACTTCATCTCTGTGTTCTCTCAACGGCTCTCCACCGTGAGTAGGCCCATCTACTTGTGAACCTCGGTAAGCTGCTGTTCTCTCTTTACCTTTCACACAATTCATGTAATTATCTAATTAACAAGGTTATGGTGAAGCAGTCTCTAGAACTCATCACACACAGAACATTGCATTTTTTGCAGCTGTAATGTATTACCGATTACCATTTTTCTCCGTCTTTATTGTTCGTTGATATTATTGTAGTTGAAAAGTAAACGCAACTTCATTATCATTTCATCAACTTCATCACTTTCATTATTCTACACTAATATAGGAAGAAACGGTTTTGTACAGAGGAAGATGAAGGATGAAGAAAGTGCAAGAACTGCAAAGGAATCATCATCAAGAGGAGACGGGACAACAAACAAACACGTTGACATTTCACTGTAGCTTTAATTAACAAGAAGACTGGTGATACACTTGTGGCTAGTCCTCTTCCTTCTCTTCTGCCGCCGCCTCCCCCTCCCCCTCGCTGAACACCTGCCCCTCCATCTCCTCTTCGTCGTCGTCGTCCCCTCCGATCTCCGCGTTCTCCATCTCCGCACGCTCCATCTGCCTCAGCAGCTCGGCCTCGTCCGTCGCCGTCACCACCTTCGGCTGGAACCACGATCATGACACTAGCAGACTCGGCAAACCTTGTTCTGACATTCAACTGATTTGTACTGAATGTTGGTTGTTAATGTAAAAATAACAAATGTATTGTAAGTGTGTCTGCGCGCAGCAGACCTTGAGTACGCCGTCAATGTCATTGAACAACGTCATTACTGGTGTTGTCCTTGAAGTGCTAATTTTTTGGATATTGCTCATAGGAGAAAGCTTGGCGGAAGATCTGGTATACTTCAGGACAATCTACCACCCCTATCGAATGTGCGTGAGGAATTTCACGACACTCGGTCGAGCCGTTTTGAAGGAGTTCATCCTCTAACATGTGACACGAGCTTTTTATATACAAGATAAAGAAGGTGTTACGACTCCATGATAATAACATGGGAGCCATTTTGTGTTTTCTTGCGGTCAACTCAGAGCCAAAGCAGTGGCCAAGAGTTGCCTGTTGCTATTTAGCAGATTCCCTTGTGAGCTCGATGTGGATAAGAGTGGCTACGATGCCAACATTAATGACTGAGGCCTAGTTGATGTTGCTGCCCTGTTAATACGATCTTGGCTTGTCAAACTGACATAATGGGACCTCTATGATAGGAATTGCTACAATTGGAAGACGTGAGGCGGTACACTTTCTTTATATCATGATAAAGTTAGTTGGCACCACTACGTCTTGACCACACCTTGCTCACAACCACGCACTCTACAGGCCTTGCTTACCACTCTGCAGGACTCGAACCCTCGCCAAACATTGCTTCTACGGAGGGTATACGGGAGACCCGCTCCCAACGAACCGGGTTCAGCGTGCTAGCCACTGGTCCTAGGGCTGACGTGATGTACTTACCTCCATCTGTATAGCGAAGACGCCGCCCATTTTCTGAATAGTTTCGTCTATTTGCGTGATGGCCGTATGTAGCGCCTTCAACCCGTCGGCTTTCTCCGGGGTCGACGTCGTCATTACTGGAACAGAAAACACGAGCTGCACACTAACAATCCCAACTTACAACTCTAGACGTTCTATTTCCTTCGACGGTATTGAGGATTGAGCACATCTACATTCTGAACATTACTTCTGTTGGCCCAAGCAATAAGCATGAATCAAGAACTTGTCCTGGTGATATTTCATCACATCAGGGGATAAAAACGTTCATACTAGTATTAAACGCGTAGTCCAAGTTGATTCCCACAGTTGTTCGTAGCTCAACGGATATTACAAGTCAAACGTACGAACATCATGATGTCACGGTCCGGACACGACGCCGATTTACTCGACTAAAATAAAAGTACGTCGGTTGGGACGCATGCGAGGTATTACCGTATAGCGGCGGCGCGATGAGGTTTATCCTGATTGGCAGTTCCTCCGTGGAGCAAGCAAGCCCCGCCCTCAACGCAGCCTTGACGGCGTCAATCCCCTCGTAGCCGTAGCACGCCACCTCGATGTCGGCTCGGATCTTGACGGCCTGAGACGTCAACTTGCGCTTTATGTTGCTCAGCAGCACCTCTTTCGTGTTGTCGTCGAGACCGCATTCTGCCAATATTGACGGGTCCCTGAGCACAGAGCAAGCCGTCATATTGATACAGCAATATTCTAAAGAGGATACAAATTAGTAAGCTTATATAGACAGAAGTTGGGATTAGAAATTCAGCATGAACTAAAATCACTATCAAATCTATAGTACGAATGATCGAACGAATAATGTAGACAAAATCATCAAACATTTCAAAACGTTGGCTCCCTTTATCCTCCATTGTATTTTGATTGATTTGCTCAATGTTATATTCTGTTTCAATAATTTTTGCTAAACTATTGTTTTTAGCACATTCAGTCAAGAGAGCGCAATTTCCAGGTATCCTTGTTAATGGAAAGGAACCGACCTGTCATCTTATGTTAGGCATGGAGGATGAAGTGATCAATGAAAAATCAAGTTGCCAGACTGTAGAAGAATCATACAGATACAGTAAACCCTCGATAATACAAACTCTGCGCTAATTCGAACTAGAGGAATTACCCCGGCCACTGGTATAGGATTATCAATATTAATTCATTTTGTCAATTCGAATATATCATTTCGAAATTCGAACTGATAATTAGTCCGAACTAATGTTATATTATTGTTTAGTGTTTGTTTCATTTGGATTTCAGCAAAAATTACAAAAGAAAATTGTCCCAATCAAGTATTATATTACGTGAAATCTTTTGTAATATGTATTCCCTTCCATTAAACATGAGCCGTGCGTGGAGTCAAGGCTGCACACAGCAATAGCAAAGGTAACGTGAACAATGTTTGTCAGTCGTGAGTAAGAGGTGTTTTTCTGGTTGAAGGTCGCGCAACTTGTCCAAGAGCCGCTCCAACTCCCAGACTAAGAAGTTCCTCGACGGAACGCCCAGCATGTGACCCGTGCTGCCGCCCCGTGGACGTTTCACGTAGCTACACGTCTAGCCACGTACTTCTCTAGAGACCACAGGCCTGTTTGTTTGTCCTGCACTACCTCGACTGGTTCTTTGGTTCTTGCACTGTCGTGTTTGTTTGCACTAGTACAGGTAGTTCTACACCAGCTGGCGTGCTTGGTTCAGTGCAAGATGGCAGGCGACAAAATCAAGTTGTAGGCGGACGCTATGTAGGCTTACTAGTTGTTGACGCTTAAATTCGTGTCGATGAGAATGAAAAATTATATAATCGAATAAGGGTTGTTATTATTAAATATTTACTATTCATTAATCAAATTCCATGATATTTAGTATCTCTTTCTCCATCAACGGGTCTTATTCCATTTCAAAATTCGCGTCTAGGAATCGGAAAATCGTCACTTTCGTGTTTGTTCGTACCTCAATATTTAGGTATCATTTCCCACTTGTTTTTTACACCTCTACACTTCAGTTCAGGTTGGTGCCACGCAAACAAACAGGCCTCATTAGATGTGTGACTTGTAGCACATTATTACGGCAGTATTGCCACTCGTGTTGTTGTTACGTTCACCGAACCTAACGGGACCTCCGTGATTTCTCTTTCCCATTCACCGAACTCTCGTTTGATTCTGTCAACGATCCGGCACAGCCACGCCATCAAGTGTGATATTAATTCAGACAGAGAATCTTCATGTACCACTCAACACTTGTTAGCCCACCTGTTGCTGTAGTAGAGAGTTGACCTAGGACCTGTGCTGGCCTCTACGTTTCCATGACAACGCCGTTGGAAGGAACTGAACTTCTTGTGGGCCAAACAAGCACTAGAAATACTCCTTCGACATTACAATGAACAGGAAACCGAGTGCGATTTAGGCCGAGGCCGGTTTAAAATATTTCAATAGGGTCGTTCCATGACAAATCGACCAAGGAATTTTTGGTGACCGTCTCTGATTTTGGCACACTTACTGATATCATTGCTTGGAATGTTTTTTTTATTATTTTCAATCACTAGTTTCCGAATATGAGGGGGTCGTCAAAACTTGACCTCGCGACTCCCCGGTCATGCCCCTAACTTGTCTAACTTCTCTCCTAACTAAGATACGGAGTTGGGAGCGATCAGAAAATCTACATGTAGCTAGTTACAAATCAGAGATGGTCATCACAAAATTTCATTCAATTTTGTTTGATTTGTTGTGGAATGAGCCAATAATATCCGTCAGTTTCTATCGAGACTTCTGTGTGCTGTCAGAACAGGTATACTCGTGTCCACGCGAGCCGGAAGTTCCGACCGCTAACACACGAGCGGTTCCCACCTCCATCTCTCGTGAACACGACTAGTCACGGATCAAACGCACAACGCTCGTGTCGACAACTAACCACTTTGTAAATACAATAAAAACAAGAATAAACGAGTTTTGCGTATTCTTACAAGACTGCTTGTTTGAAGAAGTCGTAGGCGGAAGCTTTCTTGTTGTACTTCTCCTCGAACAGCCACGCGGTCTTCTCGTAGAGCTCCTCGAGCTGCTCGTCAGTCTCGTAGTTGAGCAGCTCGGCCACGTGGCGCAGGATCGAGTTGACGGCTTTCGCCTTGGCAAACCTCTCCGTGCACTTCTCCACGTCCTCCGCAGACACCCGCCGCTTGCTCAGGTCGATGTAGCCTGGACAGTAACGCGTTCTTAGTGACACTTATTAGTCAGCAAATGTAGGCGTACAATCATTCAAGAATACTTGACAAATATCAGTTCATTCGATACGGAAGGAAAATTGATCGCATTCATGTTCTTTGAGAAGATATTATTCTGAAATAAATGCATTTGAAAACAACCAAACAAAAGTGATTCCATAAAAATGAAAAAAAAGGTCACAGTGATTTCAGTTAATTACCAGTAATTTACAGTGTAATTCATGACGTTTCAGCTTATGAGGTAAATCTGTCATACCGGTACTCGGTAGGCCTACTTCTAGTTTTGCAATTTTTTTACTGAAAATGGTGTTTTCTAATACCGGTAGATGGACATTGAATCCATGTTGTAAAAGGCACCCGACGCAATAAGTGTTACACTTGGTCCCAAACGTACTTCGACAGGTAGGTTAGGAAAGAGTCTATCAGGCGGGTTATACGTATCAGTAAGTTGCGTACACGACCTCCTCTACATCGAGGTCACTGGGCTGTTCATTGGGACACAAGGTACAATAACAAATTATTTTAATGAATTTAGATAAAGGTTCAAGCTCAGGAAAGAACTTGTTTTTGATATTGTAATTTTAGCTTTGGAAATCATCAAGAAATCATCTGTACAATTTTTTTGCTGTAATTTAATTAATTTTCTTCTATAATTTTTTTTTTGTAAGAACCTCAAATATTCTAGTTTTCATCATTGGTATTATTTTTCAAGCGTAGGCCTACTGTTATCATTATTTTATTTCAATTTTCAATTTCTCACTCATTTTTTCTCAAATTCAACTAGGTATTTCATTCATAGGCCTATATAAATATTAATATAAAACAATTGTATTTTATATTGATTATTTTCCTGTAAACTTTATGATAAGCCAGGGACCAATAAAGGTTATTTATGTATGAAAGGAGAAACGCAAGGTTAGATAGTGGCCTGTTGCGCATCAAAAGCTAACTCAAATCCAATTGGTCAGCACTTGCGGCTCCCCGTAAACCTAATCCTCCGTGATCATTGCTCTTACAGCTAATTCCTTGCTGCTACTGCGTGCTATTGTAAACAGAGGCATGAAATATCTCACGGAAACCTCGAGTTTACTGCTAATGCCCGTAGTTAATGGGTGTGACAAATGATATAAGCAGTCTATATAATGACGCAAAAGTAATGTACCAATAAAGATGCATTACATATAAGTAAATAGTGGCTAGGGCTATGGCTATTGAGCCATGCCCATTTATTTTAGGTTGGGTAGTTCATAACTATTATGTTTTGAGAGAGTTTCAGTGATTTTAGTGTTAGGTAGGGTAAGGTTAGTTTCTAATGTATGTATGTCAAGACTGTAATATTACAGTTCAAACCTTGGGCCTACCCTACCTAACCTTGAACATCATGCAGCATAACCCTAAAGAAGATCAGCACGGCTACTATAAATTTATCAAAGCTTGTAGGCCTAGTTGGTTATGAAGAAAGGGGTCTAGGTTTAGAAAAATATTTGTACAACCATAATGTCATTACGTACCTTTGTCTTTATCTACTCGAATTACAACAACTGGCTCAGTTTTACCAACACGGATTAGCTTGTTAATGGAACGAATACGTCTACGAGAAAGTTCAGAGAGCAATATCATGCCCTCGATGTTATTGTATTCGAGCAAATGCACGTATGCTCCCATTTCGGCGATACTACGCACGTTGACCATGACCACATCCTCAACTTCTGGATATTTCTCCTGATAAAATCGGCACGAAAGCGGCATGTTGGTTGAGGGTTTCTTATTAATAAATCTGAAATAGTGGACCAAAATCTTAGGTTAGGTTATTTTCATTAGGCCTACAGGCTGGGTGAGGCTCGTATTTGACAAGTCAATTTTACAACAAGTGCATGTGCTGTTATAATCGTGAGTACACTGTTCAATTCATAATTTTGTGGAGAATACATCACAAATATTACGAACCTTCCTAAATACTGAAATAATTCACAATAAGGCTAACAAAAAGGTGATGAAATCTCTAACGCCTTCCATGTGGCATTGGTTTACAATTCGGACATGACACTAGATCGTGCATCACTCACAAAGTGATGCGATCGTTCGGACTCGCCGGTTATTCCTGAGCACGGAACGAGAAGGCGGTAAAAATTCTTTAGTTTAAGATTTTGAAGAATAATTGAATTAAATGTTGATTAAAGTCAAATCGTTTCAATTTTTTTTGATAATTAGTCATTTCACACCAAACAAGCATTAGGAATTACTCTGGAAAATGACAATATTGTTAGCCAATGAGATTGCTGGCGGGAGAGCAGAGTCTTGAATTTCATTTGAAGACGTCGCACTGAGCGGTGTTGCCAGCAGATGTTGCCCGCCATATTGCAAACAACAGAGTGCGTAATGTCGACCGACAAGGAGAATAACAAATTAGAAGATATGAAGGTAAGGTTTAATTTGTAGTGAACGGTGTCCATCAATAAGAGATCCACGGAGATATCAAGCCGACGACAAATAACCGGGAATTGACTGTAGTTTTGTAGTAAAATGGTATATAATTCGTGCCTGCATACCATTGAGCTACAGAAAGTGGATCAAGATGGCGTAGGCGTGGACAAGATGTTGTTTACTAGATGAGCGCGGGAACGCTTTTCTCTGCATAGTACTGGTATTTAACTGGTTTAGGCAATGCCAATCACATTTATAAAACAAATATAAGCAACCCCCTTCTAAACGTCTTCGTTTTCCCTTCACATGTTCCAAGTCTGTAATTTATGTAAGGTTAGGTAGGTCGAACTTGTAGGCCTAAGAGGCAACCACCTAGTAGAGGGGTATCTTTAGGCCACTCTCACAATCACAGTCTAAGCCTGCATGGTTGCAGCTAGGCCTTGCTTAGGTCAACATAGCCCTGTCACAAATTTTGACCGAGCTGGCTTTTTTGCTTCTTTATTTGTATGTCATTTTAGCGTGAACATTATTGCAGACCTGTTGATGAAGGATCGAATTTTCATTCAGTAAACTGGGGTTCAATTCCCGCCACGCTCAACCATTCTGATAGATTTTACGACCGAATCCTTTCCACCATCCAAAAATAGCTCTTAAAACGACATCTCATTGATCATTCACCAATGCTAATCGATCCTAGTCATCAGTACTGTGCGATGTGAATAACCGTGACACGTGTGTGTTGCTTCAGGTGGACGAGAAGGCAGACGCTAAAGAGGACGTGAAGAAGTCGGAAGAGAACGACGTGGGCAAGAAGAACGACAAAGAGGTGAAAGAAGCCAAGGACGTCAAGTCGGAAGGAGATGCGGAACCGGAAAAGAAAGACGAGAAGGAGAAAGTAAGCGCGGCGGCGGCAAAGAAGCCCGTTGCCAAGGCGAAGGTCGAGAAGAAGAAGGTAGAGAAGAGCGAGGAGGAGGAGGAAGAAGAGGAGGAAGAGGAAGACGATGACGAAGAGTCGGACGGAAAGGTGGAGAAGGACGGGAAAGGAGGTAAGAGTAGTCGTCGAAGCTTCAGTTGTGTCCCTTGACAAACGTCCAAATGAGGTTCCACGGAGCAAGTATTATAGTAGAAGTAGAAGTAGTGTTTATTCCTTCAACCCTTTTGCGAGGAAATCGGTACTCAAATGACATATATTTCACAATAAAACTCATATAGATAACATTAAATGCTTGATTGTGGCAGTTGCATCATTTACAAATTATTAGTAAATTAGTGACGACAGTATATTGAATAAGTAGTAGGCCTATAACAAATAGTGATACATTCAAAGAACTACATAAATATAGGGTAGATAACTAGATACTGTACATAATCATGATCATCACAGGGGTTTTTCGTGGTTTCCCTCTGTAGGTAGTCTAGGCTAATGCCGGGATGGTTCCTACAATATAGACCACAACTGTTTCCTTCACAATATCCTTCCTATTACCCAAGAAACCTTCATCTCATCCTCCCACCATCTCATTAATCATCCATCCAACGCCATTAGATCTGCACTATCATAACAGTACGTCGTTAAAGTTGAACCCAATATAAAATATATATATATATATACAGTGAAAACTGTATGCATCGTTCCCGGATCCATTAATCAATGTTGAATTTTCCTGCATCCCTCTAAAAATGATGTACAGAGGTTTCACGCTATCTAATCACAGTCCCCTGGCTTGAGAAGTGTGTGGAGAGATGAGCGTGGGGTGGTGTTTCAGTGCCGCTGCTGGACCAGCCGCTACAGGTGTCCGGAGCGAGGCAGCGCAAGGGAGTAGACAGGCTCAGCATCAAGTCCGACGTCAAGGAGAGCGCGCCGCTGGAGATACCGGAGGGAAGGGGCGTGTCTCTCGGCAGCATTGCCGTCATCGAGTACAACATCACCGTGAGTCTTGCACACGTTCAATCAATCACCTAGTTCAGTGTGTGTGTGCCGGCCCACGCACACTGACACAGGCCTGATGACCTCGTCTCACGCAGCAGAAGACTCAGTTTTAGATGTGATTAGAAGAGCGTTACCAAAGATTTCCATTCTACTCTTATAGAGCTTTGTCTGTAAGCACTGCACAGTTTGCAGAGTTTGACTGATCGACATGACACTTTTCCTGTGTACGCAAGCTTATCCAACTTGGAAACTTCATAGTTTTTGGGTCAAATTGTTCAGACCATTTTGAGAAACATCATCTCAAAGTTTCTAGAAACCCCATATGATTTGGCTGGGCTGAAAAAAATAAAAAATGAAATCTCTCCAATTTGACTCAAATTTTCCGTAAATGTAAACTCGAGAATATACACTAGGCCTATTAAAATGTTGTATGCAATTCGGACCAGCCGTTTCGAAGAAAATAATGTAATACATGTTCTTTATTCATCGAATAGATAGAAACAATAGCAGAAAATGTTACATTGTTAATTCACGGCTCTCCAGATTCGTTGGTATCGGATGAAATATATTTGATATGATCAAGGTGTGTAGAGTTTTCGATTACACCTCATATAGACATCTCGCTCATCTTACAACGCATATTCTTCATTTGCCTAGTTGTATTACATGAGGGGCCCTCTAGTGTGTTGCTTGGAGGTAACCAAGGTAACGGGTGTTGCAGAAGCACAAGGGCGATGACCTGAAGAAGTTCCACCAGCTGTTGTTCGGCCGCGGAGCCAAGTCGCTGTTCATCAAGAAGAACATCCGCAAGTTCAACGGCTTCGACTTCGAGGCAGACTCGGACCAGTACGAGAAGAAGAAGGCGGCCGCACAAAAGTACGTTACTCACAGTCAACATTCAATACGTGACAAGTTTTAGCAAAACAAAAATATATATATGTATTTCTAATCCTGACTGTAGATCCATTACATAGATATAGGTAGTCATGTTCAAAGTTATCATACAAATGCATGACACATATTTGAATACCGGTATAGACCTAGATATATTTTTTTTACAAAAAACATTGCATTGTGAACAGATGTAGAAAGTAGCTTGGATTATAGCCGTGCACGGACTCGCAACTCTCTGCAGAGCTAGGAAACACGAGGGTGAACTGTTGGGTCCTTACGTTTCGCGTGTTTCATTGAAGCTCAAATTATATTGTGACCCTTGACTTGTTCAACTCCTAATGTTTCCTGGTGCCTTGAAGAACGATAGATAAAGGTTATAAAATCCAAACTTTATTTGTGAGTAATGTCGACTTGCACAGTGACCTGTGTTTGGGTGATCACAAGGACCTTGGTGTTGTCTCCAGGCTGGAGGTGAAGGGGCTGAAGGAGATTGCGGCGATCCTGAGCCTGACCAAGACGGGAACGCGGGACGAGCTTGCGGTCCGGATCCTGGACTTCCTGATGGAGCCGGAGGCGGCGACCGGAGCCAAGGTGAAGGGCGCCAGCAAGACCCCGGCGCTCACCAAGGCCGGGCGCCCCAAGAGGAGCGCGGCGGCGCGGGCCAAGGGATACTCCGAGTGAGTGGCTCTATTATCATCTTACGTGTCGCTATAGTAACTGGTCCTAGTCTCTGAACGTGTGGTACGTGTAGCGGGAGAAGACGTCGTGGTCACAGCAATAACAAGACGACTCAAATCGTTCTTGAAGGTCTTCAAAATCATGCAAAGTTCAATGTACAACTAAATACTCTGAAGAAGACATTTACCGTATAGTGAATTAGAATATAATGTTGAATGAATTAAAACATGGAGAATACCAAAAATGTATATCCTTTTAGAATATTTGTATTCGACAGTCGAAAAGAAAAAAAAAAATCATTAATGCTACATTTCGTACGGCCTGCTTGCAATGAACTACGAAGGGGGATATTGATAATAGATGACAACATGTTTGACTGGTAGAGTCTTGTAGACTGACTTGCGATGGTTGGCAGGGCCGCCCTTGGTAGCTCAGTCAGCTGAGGCCCCGCTTCAGCAACTGAAGTCGCCGTTGGGCGTGGGTTCAAGTCCCGCATAAGGCATGGGTTTCTGTAAATGTCCTTTCACCTATCATCACTTCATAGTTTCATAATCACCTGCTCATTCGTACCCTCGTACAACCTAGCTGTTGAAGCAAACAATAATGGAATGGTTGTCAGGTCTGACGACGAGGACTCTGACGGAGGCAAGCGGGCTCCGAGGGCGCGGCGGTCCAAGGGCAAGCGGCCCAACCTGAAGGACGAGTCGTCGTCGGAAGACGAGCGCAAGAAGAGGGAGCGGGACGACGAGGAGGAGGGGGAGGGCAGCGACGAGAGCGCCGTGGCCACGCCCACCAGCGGGGACGAGTCAGACGTGAGACACTTTATATGAGCCTTGGGCATGGAAACTAGACTTCTTTCCAATTATAGAAGCTTTTTGTATCGTCATGGAAACTTGATACAAAATCATTGTTTCCCAATTATTGCTATGGTTGAAAGACACTCGACCAATTTCCGTTGCCTCCTAAATGTGTACATAGAATATCGATAATTAATGGAAAAATCAAGAAAATAATGAAGTAATGTGGATGAATAATCAATACAAAATATGGAATATCATTAAAACTCTGAAAATGGGTCCAAATATGGAAAAAAAATCTCATAGTTCAAGAAGTATAATTATCGGAACTAACCTACATTAACTAACCTAACCAAACAACCATCCTAAACTGAACCCTAGTCCAGTGTTGACAAATAGCCACTTTGGACTTCAGTAATTGATTCCTGTGATTTGTATTGTTGTCAACGCGTGTCTGTGTTTGCGTTCAGGAGGACAAGACGAAGAAGAAGAGAACGCCTGTGAAGCCCGCCCCCAAGCCCGCCCCCAAGAAGGCAGCGCCGCCCCCCAAGAAGGCGGTGGAGAAGAAGAAGGCGGAGAAGAAGCCGGTCAAGAGGAAACCGGACTCGGAAGAGGAGGAGGAAGAGGAGGGGGAGAGCTCGGAAGACGAGCCTCTCATCAAGAAGACCAAATCGCCCCCGACGGTACGTACCAACTTGCCTGATCATAATGCCATAAACAAACAACAGTTCACTCCAGTGAAACCTCTATACATCGTTCCCAGATACATTGTTTTCCTGCTTGTATCATTCATTTTTTCTCACTCCACTCCCATACAATCGATGCTAAATTCTCCTGCATGGATCATTTTCCTGGTCCCTTGAAAACCGATGAATAGAGATTTCACTGTATATATTTCTCAGAACCCAGATAACCAATACGATTGTGTCGGGGGTGTTCCCACCGCTTCTTCTAGGGCAGTCTTCTTATCAGTCGGTTCCTGCCAGTTCCGACTTCTTCTTCCTCTTCTTCACTACTACTATCCTCTGCTTCTTCTTTTCTTCCTACGAGTTCCCTCCACCGTTCTCTATCTTCCCACCATCTCTTGTCTAGCACTTCCTCCTCGGTTGACTACCCCACACCTTACTCCCTCCTACTACCTCTCTCTTGGTCTTCCTACTCTTCTCTCAACTCCATTGTTTTCTGCCATCTCAAACATTGCTCTCGGTATTCTCTCCGTTCCCATTCGTTGCATATACCCGTAGCACCTTGAAGGACTTGAATGATGTGGGTGCGTGTTGCTTGCAGGATGAGGAGATCAAAACGTACGTGAAGGAGATCCTGGAAGGAGCCGACCTCGAGGAGATCACTATGAAGACCGTCTGCAAACAAGTCTACTCACATTATCCCGACTTCGATCTCGCACACAAGAAGGACTTTATCAAAACCACCGTCAAATCGGTCAGTAGCTCTTTCCTACGCTCGTCTTCTAGCCTAACCTGACTCACCGACGAACCAAGGGTTTACTTATCATACTTACATACATTTTACATATTTTATTCATTCATTACAGGTGGTAATGGTTATTATACCTTATGAAATTACAATCAAACATTCTCGATGAAATTATACTTTGCTATTTTTATCTTAGCTCTCTTCTTGAATCACCGATCTTCGTTATATCACCACGACACCCTCACGTTCTGCCTGTTTGTTCCAGCTAATCTCGACATGAACGGGAACGATGTTGTTCTCCTGCGTTCCCCGACCAGTGTACAGTTCTGTCGTGCGCGAGACTTGACTCCAGGCACTGAAGACGATGGTTTTTAGATATATATATATCATTATTATTATTATTGACATTTCTGTATAAATTGGGTTGTTTGTCGGACGCGTTTTAGCGGAGAAGTCTCGTAAAGACGAGGTCAATTTACAAGCGTTCGAGCGAACTGCTGAAAGAACGTTATGCATGTGGGTTGAATCAACAACCAATAGGAAGCCGAGTAACAAACGACGTCCCGAAATAGTCTGAATCGTCGGAATCATCGTTATTTCACTGTCGAAATGTCAATAATTAGGTTTAGTTATTTAAATTCAGCTCCTGACTTCTTCCCTTGTTTGCGACGGACAGGTTTTATATTATACTTACGGATCATTTCGTTGACTGCTATTTTTTAAAACATTCTTTTTGAACTAGATTATTACTGTACACTACGTATTTGGTGGTATTCCAAGGAATGCTATTGGTCGATATTAATTGTTCATAAATAATAAAATTATATTAAACTAACTATGTCATTTTTAAACGACTGTATTTCTTTTGTTTACCCTGTATGTTGTTGGCCTAGCAAGGTATGCTAAACCTACTCGAGAAGCTGTCTAACCACTGGACGGTTGTGAACGCATATACGCGTTCTTACAATTCCTAATACATTGCATTCAACATCTCGTCAGCATTGTATCGTATTGACATGGGACTTGTCCTGACATCTAGGAGATGGGCGTGAATTAACTGCTCGGAAAAAAAAAAGTGTTTGAACATTCGCAGTACAAATTTAACTGCTCGTTTACAAATTGAAGCTATTAAAGGTGTTAATATAGTATTTCAAGTGGAGGAAGATTTGTCCTCACGCCTGCGTACAGCTACACCGAAATATCAAGCTACTGCATTTATATTCAAACCCTTTAATATTCAAAAACTTTTTTTTCCAAGAGTTAATAGCATCCCCTAGGAGATGGATTAAGAAATTATTGATTTCTGTTCTTTTCGTCGACAGTGTACGGTAATGTATTGAAATTGATGTGGTGCAGTCGGCTGTTATTTCAGAACTTCGTTCTAGCCTTTGCTACTCAAATGTGTCAAACTGACGAGCCTCTGAATGCTAAATAACAGTTGTCAGCAAATGGTAACTTTGTCACGCTCGGTACCATCCCTAATTTTTCAAATTGTTTCCTAAAAACGATGTTTTCTTTTAGATGAACATCAAATCTATCGAAAAAAGACACCTGACGCATAGAATTATTATCGTAAAATTAAATAAACCCTTCTAAACAGTATGCAAGTACCGTACTCAGACATTGATCACAGTCAGCCATCTTTGGAGGTGAAGGCACCAACCTTGGTACCGAGTAACGCAGAACTACCCAGGATGTGTGTTGTTTCATATTGTATCAAGTACTACAATCAAACAATTTGTTTCCACTACAAGTGCTATGAAAGGCGTAGACACAAGTGTCTGTGCAGTGTAACCTGGCGGGTAGGGTGGTGATGTAGTAAGCTGGCTGTCGAGAGGGAGGTACCACTCTACGTGGAGTGAGAGCTGGGAAGTGCCCTGATTGGACGCCAAGTGAGACGCAGCGGTTCTATTAGGCCTCGCAGCTCAATGTGGGGTCAACTCTTCAGGTCACGCTCTCTTAGCGAATCAAGTGGCTCACACTAGTTCCACATTCTGTGTATCTTTGAATAACTAGTATATGAATTGGGTAAAAGGGAGAAAGAGCAGCTTACCTTGAGATGAAATGAGAAACTCATTGTGGAGAGCCTATTGATGGAACACGGATGATTAAATACATAAATACAAGATTTTGTCGTTTCGGCTATAGCCTTGGTCACTCGGCTGTGACCAAGGCAATAGGAAAAATATTGGCTGGTCGCTCCATCATTCATGTTTATGATGTCGTTTAAAACCTTGAATAATAATATTTTTATTTGTAATAATTCTATAGTTTGAGAATTTGTTACCTAAGAAGAGAAATTCGATTCTTTACAAATTATTGGTCCGATTTATGTGAGTAGATGTAATAATTTGTCTGTCTCGGAAGTGGTCGAAAAATTTTGCCAAATTTTGTAAATAGTCATTTAGACTCATTACAAATCGTATGATTTATTGATGCAGGAATTGAAATTGAAATTAACGTCCTTAATTTCGAAATAATTAAGATAGAATGGGAAAAAATAGAAAATTTTGTACCAAATAAAATAATAGGCCTAATAAAAAAATTAATGAACTACCAAAACCTTACGTCGGTATTTTTTCAACTTTGAGATGTTTTCTGATTTGTTTTCCGGAAGTAGGTTCCAGATTGGTTTCAGATCAGTATAAATAAGTTTAGGATGTTTGTTGAATTGAGTTAGTTAATTTAGGTTAGTTTGGGTAGGTTTTAATTAGTTAGATTAGGTTATGTGGTTTAGTTTGCGCGCTACAACAACAACAACATCTGCGTCTGGCGAACAGCGGCTTCCGATTGGTTTGCCGCCACACGTGATCACTTGTCAGGAACCGGAAAAATACCGTGCTGCGCTCTACGGCACAGCGACCTCTTGGTGAAATTTCGTAATTTCCATACATTTCCATACGTTCGTGGTTCAGCGCTGATCAATTTAATTGATCGTTTAATTGATTACCTCGACCAGCGAAAATACTGAAATAATAATGGTAAGCTTTTTTTCTATCTGTTACTGAATAATCAAATGCGCTGTATCGTGAATGTTTCGAGATGCGAGTTGTAATTTGCTCGAACAAAACCCCGCGACCGCCCATATGTCGCCATGTTAAATCGTGCCTAGGCCTATTTGGTAAACCACATGGGCAAAACATGTAATTTTCACTTTTATTCGTATTTTGCAGTCTATCAACAAACCTGAGGCTAACCCCGAGAAGCCCGCAGCTGAGGCCGCTCTCATCCACCGAATCCGAATCACGCTCACTTCTCGTAATGTGAGGAGCTTGGAGAAAGGTCAGTTATTGATGCCTTATGTCAATCACTCTCAATGGTCAATTGGCATGTAAGAGGCCTGTATTCTTAGAGTTCTGTGTTGGAATTTTGCCCACACATACGAATACATCTCATCGTGGTGGCATCAACTAGGCCGATACAGATAACACTCTTCAAGTCTATCTACCTGGCCTACTAGGGCCACATATTCCTGTTGCTGTGGAGAACATGGCAAACAGGTAATTGCTGTGCTGAACGTTTTGGGTGGCAGAGCCGTTAATGTAGCTTAAGCCACTCGTAACTATCACCGGCTTTGATTATATCGATTCCAGCTCATCTTGTGCCCCAGTCAATATAATATCTGTTGATATTATTTTCAATTGAAACAATATAAAAGTGTTGAATCATGCAGTTATTAGTCCATCAGGTTGTATGGAGCTGTAAGTGAATGTGTTGTGTTGCAGTGTGTGCTGATTTGATCAACGGTGCCAAGAAGCAGAACTTGCGCGTGAAGGGACCGGTGCGCATGCCGACCAAGACCCTCCGAATCACCACCAGGAAGACTCCTTGCGGAGAAGGTTCCAAGACTTGGGATCGCTTCCAGATGAGGATCCACAAGAGGGTCATCGACCTTCACAGCCCGTCCGAGATCGTCAAGCAGATTGTATCCTTTACATAACGCAACATCCGGTCCGTTTCAAATCAAGTCGCCTATTTTCATGTCCATCTTTGAATTCGATGGAATTCCCAGATGTTGGCTCAGGTTCAAATTTGAGTGTGCCTAATTTCTGTTTCCCCAGTTTTATATGTTGATTGATTGGAAGTACCATTTGTTTTTGGATATAGTCGAGCTATTTTTCTATTTACTTTTGTCATTGATATTTTCACTTGTTATGAAAGAAAGAAAGAAAAGATGATTCACAACCTTGACTTTGCCCCTCAAATTATATATTTTTTAATTTGATTGAAAAATTAATGAAATTCACAGACTGTCAAGGGTTGGGAGGTATATTATTGGATTGTTTGCTCTTCATGACGGTCGGCCCGGGTCCCAGTAGAATATATGTGCACTATTTTAAGCGTTTACGCCTGACAATCAGGCGATTTGAAACAAATAGTTACTTATTACGGATACCATTTTTTGAGAATATCTGTGTTTGTTCGTTTTTAGAATTTCCATATCTCATGCCTTTCAAAAGTTCACCAAAAACCTGATATTCCGCTGAATCGACTCCCATGTACTCTTGAGAAACCTTGATCTCTTCATGCCCTCTGCTGCCAATAGGTCTAACAGTGTTGTAATGAAATGCTGTGTTTGTGTGGACGTGTTATTTCCTTGACTCTCTGTACAGACATCAATCAGCATCGAGCCCGGCGTAGAAGTGGAGGTCACCATTGCCGACGCATAAGAATACGTTTTTTATATAAAAAAAAAAAACAAACGAATAAAAATGGAAACATAATGAAACTGTTTTTACCTTTGTTCCAACCTTTTAATTTCCTTCCTAGGCTCTGTGCCCTTGTGTTCCTTCGTGTATTCCGATTGGTTGACCATCACTCTGGTCTTGTGATTGGTGGGAGTGAGTCGTGGTCTGGTTAGCTAGGAACCTCAGGATGCAAAGCTGTGACATTGATTGATTACATGTTGTCAGTTTACCGGTACTAAGACTTGTATAGCTGCAATGTGATTACTTTTGACACGGAACGATAGGCTGACGCAGGCTTCATCCACGTCATGTCGTGCATTGTTGTAATAAGTAGACATTAAATATACTTGGTGAATGTAGATAGATGTAATAAAGATATTTAGAGCATGTTGCTATCTGAGATTTTCTGTACAAATACAAAATAAAATATAACAAAAAAAAGAATTGATAAAATATTAGAATTAACAGAGCTAGAATTGTGGGGTTGCTATCTGAGATTTTCTGTACAAATACAAAATAAAAATAACAAAAAAAAGAGAATTAATAAAATATTAGAATTAACAGAGCTAGAATTGTGGGGTTGTTGATCAAATAATCATTTACTATCTTGGAAAACATGGTGAGCATAGAATTTTGTGAGGAATACAAGGTCTGTTTGGTACTGGGTTCGTACCCCGGTCTGAACAATCTCTTGCGGGAATTCATGCATGAAGTCACGTGACTAGACTGTCGCAATAAACGAAGATGGCAGCCTCCAAGAGCTTGATGCTAAAAACCTATAAATCTTTATTGCGTGAAGCTGAAAAATTCTCAGCATATAATTTCAGGTAAACATATCAAATATTTAATCAATTCAATATATGTGTTCTGTGTGAAACGATTGAAACTAATTTCACTCCAATATTTGCCAATATTAGTACAAGTCAAAGTAGGGTTATGTTTGTTTGTTATTAGGCCCTTAGCATTGAGGCTAATTAAGCCTATAATTACTTATCTGATGATTTATTATATTATTATTAACAGGATGTACGCTTTGCGGCGTACTAGAGACTCTTTTGCTGAACATAGGCATGAAACGGACCCGATGAAAATCAAGACTTTGGTAGACGAAAGCCAGAATACACTCAAATTGCTGCAACGACAGGTACGTTACATTGGTGACAAGCTTGTGGGTTCAACTATCTGTGAAACAGGTCTCACTCTGACATATCGTATCAGGTAGCCACAAGCCAAGCCCAGGCCTACCCTGTCATGCCTTGTAGGCCTAGTCACAGAATAATGCATTGCAATGAATTGTGTGACTAACATTCATTAGAAGTTACATAACTGACAGCTGACATTGTGACAGAAATGTGACACACGTTAGGACAGATTAGACTGGTCTTCATTCCTTGTAAGCATGGAATAACAGTGGACAGTGGAACATGTGTGAAAATGTAGGTAATACCTGTTCTTTCCCCCATCTCTTGCACGGTTCAATATCAATATCGGGTGAATTTATAGTAAGCTGTGCTGATCTGTTTTAGCATTATGTTAGATGAGTTGGGTAGGATAAGGTTTGAACTGTAAAATTACAGTCTTGATGTCCATTCCACACAAACCTTGGACTTATCGTACCTAACCATAACCATAATGAAAAACCCTAAAAAAAGTAACCCAACATATTCCTGGAGCAACTCGGCAAGGCTTACTATAAATTTACAAAATTAGAATAGAAAGAATAGACTGTCTTCATTTTACGTGTATAACAACGTCAGTACAGTCAACAAGGGCGAGGTTCAGTCAGTTGACGAATCTTCCACTAACCTTACCTATGAGGTATAAAAGAAATGATCAATGAATAATGTTTGTACCGGTAATTGAATTTATTCAATAGAACCGAATGTAGTACAGAGTTGTTGGACAAAGTACAACCAGTTATAGAACATGTCAAGAGTTCAGTAGGCCTAAGTACATCTATAGGCCTAGAATCTGTGAAACATAAATGCAAATTACCAAGTGAAATAACTTATAAAATATGGCATGAAACAACTTAGTGATAACGCTTAGGCCTGGATAAAATAGTGATGACATCGGTCGTGGGATTTGAAGACCGAGTACCTGAACTTGTAAAGACTGGGTAGGACCTTGAGGTAAAAAAAACAATGTAAAAGTACCAAAATTGCTAACCTTGCAGTAACGCATGACTGTCAAGTATAATGTGACGAACTGATACAAATTATAAACTCTTCGAGGTACAGACAGGTTAAAGATAACATAATTGAATTGTGATTTAGATATCAACACCGTGATTAATTACGACAGTCATCAGCAAAAACAGATTACTGTACAACAATATAATTGTAACAACATAAAAAGACCTGTTATGCAAATTGAGGACCCCAGGACCGATCTCCGGGTACCTGGTGTTATCACTAGAATAAAATAAAATACAGTAGTTGAATAATGAATGTAAGTGATATGTATTGAGCTCATAATACTCCTCTTCACTAGTAACCAATAGTATTAAATGTAGACTGAAAGAAGTTTGTCGAAGCCAGATGATAACAAGTCGCTACGTCTGCTTGCAGGTCCTTGTACACAACATGTACCAGACAGAGAGGCTGGTGATCGAGAAGGACGGCCCTAAGCGTGAGTCTGCGTCGAGCCGTACGTGAGACCCGCGGAACAACGCTGCGGAACATGTATTATCGAGGACTCTTGCTAGAAATAATGTTAATTCTGTAGTGTAGAATATACCTAGCTTGCTTTGCCTTTTTTTTACATTATTCAATATTATTTCAAAGTGAGGTGTGTTTTTATTTAGGTTTATGTTCCTAGTTAAATAAATATCCAGTTCTTTGTAAATGTTGTGTGTTTACTTTCTTGTTCCTGATGCCATGGTGTAGGGAAACAGTATGTGTCTATGGTGACTTGAAAATAATAATACATTTGTATTTATTTATTTACACTTACAATTGCACAAAAGTGCGGTGGCAAGTCTTTAATTTTAACGAACTCTTGAACAGCATCAGTATAAATGTATAATTTGTAGCTTGAGGGACTGAGAAAAGATATTGAAGAATGAAAATAATGATTGTGAGAGGTGGAGGAAATTATCAATTAATATTAGGAGGGAGGAATTTGTTGAGGGAATAGAATATCTTCTCAATGAGGAATGATTTGAGGGAGGATTTGACCCCAGGATACGTGGATCTATTTATCTATCACCTGCCAAAGGCAATCATTACTGAGCTACGTGAAGTTGTGGGGACACCGGGACGAAAAGCAGCGTGAGTATACGAGATGAATCAGCTACTCTTGTCTGTACGGTGACGGAGGCACATCTCAAGGTAAGCTGCTGGTCTCCTATATTCCGGCCGTGCAGCTATCTGTGACAAAGCGAGTGCCATGCGTGCAGAGGCGGCAGAGTAGTAGTAGTATATATCTTTATTCAGCATTAGCTATATTCACATTACAATACATTCAAACAATCTCATCTTTCATCCGTAGCCCTAATTGGGGAACAATGATTTTGTATCAAGTTTCTTTGTTTAAAAAAAAAAGATTTTGAGTAAAAGGGGAGCTGTTGTTAATTAATAATTAATTCAGCATTATTGCTAATTTTTCACATGATACAGTTTCATAATATAAGATGATATACGTCTATATGATAGATTAATGTAGCGCTGTTAAGTTGCATAGAAAAGGCAGAATAACAAATCTCTATATCAGTCGATTAGTTTTTATTATTATTGCTGGATAATGTTAATAATATCAAAACAAATGATAGACTAGTTGTGCTGAATTTACAGAAATATTTATTCAAATTTTGATATTCCTCAAATATCTTGGTTAATTATTATTCAAAAGTAAAACGTACTAGAAATAATGTCATTTTATTAAAAAAACACATGGTTTTATTGAATATGAAGGTGCTATGAATAGAATAATGGTAAATTAAATATAGTTACCCATTCCAATTATTCAATTACTCGGATTTGAATGGAGAAATATTTAATTTTTCACCTTAATACTTCTTAATTATTTTTGTTAATCTAGAAATCTAGATTGAATAATTTTGCGTGGTAACCTATCAATAATTATGTTTTCTGATTCAATTCTATGAGATTATGATGGAAAACCTTCATTTATTCTTTCAATATAAACGAATCTGAAATGTTTGAGCAACTCGGCGATAAAAAACATTCACGATTCACGATTTTCTAGAAGAAAATTCTTTTTTCTTCCTCTTACCTGATAGTTAGGCAACTTTCTATACACAAGCAGATACACCCCTCTAGGAGCTGAGTAAACCATTATCGACTGATCCATTCATCACGTGACCATTCTGATTGGCCCGCCACTGCACGTGACTGAAATCCTGCATTCCCATTGGTCTAAACGCTACTCGCGCATTCTCGATCCTTTACGATCTTTCTACTTCAATTCAGCAACTTGTTGAATGAATTTTCGCCGGTAAATCGAAGAATAAAGCTGACATCGTCGAGGAAAGTAGTAAAAAGTTGCATTAATCGTGTTCTCGTGAGTATTAACAAGCTTATTGTAGTAATTAATATCGAGAATATCCGATAAATCGAGAGTAATCGATGTTGAAACTTGGCCAACCCCCTCTTGGCTGTGAGAGCCGTCGCCACGGAACATGTAAGTTCCACATCTTACCTTTGACAGTCTTTGATTATCATGCCTGCTCATTATAGCTGGATATAATGTAATATCTAACTTATCCCTATTATCCCTATTATCCCTATTATCCATATTATGCCTATTTCTAGGAGCTACAGGTTCATCAGGGCTGAAGGCAGGTCCTAGCCCAACAATCAGTCTAGTCCCTAGGCTACATTACCTTCAAGTCTTGCTAGGTCTGGATTATTATGCCTGCTCATTATAGCTGGATATAATGTAATATTCAACTTATCCCTATTATCCCTATTTCTAGGGCCTACAGGTTCATCAGGGCTGAAGGCAGGTCCTAGCCCAACAATCAATCTAGTCCCTAGGCTGCATTACCTTCAAGTCTTGCTAGGTCTAGATTATTATGCTCATTATAGCTGGATATAATCCCTATTTCTAGGACCTACAGGTTCATCAGGGCCGAAGGCAAGCCCTAGTCCAACAATCAGTCTAGTCCCTAGGCTGCATTACCTTTAACAGTCTTGGTTGGTGTAGATTATTATGCCTGCTCATTATAGCTGGATATATGTAATATTTAACTTATCCCTATTATCCCTATTATCCCTATTTCTAGGACCTACAGGTTCATCAGGGCCCTAGTCCAACAATCAGTCTAGTCCCTAGGCTGCATTACCTTTAACAGTCTTGCTAGGTCTAGATTATTATGCCTGTTCGAAATAGCTGAGTATGTACTATTTAACTTATCCCTGTTGTGGTTCTAGGGCCTACAGGTTCATCAGGGCCCTAGTCCAACAATTAGTCTAGACCCTAGGCTACCTTACCTTTAACAGTCTTGCAAGGTATAGATTATTATGCCTGTTCGTTAAAGCTGAATATGTAATATTTAAGCTTATCCTTGTTGTGGTTCTAGGATCTACAGGTTTATCATGGGAAAATACAAAAATTGATTTTTATGGGCTTCAGATGTTATAATATGTGATTAAAATGAAGCAATATTTGATGAATAATTGTCATCATTGTGTATTGATTTTTAAAAGTTTCATTTTACATTTTGAAAAATCATAAAATATACAAAATGTTTTTGAGAAAGTAAATCTACTTTAAACTTACTCTTGTGAATATATTGCTAATGTACCGGAACTCCCATTATACCTGGTATTACAAAGTCCAGTTAGCCTTTATTTGAGAGTTAGTGAAACCAAACAGCATGGGTAACCATGGTGATAACAACTTTGAAGTGCCGGTTAGAGCTGTACTCCTATGTTGGTAATTCCGGCACTTGATCAGTTTTAGGCATGTGCCCCATCTTGTATTCTGGTAATTTGTATTTTGTTAATATTTTATTAAAATATAAGCACAATACAAAAGACTTGAATACAAAATACAACAGTTAAGGGCTATTGGGAGTATATTAACAGCCACAACAGGTGATATCTTGAAAACCAATCAGCAATGCAATTGATCAAAAGTGAAATGAAAATTCTTCCTTGAATTGTTTATAAATTTCTCATCTCTAATCGATAAGTAAGATGTCATAGTGCTAGAAGTATCAGCAGACATTAGGTGTGTATCTGCTAAGAGTGTCGCTAAGGTACTAACTCTAGGTTAATTGTCTTTCAGTTGCGTTATCCAGGATCGTCCGTACAGAGTCACGACTGGAAGTATACAACGAGAAGGAGTCAGCCAAGCAGAGAAACGGATATATAGTAGGCTCTGCTCCTAAGAGTGTTGTCGCATTAGGTAGCCTAGACACAGTGTGACGTTGGCCGTCCAACCATACTCCATCGTTATTTCTATTACATCTAGAACGATCCAGCAATGTTTGATCGAAATAGACGGAATCAGCTACGATGAGAGAGCTGTTGAGTGACCCTATATTGTTGAGAGCATGAATCTAGTAGTAGTAGTCCTAGCTTGTAATAGTAGTCTAACTAACACTGTTTGTTTTATCTGTTTCATGTTGAACGTCCCAGCAATGTTTGATCAAGAGACGGAATCAGCTACGATAAGAGAGCTGTTGAGTGACCCTACAGAGTTGAGAGCATGAATCTAGTAGTAGTAGTACTAGCTTGTAATAGTTCTCTAACTAACACTGTTTGATTTTATGTTTCATGTGGAACGACCCTGCAGTGTTTATCAAGAGGCGGAATCAGCTACGATGAGATTGCTGTTGAGTGACCCTACAGAGGTGAGAGCATGAATCTAGTAGTAGTAGTCCTAGCTTGTAATAGTTCTCTAACTAACACTGTTTGTTTATGTTTCCATGTTGAAACGTCCCGGGAGTGTTTTGATCAGAGACGGAACAGCTACGATGAGATTGCTGTTGAGTGACCTAAGAGGTGAAAGTAAGACTGCATCTAGTAGGCTCTGTTCCTAAAAGTGTTGTCGCTCAGATGTCTAGACACAGTGAGCCGTTGGCCGTCCAACCATACTCCCCAAAGTTGTTTTTATTACATCTTGAACGACCGCATGTTTTGATCAAGAGACGGAATCAGCTACATGAAGAGCTGTTGATGCCCCCTATATTGTTGAAAACATAAATCTAGTATAGTGTCCAGCTTTAATTTTCAAAACTAACACTGTTTGTTTTTCTGTTTCTTTAACGCCCATGTTGATCAGAGACGGAACACTACGAAGAGAGTTGTTGGGACCCTATTTGTTAACATAATCTGGTTTTCCTAGCTTGTAATAGTTCTCTAACTAACACTGTTTGTTTTATCTGTTTCATGTTGAACGTCCCTGCAGTGTTTGATCAAGAGACGGAATCAGCTACGATGAGATTGCTGTTGAGTGACTCTACAGAGGTGAAAGTAAGACTTGCATCTAGTAGGCTCTGTTCCTAAGAGTGTTGTCGCATCAGATAGTCTAGACACAGTGAGCCGTTGGCCGTCCAACCATACTCCAACGTTGTTTCTATTACATCTTGAACGATCCAGCAATGTTTGATCAAGAGACGGAATCAGCTACGATGAGAGAGCTGTTGAGTGACCCTATATTGTTGAGAGCATGAATCTAGTAGTAGTAGTCCTAGCTTGTAATTGTAGTCTAACTAACACTGTTTGTTTTTCTGTTTCATGTTCAACGATCCAGCAATGTTTGATCAAGAGACGGAATCAGCTACGATGAGAGAGTTGTTGAGTGACCCTATATTGTTGAGAGCATGAATCTAGTAGTAGTAGTCCTAGCTTGTAATAGTTCTCTAACTAACACTGTTTGTTTTATCTGTTTCATGTTGAACGATCCAGCAATGTTTGATCAAGAGACGGAATCAGCTACGATGAGAGAGCTGTTGAGTGACCCTATAGAGTTGAGAGCACTATCTAGTAGTATTCCTAGCTTGTAATAGTAGTCTAACTAACGCTGTTTTTTTTCTTTTTCCATGTGACGTCCCAGAAATGTTTGATCAGAGACGGAATCAGCTACGATAAGAGAGCTGTTGGTGACCCTACGAGTTGAAAGCATGAATCTAGTAGTAGTAGTCCTGGCTTGAAATGTAGTTTTACTAACCCGTTTTGTTTTTCTGTTTCATGTGACGTCCCAGAAATTTTTGATCAAGAGACGGAATCAGCTACGATGAAGAGCTTTTTGAGTGACCCTACAAGGGAGAGCATGAACTAGTAGTAGTAGTCCTAGCTTGTAATAGTAGTCTAACTAACGCTGTTTGTTTTATCTGTTTCATGTTGAACGTCCCTGCAGTGTTTGATCAAGAGACGGAATCAGCTACGATAAGAGAGCTGTTGAGTGACCCTATATTGTTGAGAGCATGAATCTAGTAGTAGTAGTCCTAGCTTGTAATAGTAGTCTAACTAACGCTGTTTGTTTTTCTGTTTCATGTTGAACGTCCCTGCAGTGTTTGATCAAGAGACGGAATCAGCTACGATGAGATTGCTGTTGAGTGACTATAGAGGTGAAAGTAAGACTTGCATCTAGTAGGCTCTGTTCCTAAGAGTGTTGTCGCATCAGGTTGTCTAGACACAGTGTGCCGTTGGCCGTCCAACCATACTCCATCGTTATTTCTACACTTCAAGTAAAACGATCCAGCAATGTTTTATCAAGAGACGGAATCAGCTACGATAAGAGAGCTGTTGAGTGACCCTATATTGTTGAGAGCATGAATCTAGTAGTAGTAGTCCTAGCTTGTAATAGTAGTCTAACTAACGCTGTTTGTTTTATCTGTTTCATGTGGAACGTCCCAGCAATGTTTGATCAAGAGACGGAATCAGCTACGATAAGAGAGCTGTTGAGTGACCCTATATTGTTGAGAGCATGAATCTAGTAGTAGTAGTCCTAGCTTGTAATAGTAGTCTAACTAACGCTGTTTGTTTTATCTGTTTCATGTGGAACGTTCCAGCAGTGTTTGATCAAGAGACGGAATCAGCTACGATGAGATTGCTGTTGAGTGACCCTATAGTTGAGAGCATGAATCTAGTAGTAGTAGTCCTAGCTTGTAATAGTAGTCTAACTAACGCTGTTTGTTTTTCTGTTTCATGTTGAACGTCCCTGCAGTGTTTGATCAAGAGACGGAATCAGCTACGATGAGATTGCTGTTGAGTGACTATAGAGGTGAAAGTAAGACTTGCATCTAGTAGGCTCTGTTCCTAAGAGTGTTGTCGCATCAGATAGTCTAGACACAGTGAGCCGTTGGCCGTCCAACCATACTCCATCGTTGTTTCTATTACATCTAGAACGATCCAGCAATGTTTTATCAAGAGACGGAATCAGCTACGATGAGAGAGCTGTTGAGTGACCCTATATTGTTGAGAGCATGAATCTAGTAGTAGTAGTCCTAGCTTGTAATAGTAGTCTAACTAACGCTGTTTGTTTTATCTGTTTCATGTGGAACGTCCCAGCAATGTTTGATCAAGAGACGGAATCAGCTACGATGAGAGAGCTGTTGAGTGACCCTATAGTTGAGAGCATGAATCTAGTAGTAGTAGTCCTAGCTTGTAATAGTAGTCTAACTAACGCTGTTTGTTTTATCTGTTTCATGTGGAACGTCCCAGCAATGTTTGATCAAGAGACGGAATCAGCTACGATGAGAGAGCTGTTGAGTGACCCTATATTGTTGAGAGCATGAATCTAGTAGTAGTAGTCCTAGCTTGTAATAGTAGTCTACTAACGCTGTTTGTTTTATCTGTTTCATGTGGAACGTTCCAGCAGTGTTTGATCAAGAGACGGAATCAGCTACGATGAGATAGCTGTTGAGTGACCCTATAGTTGAGAGCATGAATCTAGTAGTAGTAGTCCTAGCTTGTAATAGTAGTCTAACTAACGCTGTTTGTTTTATCTGTTTCATGTTCAACGTTCCAGCAATGTTTGATCAAGAGACGGAATCAGCTACGATGAGAGAGCTGTTGAGTGACCCTATAGGTGAGAGCATGAATCTAGTAGTAGTAGTCCTAGCTTGTAATAGTAGTCTAACTAACGCTGTTTGTTTTTCTGTTTCATGTTGAACGATCCAGCAATGTTTGATCAAGAGACGGAATCAGCTACGATGAGAGAGCTGTTGAGTGACCCTATAGTTGAGAGCACTAATCTAGTAGTAGTAGTCCTAGCTTGTAATAGTAGTCTAACTAACGCTGTTTGTTTTTCTGTTTCATGTGGAACGTCCCAGCAATGTTTGATCAAGAGACGGAATCAGCTACGATAAGAGAGCTGTTGAGTGACCCTACAGAGTTGTAAGCATGAATCTAGTAGTAGTAGTCCTAGCTTGTAATAGTAGTCTAACTAACGCTGTTTGTTTTATCTGTTTCATGTTGAACGTCCCAGCAATGTTTGATCAAGAGACGGAATCAGCTACGATGAGAGAGCTGTTGAGTGACCCTACAGAGGTGAGAGCATGAATCTAGTAGTAGTAGTCCTAGCTTGTAATAGTAGTCTAACTAACGCTGTTTGTTTTATCTGTTTCATGTGGAACGTCCCAGCAATGTTTGATCAAGAGACGGAATCAGCTACGATGAGAGAGCTGTTGAGTGACCCTATAGTTGAGAGCATGAATCAAGTAGTAGTAGTCCTAGCTAGTGATAGTAGTCTAACTAACGCTGTTTGTTTTTCTGTTTCATGTTGAACGTCCCAGCAATGTTTGATCAAGAGATGGAATCAGCTACGATGAGAGAGCTGTTGAGTGACCCTACAGAGTTGTAAGCATGAATCTAGTATGCTCTGTTTCTAAGAGTGGTGTTGTATTAGGTAGTCGAGATACTGTGTGTGGTTGGCCGTCCAACCATACTCCAACGTTATTTCTATTTCATCTTGAACGATCCAGCAATGTTTGATCGAAATAGACGGAATCAGCTACGATAAGAGAGCTGTTGAGTGACCCTATATTGTTGAGAGCATGAATCTAGTAGTAGTAGTCCTAGCTTGTAATAGTAGTCTAACTAACGCTGTTTGTTTTTCTGTTTCATGTTGAACGTCCCAGCAATGTTTGATCAAGAGATGGAATCAGCTACGATGAGAGAGCTGTTGAGTGACCCTACAGAGTTGTAAGCATGAATCTAGTATGCTCTGTTTCTAAGAGTGGTGTTGTATTAGGTAGTCGAGATACTGTGTGTGGTTGGCCGTCCAACCATACTCCAACGTTATTTCTATTTCATCTTGAACGATCCAGCAATGTTTACTCGAAATAGTTGTAATCAGCTACGATGAGAGAGCTGTTGAGTGACCCTATAGTTGAGAGCATGAATCTAGTAGTAGTAGTCCTAGCTTGTAATAGTAGTCTAACTAACGCTGTTTGTTTTTCTGTTTCATGTGGAACGTTCCAGCAATGTTTGATCAAGAGACGGAATCAGCTACGATAAGAGAGCTGTTGAGTGACCCTACAGAGTTGAGAGCATGAATCTAGTAGTAGTAGTCCTAGCTTGTAATAGTAGTCTAACTAACGCTGTTTGTTTTATCTGTTTCATGTGGAACGTCCCTGCAGTGTTTGATCAAGAGACGGAATCAGCTACGATAAGAGAGCTGTCGAGTGACCCTTTAGAGTTGAGAGCATGAATCTAGTAGTAGTAGTCCTAGCTTGTAATAGTAGTCTAACTAACGCTGTTTGTTTTATCTGTTTCATGTTCAACGATCCAGCAATGTTTGATCAAGAGACGGAATCAGCTACGATGAGAGAGCTGTTGAGTGACCCTACAGAGTTGTAAGCATGAATCTAGTAGTAGTAGTCCTAGCTTGTAATAGTAGTCTAACTAACACTGTTTGTTTTATCTGTTTCATGTTGAACGTCCCAGCAATGTTTGATCAAGAGATGGAATCAGCTACGATGAGAGAGCTGTTGAGTGACCCTACAGAGTTGTAAGCATGAATCTAGTATGCTCTGTTTCTAAGAGTGGTGTTGTATTAGGTAGTCGAGATACTGTGTGTGGTTGGCCGTCCAACCATACTCCAACGTTATTTCTATTTCATCTTGAACGATCCAGCAATGTTTGATCGAAATAGACGGAATCAGCTACGACAAGAGAGCTGTTGAGTGACCCTATAGGTGAGAGCATGAATCTAGTAGTAGTAGTCCTAGCTTGTAAAAGTAGTCTAACTAACGCTGTTTGTTTTATCTGTTTCATGTGGAACGTTCCAGCAGTGTTTGATCAAGAGACGGAATCAGCTACGATGAGATTGCTGTTGAGTGACCCTATAGTTGAGAGCATGAATCTAGTAGTAGTAGTCCTAGCTTGTAATAGTAGTCTAACTAACGCTGTTTGTTTTATCTGTTTCATGTGGAACGTCCCAGCAATGTTTGATCAAGAGACGGAATCAGCTACGACGAGAGAGCTGTTGAGTGACCCTATAGGTGAGAGCATGAATCTAGTAGTAGTCCTAGCTTGTAATAGTAGTCTAACTAACGCTGTTTGTTTTATCTGTTTCATGTGGAACGTCCCAGCAATGTTTGATCAAGAGACGGAATCAGCTACGATTTGCTGTTTAGTGACTCTACAGAGGTGAAAGTATGACTTGCATCTAGTAGGCTCTGCTCCTAAGAGTGTTGTCGCATCAGGTTGTCTAGACACAGTGTGACGTTGGCTGTCCATTCATACTCCATTGTTATTTCTGTTTCATGGTGAACTTTGCAACAATGCCGGATCCAATGCAACAAGACAGCTGAGCACCTCTGAGCAAGGACATCCTTCGACCCAAGAGAGGTAAGAATATAACTTCTTTCATTTCACATCAATCTTCGCTAGAAGTCAATGTAATCTACGGCCTGAAGACTTGAGGACTTTGGTCTGGCAAGAAAACTTTTAATATTGTAGAATAAATAATGTGAATCAAGTTAATAATTATTTATACAAATAAATTGAGTAATATCAATTAGATATTGTTTATTATCTATTTTATTTCATTCATTTGTAGTTGAATAAATTCATCTTTTTCTGTTTCCAGGACTGGTGGCCTCTGGTGAGTATCTACAGGTGTTCCGTGTGTGAGCCTAACTTGTCGTTGCATCGAGCCTCACTCGTAGGTTAGCTCGTGAATAACATCTCGTATCCAGTCGCGTTTGCCTCCGCAGGCTCGTTCAGGTCGACAACTTTAACGCTGGAACTTCCCCGTGGGATTAAAGACAGAGAATAATCTCCAATAATTGTACAAGCAGTTCCCCTCCAGTCAGCTGTTCATGTGACGTTAGTTAAACTCCCGATAAGTCTCACGGTCCGAGACACGCGACTAGACCTCACGGTCGAGAACATTCGTAAACTCACTTGTACGGTCTTAGATTTGTCTGCACGATGTTAAATTCGGTGTAAGTTTTCTTTGACTTGAACGTGTTGTGTTCGGTCACCTAAAGATAGCTTCACGGTCGAGAGTTAACAAGTCCTTCTGCCGAGAAGGACTCGAGTGAAATATTGTGATTGATTGAAATACGTGCACAAGAAATGGGAGTCGTAACGCCATTCAACGATATGGAGCTGACATCGAGACTTCTTAAGGTAAGACATTTACTTACTGATAATAAATCAACATAATGACAAAGTGGCCCAGTGGCTAGCACGCTGAACCGTCATTCAGGAGGCTCGGGTTTGATTACCGCCACGGTCTACCATCTGTTGTTATAGTGAAAAGCTCCCAAGTGCGTTAGATAGGCACCAGCTTACCTTGATAGCTCTGTTGGAATATTTTTATCGCTTCCAAGTGCGTTACATAGGCACCAGCTTACCTTGATAGCTCTGTTGGACCATTTTTATCGCTTCCAATTGCATTACATAGGCACCAGCTTACCTTGATAGCTCTGTTGGACTATTTTTATCGCTTCCAAGTGCGTTACATAGGCACCAGCTTACCTTGATAGCTCTGTTGGAATATTGTTATCGCTTCCGATTGCGTTACATAGACACCAGCTCACCTTGATAGCTCTGTTGGACTATTTTTATCGCTTCCAATTGCATTACATAGGCACCAGCTTACCTTGATAGCTCTGTTGGACTATTTTTATCGCTTCCAAGTGCGTTACGTAGACACCAGCTCACCTTGATAGCTCTGTTGGACTATTTTTATCGCTTCCAAGTGCGTTACATAGGCACCAGCTTACCTTGATAGCTCTGTTGGACTATTTTTATCGCTTCCAAGTGCGTTACATAGGCACCAGCTTACCTTGATAGCTCTGTTGGACTATTTTTATCGCTTCCAAGTGCGTTACATAGGCACCAGCTTACCTTGATAGCTCTGTTGGAATATTGTTATCGCTTCCGATTGCGTTACATAGGCACCAGCTTACCTTGATAGCTCTGTTGGACTGTTGTTATCGCTTCCAATTGCATTACATAGGCACCAGCTTACCTTGATAGCTCTGTTGGACTGTTTTCATTGCTTCCAACCTATCGTACGGGGAAAATACTGCAGTAGAGCAATAACGTGGGTCTATATCACAATAGGTGTAGATAAAAATATTATTTGTGGAAAATAAACAGGAAGGTAGAATGAAAGTTATTTGATTGAATACAAATGATTCTTCAATATGTGTACAAAAATACCTGTAATTTGTTATTCACCTGTTACATTCCTCCGTGAATGTTTCTTCGAAGTCTGCAACCGGCGTCCACGTCATTAGCTTGTAATGAGTATTCCGTGCGAGATCTGAAGTAAAGTCTATATAATAATAATAATTATAATAATTAGCAATAATAATTATTGTTATAATATATATATATATATATATATATATATATATATATATATATATATATATATATATATATATATATATATATATATATATATATATATATATTATATATATATATATATATATATATATATATATATATATATATATATATATATATATATATATTGCTCAAAGAAGGCGGGATTCACCATTAAAAGTGGTCCTCCACCCGAACCTTCTATTAATAATATAATATTAATAAACGGTAACAATAAATTTAATTTAATTTTTATGTTTAATTCTTGATTTGATTGATTGGTGGCTTTTACAGGCGCTCAACAGTAAAAGCCACCAATCAATCAAATCAAGAATTGAACATAAGAATTAAATTAAATTTATTGTTACCGATATTATTATTGTATTAATAGTAATTGGGTGGGAGACTACATATAATAGTGAACCCCGCCTTCTTTGAGCAATCCTTGTATATATATATATCATTATATTATATTAAATTAAATGTTATTATATTATACAGATACTAACCGAATGAAGGCGTACAATATGAACCCTTGCATATAAAAGTGATGATCTGATAAGTGTTGGTCGAGTTAATTCTCTAAGATAGGGTGAACGCATGTGTGGATATATAGATATAAGGCATAGAGAAAGCGTTTGTACAAGTAGTAGATATTTATTTTGGCACTGAATGCTATTATTCACGTACATATTATTACAAAGAATTTCATGACATTGGATAATACAATTACGATAGAAGAAGAGCTTGCAATCAAAGAATAAAACAAAGGTAGAATGTTAAATTAGTATAGGGTGACCATATTAGAAAAGAGACAGTCCGGGAAAATGCCAAGACGAGCATAGTCAAAATCATATCTTCCAAATTTATCAGGAGGGCAGAAGGAGGGGGGGGGGGGGGGGGGGGTCGAGGGCTCAACAGCCCCAAGGTATCGACATGAAGGTACATTCAATTGATTGCGGAAAATTCTTATTTCGTCCCGATCCAATGTGTGGTTCTCCAGAAAAAATTCGTGAACACCCCCTCGCGCATAGGGGTGTCGGAAAATTTACGATTTTCTTTGGAGAATTTCTCACAGGGTCGTGTAAGGTATCGAAATAAAGGTACGTCCATTTGAATGCATACAATCTTGATTTCTTTCCGATTCAATGTCTGGTTCTCCGTAAAAAAATTCTTGAATACCCCTCTGGAAAATTTATGATTTTCTTTGGATTTTTTTTTTCGAAGCCGTGAGTAGCATCAAAATGCTCAGGCGATCGCTAGCTTTCGGAAAATCGAACAATCAGCCCGATCGCATCGTGGGTTCTCCAGCAATCGCCGATCGAAGATTGTCGATTTTTTTTTGACATACGGGTACTAGTACGTGGAAAATACCAAAATTTCAAAAAAAGTCAAACTCTCTTGCCGAAGCCGTGTGCGGTATTAAAATGAAGGTACATTAAATCTATTGCCAAAAATGTTGATTTTAGCTCGATCCGATGTCTGGTTCTCCGTAAAAAAATTCTTTGAATAAAGGAAAATTTGCAATTTTCTTTGGAAAAGTTTTTATACAGCCGTGAGTGGTATCAAAATGAAGATAAATGAAATTGATGACGTACAGTTCTAATTTCAGTCCGATCCGATATGTATGGTTCACGGCAAACATGTTTTGAACAAACCCCTTCAGATCGGGTGTCGGAAAATTTATGATTTTCCCTGGAAAAGTTTTGACAGGGTCGTGTGTGGTATCAAAATGAGGATACATTCAATTAATTGCGGAAAATTCTTATTTCGTTCCGATCCGATGTCTGGTTCTCCTTAAAAAAATTCTTGAACACCCCCTCGCGCAGAGGGTTATAGGAAAATTCACGATTTTCTCCGGAAATTTTTTGTCGAAGCCATGTGTGGTATCAAAATGAAGGTACATTCAATCGATTGCGAAAAATTCTAACTTTGGCCCAATCCAATGTATGGTTCTCCGGCAAACATGTTTTGAACAACCCCCTGCAGATCGGGTGACGGAAAATTTATGATTTTCCCTGGAAAAGTTTTCACAGGGCCGTGTGTGGTATCGAAATGAAGGTACATTCAATTGATTGCGGAAATTTTTTATCTCGTTCCGATTCGATGTGTGGTTCTCCAGAAAAAATTCTTGAACACCCCCTCGCGTAGAGGGGTGTCGGAAAATTTGCGATTTTCCCTGGAAAATTTTTGTCAGGGCCGTGTGTGGTGTCAAAATAGAGATACTTCCAACTGATTGCGGAAAATTCTTATTTCGTTCCGATCCGATGTCTGGTTCTCCGTAAAAAAATTCTTGAATAACCCCTCCCGCGGAGGGTTGTCGGAAAACTCACGATTTTCTTTGGAAAAGTTTTCACAGAATCGTGTGTGGTATCAAAATGAAGGTACATTCAATTGAATGCGAAAAAATCTAACTTTGGCCCAATCCGATGTATGGTTCTCCGGTAAACATGTTTTGAACAACCCCCTGCAGATCGGGTGTCGGAAAATTTACGATTTTCTCTGAAATTTTTTTCCCAGAGCCGTGTGTGGTATCGAAATGAAGGTACATTCAATCGATTTCGGAAAATTTTTATCTCGTCCCGATCCAATGTGTGGTTCTCCAGAAACAAATTGACCAAATAAAGACATTACATTACATTACAGGGGAATTTTTTGAAATTTGTAGTGTTCTAGAAATATTTTGTGTGTTTTTTCTACTCATAGAAAATAAATAAAAAAATCTCAATAGTAATAACTTTCTACTCTAAGGATGTAGCCCACACATGATAATCATAGAAAAACACTTATTTCAATTCAATTTGCAATTGAAAAAAAATTGGTTCAACAAATATCATCAGTTTTTTCAATTTAAAACGAGAATGAGTTAATAGTAGATGAATTTTAGAGTATGAAAAATACCCAGTTAACAATATTCCTTTCGTATTTGAAAAACCTGGACATAGTTGGTCCCTTTCAGGCAAATTCAAGGTAGAGAGAGAGAGAGAGAGAGAGAGAGAGAGAGAGAGAGAGAGAGAGAGAGAGAGAGAGTTAGAGAGTGAGTAAGAGAGACAGAGAGAGAGGGAGAGAGGGAGAGAGGGAGAGAGAGAGAGTGAGAGGGAGATATAGAGAGGTAGAGAGAGGGAGAGAGAGAGAGCGAGAGAGAGAGGGAGAGAGGTAGATAGAGATAGAGAGGTAGAGAGAGGGAGAGAGGTAGAGAGACAGAGAGAGCGAGTAAGAGAGAGCTAGTAAGAGAGACAGAGAGTAAGGGAGAGAGAGAGAGCCAGCACAAGTCATGACGGAAAGTTTCTCGGTCTTTGAGAAGTCGGCCCGAGGGCTCAGTGTAGGAAAACAACCGCCGCGTACATCACTGCTATGTAGTATAAAATATTCCGCAACATAATTAAAAACTTTATTAAAATATTAGGATTTTCCTCAGTCGAAATGGTCTTTAAAAAGTTTGTCCAGGTTTCCAGCTCGGTATAAGTTATTTGATTATAAGCCATGTTTGCGAGGGCTGAACATTTCCTCCCAACATCGCCTCTCATCTATTGGTGACGTCACACACGCAGGGCCGGGAACATTGCAGGCACTCGGAAAAATAGAAATAATCCAATTCTCACTGAATATAAATTAGTGAAACAAATACAAATGTTTAAACAATACCTTGAATATAATCAGCGAAGCAATTTCCTGACTGAATCTATATTTGAATACATTTCAATATTATTATTCAAATATATTAATTAGTAACGATGAATATATATATATATATATATATATATATATATATATATATATATATATATATATATATATATATATATAATCATTTGATATGAAACTCTCTTTTTCATGATATATATTTGTAAATTAAGACATCTTTTGGGTTTATTTCATGGTTCATGGGTTTATTTTATTCATTTTATTTCTTTTTTTTTTATTAGTCTGATATTTCTAGAAGGCCGAGGATAAAATGAGGCTCTGACCGAACAAAGTGGGAAGACCGCGACATAATTGTTGTCAGAATTAGATTTATATTTTATATATTATTTGAAAAAACGATTATGAAAATTGATTAATTAGTTCTGATCAATTTGGAGCCTGAAGAAGCCAGGACAAATCATAGCGAAACATTGGTCTTTTTAACTAAATATTATCCATGTAATAAATCCAAAAGATGTCTTCATCCACATATATATATATATATATATATATATATATATATATATATATATATATATATATATATGTATTTATGTTTATATGGGCCTATATATGTGTGTGTACATGGTAATGCGTGAGGAGTCGAAGGAGTCGAGCGTGTTGTCCCTGGCGACCAACACGCGCGTCATCAGCCCCCCCCTCCCCTAGGTCAACTCGCGCCGTCTGTAGGTGTTGTACCGACACTGGTAGCGCAGTGGCCCAACTTCTCTCCTCCTTGTTGTTCTCATAGAGCTGAGTGGCGCTGCGGTAGCGCGGACCAGTTCGAAGCTCACTGAAGTAAAACTCGATCGTATCCATGAAATGATGTGGTGTGCTAATATCCTGTTTCGTTTTCTGAAATACTAGTAGATTATTATTACCATAAGAGTTGGCATATTGGTTATGGCACAGAGAAGCTGTAAGGTTAGGGTCAGTTGGGTGAGATTCGGGCTAGTACACGGGTGGAGGGGCCGTGATCAGGTACCAGGCTAGTACACGAGTGGAAGGGCCGGGCTAGTACACGGGTGGAGGGTCCGTGTCTCGGGCAAGTACACGGGTGGAGGGGCCGGGCTAGCACACGAGTGGAAGGGCCGGGCTGGTATACGTGTCTCGGGCAAGTACACGGGTGGAGGGTCCGTGTCTCGGGCTAGCACACGAGTGGAAGGGCCGGGCCAGTACACGGGTGGAGGGGCCGGGTCTCACAGGCGAGCGAGCAATTAGTTAATGCATGGTGTGCAGCGAACAGAGAACAGGCTGTGTTTGACGGGCTTTGATCTCTCAGGTCTCAGTTCGTCAGCTGACCGCTCGCGCGCCATCAGCTAATGGAGCCAAGCAAAGAGCTCACTTGTAATGCTCGACAAGCTGCAATCAACACACTGTTCTTACAGCAATAATAGCCAAGACAACCAGAGCACACAACACAATCACATGCTGATGGATGGAACAAAGATAATAGAGCACAAAACAGTCACGTGTACAGAAGTTGAAAACATCGAAACTTGATACACAATCATTGTTCCCCAATGAAGGCTAAGGATGAAAGTTAGGATCGTTTGGACGGGGCACCACAAGGGCGATCTCATCACCCCATGTTGAATATTTAAAACCAAACAAGGTAGTGTGATACTCTATACACATTATGGGGTTGTTGACGAAACATAGGCTAACATTGTATTGTGAATAAAATCCATCTATCTACGTAATATGACATTTCATTTTTGTGAAGTCAATCAGTTTCAAGATGGTACGTCAATGAATACCAAGAATGTGATGAAATTCATCGACGTATCATTTTAAAACTGATTCAATTAACGAAAAACTAATGTGATATTAATCAAAGAGAATGATATTATCTTCGGTTTGCTATACTTTCAATGCCATTGGTTCGTGAACACAGAGAACAATAGTAGCGATGAATTTCTCTGTCTGTATAAGCACCTTGCTTGCACCCCCTTGATATATATGATCAAGCGAGATTACTCGAGTGGGCTGTGGGGATGCTAGCTAGGTAAGCTCTGGTGCGAGATGAAAGCGGTTATTCATGTGGAAACGACCGTCTGCTAGAACAAGTTGCACCTCTCTCTCTCGTACAAAACAAAACAATTACAATAAGTGACTATAGTGGAGGCCGAGAGTGAAAGGCTAATACTGATATCAATAGAGAGGGGACTAACTCGCAGCTTAACACGACGTCACATAGGAACGATCGCAACGACAACACCAGAGGAGGATCTTGTCACCATATGTGACGTGTTGTTCTTGACCAGGACCTGGATCTCTTAACGATGTATTATGTGTTATGAACCGGGTTCTGTTCCCGTCATGGTCGACCATCCTGACAGAGGCTAGCGTGTTGAACCGTCGTCCAGGAGTCCTGGGTTCTGTTCCCGTCATGGCTAGCGTGTTGAACCGTCGTCCAAGAGTCCTGGGTTATGTTTCTGTTGTCCACCATCGTGGACCATCCTGACAGGGGTGTATCGTGGTTTCCCTCCGTCGTTCAGGTCGATACTGGGATGGTTCCTCAACAACCTATTATCTCGTCTTCCCTTCATCTCACTCCATGTGACCGAGAGGTGAGGGTAGTTCGGGCCTCGGTGCAATGCTACCTTAACACGCCTTTTCATCTGATTCATCATTCACCGCCGCCAATAGGATATGTTCTGGCGCGCCCTGTGTGCACAGCGCCTGGGGCACGACGCTAGCGCTTGGCAAGTCGAGTGGAAGGAGAACAAAGTATCGGAGAACGCGAGATTAGCATACAGGTTCACGTGTGACGTCTGCTTCCAGTAGGCCTACCTTGTGTTCTGTGTTGACATTGCCCGGCCATCGCAAGCCAAGCTTATCTTAGATAAGACTCACACCCCCGGGACTTGAACCCGGATCTCCAGACGCGCTACCCATTACGCCAGAGAGGAAGATATAACCTACTGGTGGTCAATCAGAAAGTTGTTGAAATTATATATATGTATATATGTATATATATATATATATATATATATATAATGACTTGACCTAATGAATGAGTGAATGTTGGACGGGCTACAGAGGGCCGGGAGTGAATGAATGAGTGAATGTTGTAGTGAATGTTGGGCAGGCTACAGAGGGCCGGGAGTGAATGTCGGACGGGCTACAGAGGGCCGGGAGGGCCGGGAGTGAACGAGTGAATGTTGGGCAGGCTACAGAGGGCCGGGAGTAAATGAGTGAATGTTGGACGGGCTACAGAGGGCCGGGAGGGCCGGGAGTGGAGCTTGTATCGGCCATGTGTCGGCTTCTCACGGCAACTGATTCAATCCCACCACGCAGCCTCAGGCCGTTACCTAGCAACGCCACCCTCATGCAATCAGAGCACCCTGGCGGTTTCCCTCAGTCACCACACTGCACCTAGCTCTCACATGCACTCCATCGCTTCTCTCTCTCTCTTATCTCAAATACACAAAATCCCAAAATACCGTGTGAGAGAGTGAGAAATGTAGATGCCCAAAGCTCACAGTTGCAAAAGAAAGAAGAGAACAAAATGATTCGTCTGGTTCATCAGAAATTCAAAAGAAAATAAGAGTAACATTTTTATTTCTAGTCATCACTCGAACTAACTGGAATTATTCAACTGAGAAGATAACAATCAAGTTTCATTCTATTATTTCACAAAAGACTGTCAGAATATAATTGTTGGCAATTGATATGAGATAGAGGTAGAGAATAATAACTCTCTCTCACTCTCTCCCTCACCCTCCCTCTCCCCTCTCTCTTCTTCTTGTCGCTATTGGCAGCCGCTGTGATGTCGCCGGGGGGGTCAGCCCCCTGCGGTCCCTGGGGCACGGCTCAGAGTCCTGTGGGAACAAGTCCTCCGCCTGACGTCTGTCTCAAGCGAGCAAACATCCTCCTCCATTCAACATCTCGTCTCATTGCTAGCTATATCTTTATCTACTCGACACACCTTGATCATGGCCAATATACTTCACTCGATACCGTCGAGTCTAGGGAGCCGTGAATACATCACTGCAACATTTTTATGCTATTATTTTTATCTATTTGATGAATAAAAAACATTTATTACATTATTTTCTTCAAAACGGCTGGTCCGTATTTCATACAATTTTTTATTGAAATGTCTATCATTTTCGTGTTTAGGCTACATTCAAGGAAAATTTGAACCATCTTGGAGATTTTATTTTTCAATTTTTTTCCGCCCAGCCTGATCTTATGGGGTATTTAGAAACTTTGAGATAATGTTTCTCAAAAATGGTCGAACAGATTTGACCCAAAAACTAGACAGTTCTAAGTTGGATAAGTTTACGTATACAGAAAAAGTTTCAAGTTGATCGGTCAAACCCTGCGACCTGTGCAGTGCTTATAAACAAACAAACAAACAGACAAAACTCCATAAGTGTAGGTTGTAGATCTTCGCTAACCTCATCTAATCACGCCAGAAGGAAACCATGGTGCACCTCTGTCAGCATGGTCGACCATAGCATGGTCGACGGTTCAGCGTGCTAGCCACTTCTCTGCTCTAACCGTCAGTCGTTATTGTTCCCTCTCTATTATTTTATTTTCTTATTTCTCCGTCTCGTCATAAGTCTTTATTGCATTAACCATTATTCAGCGAGTTTATTCACGAAGTTTCCACCCTTTGTAAACATCTTTACTTTATCTCGTCGCTAGCTTAATTGAGTTCCCTCTCTCTCTCTCTCTCCCTCTCTCTCGGTGATGAGCGGGGGTGGGGGGGGGGGGGGGGGGGATAACGGCGGTCGGGGGTTTGAGGCTTTGTGCGGGTGTCACTATTCCCGGCGTGTTAATATGTCAGTGGGAAACGCGGGCTCGAGACGATCGGGGGTGTTTCGTACAGACTGCTATTGGTAGGAGAACGCTATACATGACGCTACTGAGTGATGAGCTAGTTCTCGTAGCTTCAGCACTGTCAACGTCACATATAAACGATCGTAGGGACTTTCTGTTGGATCGTATTTCAGTGAAACTGCTTCAGAGAAGTCTCTTATAGAATACTGTCCATCCAAACACTCACAACATGTCACTTATGTCTGTGAAATCGCTTGGCGGGAACTCTTGATTGAACGCAACTGTTGACTCTAGCAGGGCCGACACCTTGCTTGTGCGCACTTCTCTCAGCGCATCTATGACTCATGCTCATCAAGTATGCACGGGAGAGACAGCAGGTTACCGTAGCAACGAGACGATGGGGTACTCAAGTTGTGGGACATTGTTGTACCCGACTAATAGATTCTATTGTTTTAGACATAAACAAAGATCAGTACACATTTTGAAAAATCATTTATATTCAATTAATTAACTTTTGTTCCCCCCCCCCTTTTTTACATTTTCATTTACACCGCTACATGTCCTATTACAGTACTTAGCACATCTTCTTTTACTTCTCATAGCTCTAGGTTTTTATTTGTCATTTGTTAGTCTGATTAGTTCTATCTTCATGTTCTTGAATGATCACCGTTCTTCTATTGTATCACTTGTTGATTACTCTGCGTCGTTGTGGCAGCCACTGATTCAGATGGCAAGATTTGTATATAGTAATAGTCTATTAGCAATCTAGCCATTTTCTCACGAATACATAGAACATATTTCAACTAGTGATGACATCGGTCCTGGGATTTGAAGACCGAGTAGGGCCGGTCTTTACGTGAAAAAAACACCGTAAAAGTACCTAAATCGGGAATCTTGCAGTAAATCATACTACCCTTTCTTTTAATAATCAGTTTTATCAAGTAAAATAGTGATGATCGCGATTAAATCGTGCGCAATAGCCTGTGCGCAGGCTTGTGTAAATCACTCTCGCCGCTCAATACGCAGTCATAACCAAATAAATCAAAAACATTACGAAAATAAAACAACAGAATAATATTAACAACCAGAGTTGGGGAAATATTCAAATAAGAAGTCGAAGAAAGAGGATTTGTGAAGGAGATAAAGATATACAGTTTCTTTCTCCCCTCCTACACGAACTGTAAATAGAATCAGCGAGGAATGACGACAAAGAGAATTCGAACAAATACAATCGGGATTTCAGAAAGAAGATTGAAAAGATTTCTCCCCAACACAACTGTTGAATTGTTCTTAACTTGTTGGTAACTTTTACACTTTCTTACGCGAGTTGTACTATATCATCTAAACTTATTACAATCTTATTATAAAGTTATATCATTATAATTGTCAACTATCCCTGAGGATATTACATTAGGATTTATACTCATTTGAATTATTCTTCGTTGTGGTGACATCGCCGCCCTTGTGGTGGCCCGACCGAACGATCCTACCTCGCCCTCCTGGGCCACGAGAAACCCCTGTAGACTGTATAGAGGTCCGATCTACCCTCACCTCCCGGTCTCACTGAGCTACATGTGCCGATAGTTTCATTCAATCTGTTATCATTTCATGAATCAGGTGCCTTTTTCGATAGATTTGATGTTTATCTATTAGAAAACACCATTTTTAGGAAGGAATTTGAAAAACTAGTGACGGTACCAAATATGACAAATTTACCTTCTTTCATTAATTATTGTAATTTTCAATAAAATATAAATTGAACCCAACCTAGGCCTAATTATAATCTTCATAACCATTAATAATACCCACTAAGTTTGCTAAATGGTTCGCAAAAGGTTCATATACTACGGCTATATACATATCAATAGTTGATTGAGCAGTTTGCCAGCCCCCCTGTGTGGTCCCCCCTCCCGCCGCATGCGGTAATTGTTTGGCCGCATGCGGTAAGCCCCCTCACGGCCCCTGGGAGCGCGGCGGTGACAACCAGAGCCTCTATTGTCACAGTCACGGACAGTTGGACACCTCATTGCCTTCGTTATACTGACACCCTCATGTCTACTCTAGTCTTTTAGCCAACACCTAAACCTCTGTGCTGAACTGACATTGAATAACTATCTACTGCTTTAATGTAGTCTAGTTTCGAGCACAAGATCTGTAGAGAAATTCACATTGACTATTTTATTCTATCTTCACGAACCAATTTAATTGAATAAAAAGTATATCAACTTGAGACAATTTTATGATCCTCAATTAATAAAACATACTATTTTTGTGAATTCAACCAGTTTTAAGATGATATTTCAATGAATTTCATCACATTCTTGGTATTCATTGACGTATTAACTTGAAACAGATTAAATTTACAAGAATAAAATGTCATATTAATAGAAGAGCATGAAATTGTCTTGGAGTTTATAAACTTGATATTCAATTACACTGGTCAACAATGATGATTGATTAAAATAATGAATTCAGGTCTCAGTCAAAATAGGATGCATCGTGACAAAATAGAGAATAATTAGTACAGATACAAGAATAAAAGACGAATAGAAATCGAAGTACAAAAGAATGTCGAATAGGTGTTGATAAACTCGTTAGTGCTGTAAACACCACGAGTCACGGCTCGTGTTGCCATGGCAGGTAGCTCTTCTAGTAGCAAGCACCAATCAGAGTGGTATAGTGTGAGGTCATCTGCACGAGACCGCTGATCCTGTTTGCCGCCGCGTCTTCCCCAGGGACTCTCGGGACCAGTAAGCCTCTCTACAGGATCACTCGCGCCAGCTACACTTATTGGATTACACTGTTTTCTCGCGCGGTGACTCAAGCGCACAGGCGGGCAACTGGACAACTAATATTCATCCCTTGCAAAACTTCATTAGCCTTCCTCCTTAGCTTAGTCAGCTAAGGCACCGCTGGGCGTGGGTTCGAGTCCCGCACAAGGCATGGGTTCTTGTGAACATCCTTTCACCTGTCACCACTTCATCGTCTGATTATTCGTACCCCGGTATTACCTAGCTGTTGGTGGGGTCGTTAAGCAAACAATAGCGTTCGTGTCCCGCACAAGGCATGGGTTCTTGTGAACATCCTTTCACCTGTCACCACTTCATCGTCTGATTATTCGTACCCCGGTATTACCTAGCTGTTGGTGGGGTCGTTAAGCAAACAATAGCGTTCGTGTCCCGCACAAGGCATGGGTTTTTGTGAACATCCTTTCACCTGTCACCACTTCATCGTCTGATTATCGTCTGATTATTCGTACCCCCGTATAACCTAGCTGTTGGTGGGGTCGTTAAGCAAACAATAGCGTTCGTGTCCCGCACAAGGCATGGGTTTTTGTGAACATCCTTTCACCTGTCACCACTTCATCGTCTGATTATCGTCTGATTATTCGTACCCCGGTATTACCTAGCTGTTGGTGGGGTCGTTAAGCAAACAATAGCGTTCGTGTCCCGCACAAGGCATGGGTTTTTGTGAACATCCTTTCACCTGTCACCACTTCATCGTCTGATTATCGTCTGATTATTCGTACCCCCGTATAACCTAGCTGTTGGTGGGGTCGTTAAGCAAACAATAGCGTTCGTGTCCCGCACAAGGCATGGGTTTTTGTGAACATCCTTTCACCTGTCACCACTTCATCGTCTGATTATCGTCTGATTATTCGTACCCCCGTATAACCTAGCTGTTGGTGGGGTCGTTAAGCAAACAATAGCGTTCGTGTCCCGCACAAGGCATGGGTTTTTGTGAACATCCTTTCACCTGTCACCACTTCATCGTCTGATTATCGTCTGATTATTCGTACCCCGGTATTACCTAGCTGTTGGTGGGGTCGTTAAGCAAACAATAGCGTTCGTGTCCCGCACAAGGCATGGGTTTTTGTGAACATCCTTTCACCTGTCACCACTTCATCGTCTGATTATCGTCTGATTATTCGTACCCCCGTATAACCTAGCTGTTGGTGGGGTCGTTAAGCAAACAATGTTGCTTGAAATCCGCATAAGGCATGTTTTGTTGTAAACGTCTTACACCTATCATCACTTCACCCTCTCGTCATCAGCTGGTAGTTCGTACCCCCGTATAACCTAGCTGTTGAGCAGATCTGCTGCTTGGAATGTCTCCTGAACAAAGAGTTATGATGGGTCGCGTCTTGTTGTTTGTGGGAAGATCTGATGAGAAGGGCGCGGATCATAACCTCTTGGCATTCCTGTCTTGATGCGGGCAAATATAATCCCTGGATTATGATCCTGTAAACCCTTCCGCTAATCCTGATCCCTGAGCTTAGCGCAGGTGAAGACGCTGATACCCTTCATTGCCTGGCTTCCATCTCTTCGGGCTAGAACCGTTTAGACAAACGAAACTGAGAGCTTTTTATTATTATTAGACATCATTCATTTTTGTGTATAGAGCTACATTTTTTTTTTTTTTTTTTATAACATCAAAACTTGATACAAAATCATTGTTCCCCAATGAGCTACATAGTATAACAGAAAATACAATTTTCATTATAATTCAACAATAACTAAATTAAAATTATAAAAATAAATTTAAATAAAAAAAAATTGAAACAAATCAATACGGAAAATTAAAAACAGAAATAAATCGGCGAGGTTCAGTTATATGAGTATCTGCTCTTGCACCTAACCCTACATCTAGAACACGAAGATGAATTGAATAATATGAAACTATAATTTCACAAATTAAAAAAGAAATAGAACAGAATTAACAGATTCGAACTAAATTAAAAACGTATTTTTGAAATCATCTCTGAATTCTTCTTCACCATTGAAAAAAAAAGAATATCTAGAACACGAAGATGAATTTGGATAAAATGAAACCATAATTTTACAAATTAAGAGGAAATAGAACAGAGTTAACTGATTGGAACTAAATTATACATGATTTTTAAAACTCATCTGTGAATTTTGCTTCACCATTTTTAAATGAATAAATAAATATATGCTAGTAGTAGTTGTAAAACAGATAGATCAGTATAGTTTATCAGTCATATACGAACATCTTTCGGCTATAAAAATAATTAAAATACCCACTTACAAAATTTGGAAACAGCAAAACTAAAACGATGAACAAACTAATAGAAAAAACCATGCCAATGTTTGCGTTGAATCTAATTGTTGTAAAAGCCCACCTGTGCCCAGGTTCCCATGTCACGGCCCCACAATACCCCATTGTTGCCACCGTTTGCTTAGGACAGAGATTCCTCTCATTGTTGTGTTTTTTATCTGCAGACAAAGCCAGTTAGATACTGTTACCTCTGAGAGCCCTGGGCTGCGATTCGCTCTGCCCTCGCTGACATTTACCTGACAAGCTCACCCACCCACAGCGTACCGTCTTCTTCGCGTGCAAATAATACTTCTCATTGACCAGCCGCATAATGCTCATCGGAGGAATTATATCATTTTACCGTCGTCGTAATCCACTGCAGAAATATCAACTAGTAGAAACAGGGAGTCAAGCCTTGGCTGTTCAAATCTTTGGCGTTCAGAAGTATCGTGATATCATTTCATAAGATTATAAGCTCATCCACCCACAGCTAGCATCTTCACCCTCAACATCACACATACACACATACACACACACATATATATGTTGTAGCGTAGACTTTGAGGGCCGGAGGAAGATGATAATAAGTCACTTTTCGGTGATTTGCCCTTCCTTGAAACAACTGGTGGCTCTAAAAAGAGCCTTGGGTTTCGACGTTTCGGCTGAAAACGTTCAGCCATCTTCAGGAGTCGTTGTGGTGTGGTGGCCGGCAATCACACCACAACGACTCCTGAAGATGGCTGAACGTTTTCAGCCGAAACGTCGAAACCCAAGCCTCCGAAGATCTCCGAAGAGTGACTTATTATCATATACATGATAGTTCTTCTATTGACCATTTGATCGATACATCAAGAGTCCTTGGGAGACATTAGGTACCCGTGACGGGCGTTGTTGTTGTTGTTGTTGTTGTTGTTGCGAGTAATCTGAATTGCCGAAAGATCACCTGACCCAACCAACCTGAAGTAATTCATTATAAACTGAAGCTGAGATTCAATCCAAATCACAACTTATACTATATGACAGTAAGCAACAGGGCTGTTTGTAAAGAGCCACTTCTTTAGGCTACTTGTTATTTGTACCTCGTGGACGCGAGTATAGCTGCTCTCGAGTTGTCTAGTTAGAGTTGACAGTAGTAAACTGTTGAATGGAGAGACGCAGCGAAGTGCACCGGTGTTTGTTTGCCCTACCTGTCACGTGACAGGGGCCGTGGGTTCGACGCCAGCTGGCGCCCCGGGCGTACATGCACCCAGGCACTCAACGGCGCGTTCTATTAGCAGCGGCGAGCAGAGACACGTTCGGCCGGGGCCAAAACTAAGCTATAATCAATCGTAATGTAACTTCAATAAATCTAGAGGTAATAATACCATATTTCTCGGGATCAGTTTGAACATTTGCACTGGGGAGAACGCATATTCAATCTTTTCTTCAATTCTTCAAATTTTCTTCCATCTATAATAGTGTTGGCAATTTTTGTATTTGAAGAAGTGTTGTTCTATTTACTGAATTTAAATTCCATGAGAACAACGTGTCAGGTATTTTGAAAATGCACCGCTCAGTGATACGAATGAGTGTAGTGCTTGGAAATCATCATTAAACATACAAACATGAAACATTAAGGGGCTTCAGGCACGGTGATTATAAAAATAGATAAATTCACATTCATACAAACCAGTGTTATCAACTGAAAAGTTCACATCTTCAAGATAATTTTATCCAGTGTAATTAGCATGACATTCTATTTCAGTGAATTCAATCACTTTCAATATGATACGTCAATAAATATAAAGAATGTGATGGAATTTATTGACGTATTATCTCAAAACTGATTGATTTCACAGAAATAAAATGTCATATTAATTATTGAAGAGCATAAAATTATCTTGGAAATGACAATGGAATAAAATCATATCAGAGATGTGAACTTTTCATTCAATTACACTGGTTTTTGAAACTAGAAAAAAATAGAAAAGATAAATTTCTCGATTCGTGTAAGCACCGTCACCAAGCGTAACGCAGTGCTCTGGCCGCCAAGCTACGGGGACCTAGTCACGTGGTACCGAGTCACTTGGCTGCAGACGAGCTACCGCTTATCGAGATGCGAGGAGTGCTTTTCAATGCTAAATCACGTAACACCCCTCTTCACTTCGCGACCACGCAGCACTTCGGCGAGGGTGGGGCGAGAGAGGGCGAGAGAGAGAGAGAGAGAGAGAGAGAGGGTGCTGGAAATGTATGCTAATCCACGCGCCATGCAGTCTGTTATCAGTAGACTTATCCATGGAAAACTTGCTATCAAGGAATCTGCTAGCACGATGTATTGTCATTCAGGAGACCGGGGTTCTGTTCCCGTCATGGTCGACCATCCTGACAGAGTGGTTCCCCTCTGGCGTTCAAGTCAATACCGGGAGGGTTCCTTGACAACAAGCTTCCTTCACACTATCCAATACACTTGAAAGACTTTCATATCTTCTCATCATTCACCGCCGCCAATAGATCCTAGTCATTGCGTCGTTATATAAAGCTATTCGGTAGGAATGGAAAGCTAGAGTTAACATCACCCGTCACATTTATTGTTCCAGCTACTCGAGCAAGTGTGAGGTAGGAATAAAGTGCCACAGTTTCTTGGTCGCCTCCTTGCTGTTGTTGTTGTTGTTGTTGGTCACGTGTGCTGAGCAGCGTGGTACCACGTGCACATCTCTGCGGGACGAGAACACGTGTTAGGTGGGGGTCAGATCAGGGACATCGTGAGGATTGAACTAGTTTCAGGGACGTCGTTAGAGCTAGGGTCGACATTTGCGCCACAACAATAATTTATTTAGACGAGTACAGAGAGAGAGATCTTACTGGCCGCGAGGTAGACGAGGACAGCGCTTCTGACGAGCGAGTGTCCCAGGACGCCGGACAGCCGTGCCGTGCCGAGCTTGTCGAGGTCCAGCTTGGAGGCCGCTTGGAGTGTTAGGTAGGCCACACAGACACACACGCCCACCTGTAACAACAAGCACCTCCAGTCCCGGTCCCAGTCCCAGTCCCGGTCCCAGTCCCAGTCCCGGTCCCAGTCCTGACCCGGTCCCGGTCCCAGTCCCCTCTAGGCACGAGGGCCCGTGTTAGTGACGTTAGCATGGTGGTGGTAGACAGGAGTGGAATGTGAGCTTAGGTTAGGTTAGGAGAGTTCACGTTTGCTAAAATGTGAATTTCATCAATGTTCATCGATATAAGGGATACAAACTTCTACCCAATGTAATTGTGTTTTGCTCAACGACCCCACCAACAGCTAGGTTATATGGAGGTACAAATGAGCGGGTGATGATGAAACTATAATGTGATGATGAGTGAGAGGAATTTACAGAAACTCATGCCCATGACTTCAGTTTCTAAAGCGGTGCCTCAGCTGACTGAGCTACCGAGGGTGGCTCCACCCAATAATTTCAGTTTTTCAATTTCGTGAACTGATTCAACTTGATGGCGTTCTGGGATCTGAATCTACGGTATTCGGTCCGAGTCGAGTGCAATTAGAGGCAGTTGCATCCTATAGCTGCGCTACCGCGTCACTCACCGACACCCCTGTCAGGACTGCGGCGACCGCCATCAGTCCCAGCAGCACGCCGACCCCGGGCCGCGGCCCGTTTCCGCGGCCCCACACGTGCTGGTGGCACGCGGCGTGCACGTGGTCGCGGCCCGCGCCGGCGCAGTAGCACGGGTGGTACACGAGAGGACGCGTCACGTCACCGCCGTGGCTGCAGACACGGCACGACCGACCTCCTGCAGGATGACCAAACAGACTTTAGATGCGATCGTTTCACGTAGTTGTGTTCTCGTGTCGAGATAACAGAGAGAGCTGTGGGACGCTGTCTAAGTGCCTTTATCTGCTGCTTGTTCGAACCCCCGAGTAACCTGGTTGTTGGTGGGGTCGTTATAAGCATCAAGCGGATTGCTTTGAAGTACCTGGGAATGTCAGGCATCCCAATAGCCTTCAATTGACACCGTTTCTCCAGATGGCCGTGTTACAGACACTGGCAACAATATGCAGAGCAATCAAAGACATTGACGCGACCCATTGCACAGTCACTACCGCTGTTTACTGTGATGTTAGTACAGAAGAAGGTGAATCGAGACTGACTGTATAATGTTTCTCCCAAATGCACCCCAACGCCACGGTTAGATTACACCTTTGGCAAGAAACAAACTCAATTGGCTGACCTAAGCTAGGGCAGAGAGATGAGAGACGTGTGACGTCGGGACACATTTGGGCGGCGAGCGATACAAGCAGAGAGATCTCTCGGACGCCGTTTGGGTAGACAGTTGTTATTGGTTGAATGACTCGGGCTGCAACAGTTGATTGGTCAACTTGTATTGGAATTAAGAACGAGATTTTGATGATAGGCCCAAGGTTCTGTTATTCAATAATTGTAAGAGGCAATGAAAGAGGGTAGTTATAGCGAGTAGTTGTAGATACAGTCCTCCACAGGGAGCTAGTGGTTGGCTTACCTTGGAAGTCCTGCTGGACGATACTCAAGAAGCTCAGGCCAGACATCTCACAGAGAACAAGTGCACAGCCTTCTCGTGCCCACTGCCTCATGGATCGCGTGTACGTTCCAAGGTCCTTACAGGCAGCCGCTGTTCATCGGATCATCGGGCTAGCACGGTGTTGTTGCTTTCTAGGGGCTAGCAACTCCTCAAATCCGGTGTACACTTGCCATGAAATCCCATTGAAATCACTTGAAATCCCTGAAATCTCTTGAAATCCCCTGAAATCTCTTGAAATCTCTGAAACCACTTGAAGGTGTACGCCAAATTTGCTAGTTGTAAACCCCTCGCCTAAATCTACCCAATCATATAACTTGATCAACCTAACACAAACTGACCTAGACTAATCCCTTCTAGCCCCTCACTCTGTAGTACCTACGTGGCCCGCTAGAGGCGTGTCAGCAGGATAGAGTTATCAGAGTAGCGCCCTTGCCAGGGAAGGCGATAGTGTACTCCATAAGGTGGTGTTGCCATTAGCAACCATTAGGCCACTTCTCTCTCTCTCTCTCTCTCTCTCTCTCTCTCTCCTGATCCGGTCCACGGGATAAGTCCAGACATTCGATATTTCAAATGTTAAAAGAGAGGGAATTTGTGAATCTTTAAATGCAGACAGTCAATCTTGTTGAGATCATTTCTATTTGAACACGCATCTCGAGCAGAATATGAATAATACAACAACTATTTGTCTGTTGCAGGTATGTACGAGGGACCCACCGACGCCTCACAGACCGACGCCTGACAGACCGACGCCTGACGGTAAATATTTATAGCGGCCTTGTTTGACTTCACCTGATCAGTCGCCTAGCTGTCGGTCGTGTTTACCTAGCGCACAGAGCGCACAGAGAGCTCTTGTAGCGGCTAGCTGTTTACACACGTGCGAGCGTGACCCCAAACAACCGGACTGTGGTGGGGTCGCGCAACAAGTAAACAGATGATTGAATAGCATTGAACTTGGTAGAGAGTTGATTACAGTTAGCTCTATCATGTTATGGTGTTAAGTGCACTTGACTGGCAGTGGGTAGCTTCCTGCAGTGAATGACTAGTGAATGTGTGGGGCCGAACGATCCTACCGTGTCCTCCTTGGTCTTCAAGGGGCTCGACTGAAACTCTCTGTCAACTAGAAACTAGGTCTTTGAACTACACGGACCTCAATTTGTACAACGGGGCTTTTTATATTGTTACTATTATATTGTTGTCATCTGTTTTTTGCTGATGTCTTTCTTGATTAACCTCAGTGTTGTGTTGATATCTAAATCATAATTCAGTAATGTTATCTCTAACCTGTCTGTACCTCGAAGAGTTTATCATTTGCATCAGTTCGTCACATTATATTGACAGTCATGCGTTACTGCATGGTTCGAGATTTTAGTATTGTCATGTTTTTGTCATGGGTCTTTCCATCGGGTACTCGATCTTCAGATCCCAGGCCCGATGAAACGCACTTCCACACGATATCGAGGAGTCTCCCCTCACCCTCATCCAACTAGTTGTACAGGGGCATATCATAGCAGTGTGTGCTCAAGTTGGGATTGCGACACAATATAGATATCTCCCCCCTCGTCCCCCCCTCACCCCTCTCACCCCTCTCAATATTGCAAGCAACATAAAAGAGTGAACCGCATGCATGAACCCCCGAGCGGCGCGCCGGGACGGGCGCTCGGAGGGATCCAATCAGAGCGTCGGATGGTCTCGGGCGTTTTCATCCCTCGAGCCAACCCCCGAGCAGCGAATATCCCCCCCCCCCCCGAGCAGCGAATATCCCCCCCCCCGTGCTTGATACGGCTCGATAACCTACCCTCGCGGCCAACCACGCTAGACGCCCTACTGGCACGCCGTTCAGGAGACCGGGGTTCTGTTCCCGCCATGGTCGACCATCCTGACTAAGTGGCGGTAAAGTCCAATACTGGGATGATTCATTAAGGGGGTTTATGCACGGAGACCACAAAAATAGAGAAATTCACCTTCGCAATTTCTTTTCTACGTGCAAAAACCAGTGACTTTGAATGAAAAGTTCACATCTCCAATCTAATTTTATGCTCTTCAATTAATATGACATTCTATTTCAGTGGATTCAATCATTTTTAAGATTATACGTCAATCAGTAAAAAGAATGTGATGCCATTCGTTGACGTATTATCTCTAAACTGGTTGAATTCACAAACGTAAAATGTCATATTAATTAAAGAGCATAACATTATCTTGGAGATGTGAACTTTTCACTCAGTTACACTGGTTTTTGAACAAAGAAATAAAATTAGTGACAGGCTTGCTTCACATTGTCCAAAACACAATACAATAACCTCTATCTCATCATCCCATCAAATCACTCATCATTCCTCCGACGCCAATAGATCCTAGTAATGATCTCAGTCCGTCACAATAGTTGACATTTTTTACCAAGTCCAGTTAGCCTTGACCCGAGAGTTGGTGAGGACAAATAGCAACTTTAAACTGCCGGTTAAAGCTAACACTAACACGAATATCTCGTAGTTACTCAACATCAAGAGAAGAACTATGATACATATTATTAGGTTTCTGTGGCTAGTAAAGGACTTCCCCACAAACATGTAATGTTCGATACTAGATGTCATGTTGATCGGTAGGCCTACCAGATAAACCAGATACTTGACTGGTCTGAACCCGGCCCTTCCACCGATATCTGCTCCCTTCCTCAGGCACATGCAGTGGTTCTCCTACATATTGACTAGTGGCTAGCACGCTGAACCGTCATTCAGGAGACCGGGGTTCTGTTCCCGTCATCGACCATCCTGACAGAGTGGTTACCCTCAGTCGTTCAAGACAATACTGGGATGGTTCCTAACAACAGGCTTCCTTCACACTGGCCAGAACACATTTAGAATAACATTTCATCCTGTTTTCCATTCACCTCATATATCTTCAATCCGACGCCAATAGACCTTGATTATCATTACACCGTATGCGTCGTTAATCCCGATATTATCCCGAGACCGTCGGGTCTGGGTTCGAGTCACTGGGTTCGACCCCCGTCTAACCTAGCTGTTGGTGGGGCGGTTCTCGAGTGTTGACAGAAACATGTCGAGTTTTGTCGGCCGCGAAGTCCCCCCGTGCTGGGAGTGGGGGTAGTTGTGGGCGTGGCCCGGGTGACGTCAGAGCGGTGCGCGGCGAGAGGGTAGCATCACGCCCTCCAGGCCTAGCGCCAGTTAGTGTCTGTCCGCCTTCCGTCGCGTCCCAGTGCTCCCGGTGCTCCCGGACAAGGCCTCCACCTGTGAGTATCCGCCCTGGGGCATGACCTTAGACCCTAGGAGACCTAGTTCACCCTAGGGCCGTGACTTGGGCCCGAGAGCCACTTCGTGCTAGGGGCACTCTTGCTTGATAGTGGGCCCTAGGGGCAGTTCACCCTGGGGTCATAGCTTAGACCTATTGCTAGGGGCACTCTTGCTTGATAGAGGGCCCTAGGGGCAGTTCACCCTGGGGTCATAACTTGGGCCTAGTGCTAGGGGCACTCTTGCTTGATAGTGGGCCCTAGGGGCAGTTCACCCTATAGGGGTAGTTCACCCTGGGGTCATAACTTGGGCCCAGTGCTAGGGGCACTCTTGCTTGATAGAGGGCCCTAGGGGCAGTTCACCCTGGGGTCATAACTTGGGCCTAGTGCTAGGGGCACTCTTGCTTGATAGTGGGCCCTAGGGGAAGTTCACCCTAGTGAAAATCTACATTCCTACGTAGAGGCTTGTTAAGATCGCCCTTGTGGTGCCCCGTCCAAACGATCTCATATTTCAAACGTTTAATTAATAGTTATATTTTAGTTGACAAGAAATTGCTACAAAATTTTCCGAGATTTTATATAAATCTGTAGCAATAGAACGGCAAGACTCTCTAATTTTCTGACGACCTGCCCAATAATATCAACATCATGGCAAGTTTCAAGTGTTCAACATTAGTTATGTGGAATTTCATCGGGCCACAAGCTTTCTCGATACATTTACCGGTACACGGAAACAACGGGATTTGATTTATTTTCTAGTTCAATATCACTTCCCTTTTATATGATGCTGCCTTTGTTGATTCATAATACGGTTATTCGTCAAAAGTAGTTTTTCTCGTGTTTCGTGCCGTGAAACATCCTTAATAGTTCCTAAGCCATCCGAAGTACAAGTCACCGAAGTCACCGCCTATTGGATCAGTCAGCTATTCGATTGGTCAACTGCAATTATTTGACAATTAATAGGCCTATGTGAATAATAGTAATGTTCATTCAATAGCTCAGGAACCAATTTTGTTACATTTTCGTCCAAAACATAATCACAGTTAGAATTAAACCATAATTAGTATAGTATAAACAAGTATATTGAAAGTATCCAGAAGTATATTATACCAACAAATTATGAGTAAGTTATTCGTGCGTAGTTTTATCCCGTAAAAGCCGTAAAATAGTGAGGGGCAATTCACTCGTCAAACTTTTCCTGCATTGGTTTCTGTCTTTACATTGTCGTTCTTTCGGTTTGATGTTTCTCGCGACTCAATTGTCATTCACTGGTTTTGTTATTGATTTATATTATTTCGCCTTCATTGATTGCTTGAAACCTCATCCGCACAAACATTTCGCCCAGATTGTTTATTTCGTTTTCTTCTTCCGGTAACGGAATAGATTTTGAGTCTGTCGTATTCTATTTGATTTATTTGTTTCATGGCAATAATATAGTTGTTGCCCGCACACAAGATTCGTTCTTATGCGCGCTTCTTATTTTTATGGCAGTTTTCTTTATATTTTGTTGAATTACTTTATACGTATTTTCATTTGGTTTTTATCGTAGGTAACTTGAATTTCGTTATTACCATTGTTGACTGGAATATATAATATAAGAAATAATGTTGAATTGAATTGATAAATAACTGCAAAACTATGTTGATATAGGCCTATTATGCGGGACAAACTAAATTTCATCTATTTAATTAGATTGCTTTGTGAAAAAATACTTTGTTAAATAGCATTACTATTATCAGGCAAAGTATCTTCTATTGCTAGCTGTACTTAGTAGGCTACACAAGAATTCGTGCTTGTGCGGGCTTCTTATTATCTTTATTGCAGTTTTTCTTGACATTTTCACGTATTTTCATTCTTGTTGTTATCGTAGGTAACTTGAATGTTGTTCTTATCATAGTTGACTGGAATAGTTAATAAGAATGAGAAAAAACGTTGAACTGGTTGAAAGTCATCACCAATAAGCTGATACCTGTCTTATCGACTGCCGTGCTAATTGCTAATACCGGCCAATGCGAGACTATCGGGCTGACAGCTGATCTCTCTGCATTTTATCATCAACTTTATACATCTATTAATGGAAACAAGTGAATATTATATCCAAGAGATTTCTTTCAAAGTGGAATATCAACATTCGCGTGTTTGGTTCACTCTCAATACCAATGCTGGTAATGCCCGGATTCATCACAACAACGGTCCACACTTATAATGTGTTCCGGACTTTTATAGACCGGAAGATTTAACTGGAAGTATGATCACAGAAAGTGCCGTCCTGGTGTCAAAGTTCATTGTTTTTCATCTGAAATAGTGTATACGAATGTATCTATATTTGTTGGCAAGATCGCCTAGAAGTGTTGAAACAACCAAGAGTGCCGTTTCTAAAAGATCTCACCAACTCATCCTCAGCCTTACTCGGGAAATAATAGCTCGATTTCGGTGTGGGTGAATATAAAATGATAATATTTGATCCGTCGGTTAATGAAAGTGCTTGTTAGTTGTTCTTGATCCGATTCAACGGGCGATGAATTTGTTGATTAAACAATTGGCAGATTGGGCCTATACAGTTAACTGGCCGCCGACGGTATTTATCTGTATCTTCAATGTATCTTCCTGAACGTGGTGGTCTTAGCACCGTAGAGAGAGAGAGAGAGAGAGAGAGAAAGAGAGAGAGAGAGAGAGAGAGAGAGAGAGAGATGTGTGAAAGTATGTTTATTCATATGAACGGCGTAAAACAAACATTGTTTACAAGGCTGTGCATCTCGCGTCAGATCTTTCGTTATTTCATGTGTGTTTATCAATCTGCCAGTGTGTAGAAACTATTCCAAGTTCCGAGGACGATATTCAGGTTCAAGTTCTTCTTCCATAGCTGCAAAGCCAGTCAGAAGATTTGTTTCATTATTCTTATTTCTAATTATACCAAGATAAACGTGAGTGAAAATACTCAACAAAGTACACGAAGGAAATATAAATAATGCTGCCAATATAGGAAACAAGAATGAATTGTTTGTGCTGGTAAAATAACTGGTAGATTATTTGGCCAAAGTTGGAATAAAGTGAATAAAATGGATTAAAATGAATTGCAGTCAGAGAATCAATAGAGAATATAAATTCACCATGGCCTATCCAAGGAAAGTTTGCGAACTGCACAGATTGTACAAATTATTGTAAATTAATGATTTAATAATATATTTGTTATATAATAATTATTCTTTCATTATTTATTGATGAATTAATAATTCGCGAATGAATGAAAATGGAATGAATGCAAGCCTACTAATGTACACTATATTAATGGAGATATTATCACATGTACAATAACAAGATGATGGAACAAGTGAAGTAAATAACGAAATCGAATAATAATCAGGACAAAGAACAAATCGAACAGAGTAAATTCATTTGTTGACAAATAATTCAAGTTTTCTCTTTTTCCCGTCAACTTTGAAAGCGTAACAAACTTAAAGGGCATCACAACCCTGAAACTAGCTTTCAACGAATAATGACGATATTTATTTCACTAATCTCAGACAAAAATGGAAATCATATATTTTAATTTCAGAAATTATATGTAATTGTTTTGTCTTCCAGAGACCATGATTCGTGACGTAGGTATAACCGATTCTGTATAGAAACGTAAACAGAATCAAGTAACGTGTACGTCACGGGTTCTAGAGGGCGAATAAATCGATTGCAATTTCTGAAAATGCGATGATGATTTCTAGTTTTTCTTCAAGGCCCGGCATTACGAATAATACATTTGTTGAGTAAGCGATAATTAGTGGATTAGCTTGTTATTACCCTTGGTTACCAATGTTATTCCTGGTAATATGGGCCCTAAATCAGGGAAATGGATTTTCTTTTATTCAACTTTTATCTTCACTATAAAACTCAGTTGCATTACACCGTAGCAGCCGAGTAAATATGACACATTCATAGAATAACCTTACACGTAGGCCCCTAAGTTAATTATATGGTATAATAATGAAATAATGAAAATAATAGTAAATTGTAGCAGGGCCTATACCGTAATGAGAATACACTTAGTTTTGTCGTCGATTTAGCGGAATATCAGTTTTTTTGCTGATAACTTTAGAATGGTATGAGATACGGAAATTCTAGAAACGATGAAGCAGAGATATTTGTAATACCGTCAAGATTGTGTTAGTAATAAGTATTCATCTGAAATCGCCTGACAATCGGGCGATGTGCTATTACTTACATCGTCTGAAAAGAGCAGAAGATATCCGTGTTTTCTCGTTTTCACAATGTCGATATCTTATACCGTTCAAAAGTTATCACCAAAAACCTGATATTCCGCTAAATCGACTCCCGCGGACTTTTAAGCGTTCGAAAATAATGATTCTCACACATCTAAAAAACACAAATTGCCATTATTCGTTGAAACCTAATAAACCCATGAATTGTGCTCGGTTAACCCAGTTATTTATTGTTATTGTTCCCTTTGATTACTCGCAAGAAACTCCCCCTGCCTGTCTTCTATTCGACAATCATATAAATACGAAGGTTCTTCACAAGATTTGCTCTTTTAGATCACGAATACCTGTCGACTAAATTCAGCTTCTGTTTGCTTCTTCAGAAACATTTCAAATGTTTTACACTGATAATACATAGCTATACATTCCTGTGTACCAACCTTACAAATATCACCGTTATGTTTGCACAGCTGTGATTGGGCAGGACGAGATTCACGATAATGCACGTAACTACATCTTTCTTTTTTTTTTTAATAATAATAATAATAATAATAATAATAATAATCTTTATTCAATTGAGCATAGTATTGTACAGTATGTAAAAAAACGAATGTACAAATATGCTATAGAATGCGTCGCATATGTATATAAAGAAAAGAGATAAAAGTATGAAGAAACAAGTTACATTATTTCATTAGTTATCTTATAGTAACATTACAAGCACATTATTTCTGATTTCCAATGTAAAAAAATGGTTAAATGTACATAAATATCTTGCATTGTAAAATGAACAAGAACTGTTCAGAAAAAGAAATATAATTAGTATCTTGTACACATTAAAGATAATGCTGAAATAAAATCTGCAATTGTGTATGGACTTATATTGATGAGATGGCGTTTTAGGTTTGATTTAAATGAATTTATTGATTTGATTTCTTTTATTTGATCAGGTAGACTATTGTATAGAAATGTGCCCATGTGTGCCCTTTCAGAAGAGTTTAATTCGATAAGTCGCCGTGACTTGAACAGTTATTTCCTTGATTTGATGGACGAGCTTCTATCAAACAGTCTTATTCTCGAGCACATGATGATATTTGTAGCAATAACATATTTCCTGTCTCGATCCTTTCAATGTACGCACAGAAACTACCGGTACAATGCGTGGAGTATTATGATATTATTATTATTTTATTTTATTATTAGTGTTTCTATACAGTGTAAAACATTATATTACACTGTATACAGGTAGTGAGAATAGAGCAGGAGCCCCGTAACAACATGTGCCTCACTACCTGCATAATAATATACATTATACAAATTAAAATGAATTGAGAAAAAATGAATTGAGAATAAAAATAACTAAATATGAAATACAAATGCCTAAAATAATGCCTAATCTGAAATATATGAAGTTTAAAGTATCAAAAGTTTAAAGTATCTAATTAAGTAAAAATGTTCTGAGTTGTCTACGAAATGTATCAAAAGAATCATCTGTTCTTATATTGACAGGTAAAGAGTTATAGAAAACGGCAGACCGAAAATAGAATCCTCTTTGATATTGCGTGGTTCTGGCGAATGGAGGTTTTAATGTGGCCAATTGGTTTAATCGAAGGATATTGAAGGTTATGAGACATTTCATTCGAAACAAGAGATAATTATGATAAGTTTCATCTTGGTCAAGATAAGGCAGTACTCTTAAAACACATTCTAGACCACCTCACCATGTTAACATTCCAGGAGTGATACGCTCTGTCCACTACAAGGTTTTTTAATTCAATTTTAAACTTCGACAATGATTCTACATTTTTGTATAGATTCTGGTAGTTTTTCTATAAATTATCTTCATTGATGAAAATAAGAAGCTTTGTCTACAAATGAATGATTGGCATTAGATACAGAACAACAATACATCAAATACAAATGGGTACCGCTCTTGTGTACCACAGTATTGTGTACCCCGATATTCTGCACCACAAGAAAAAGATAAAGTGGACCCCAGTATTGTGGCCCACACTGTAAAATCCGAATATTGTACAAACACTTTGGTTTTGTGGCCCCCAATATAGTGGTCCAGAAAACTAGATCATTGGGGTCCAGAATATCTTTTCCAAACGACTAAATAGATATTGTGGACCCCAGTAAAGTGACACACAAAGATTCGTCATTGTTAACCTCAATAAACTGGACCCCGATATAGTGGACCACAAAACTGTATCCAAATGTCGTGTGGATATAGTGGACCACAAAGTAGATATACTGTACCCCAAAGCTTGTTGGACATTGTGAACCCCGATATTGTGGCCCCTAATATAGTGGTCCAGTAAACTAGAACATTGGGGTCCAGAATATCTTTCCCAATAACTGAATTGATATTGTGGACCCCAGTAAAGTGATACACAAAGACATGGGCGTTGTAAAACTGAAAACTGTACCCCGATATAGTGGACCACAGAAAAGATATACTGGCCCCCAAGGCCCAACCCATTCGCTCTCGTGGCGCACCAGCATAGCTCGGGTTGGGGGCCAGTATATCTTTTCTGTGGTCCACTATATCGGGGTACAGTTTTCAGTTTTACAACGCCCATGTCTTTGTGTATCACTTTACTGGGGTCCACAATATCAATTCAGTTATTGGGAAAGATATTCTGGACCCCAATGTTCTAGTTTACTGGACCACTATATTAGGGGCCACAATATCGGGGTTCACAATGTCTAACTAGCTTTGGGGTACAGTATATCTACTTTGTGGTCCACTATATCCACACGACATTTGGATACAGTTTTGTGGTCCACTATATCGGGGTCCAGTTTATCGAGGTTAACAATGACGAATCTTTGTGTGTCACTTTACTGGGGTCCACAATATCTATTTAGTCGTTTGGAAAAGATATTCTGGACCCCAATGTTCTAGTTTTCTGGACCACTATATTAGGGGCCACAATATCGGGGTTCACAATGTCTAACTAGCTTTGGGGTACAGTATATCTACTTTGTGGTCCACTTTATCCTCACGACATTTGGATACAGTTTTGTGGTCCACAATATCAGGGTCCAGTTTACGGGCTCCCATACAAATCATAACTTATATAAAGGTATTTGAAATAATATTGCAATAAAACATTCTGTTAGTTACTATTAGTAATACTTGAATTATGAAAGACTTAATACGACTGGAAAGTAATCAAATGGAATTCTGATATCATGCTTACAAGATGGAATCTTCATATTCCAGGGAGGATAAACGACATGATAACGATGTAACGATAACGATAAAAACGATATAAACGATTCCGTAAAATCGCAATCGCATCAGCGCTTTCTACAAATCTTATCTACGTCTTGCTACGTATTTGTTAATCTAGTATCCTAAGCGCCCCTGGCGGGAACTGTTTGCCCTGAGGCCGCGGTGATGGGGACGCGGCGGTGCGATGTTATTGCCGCCCGGTTACCATGGTTACCCGACCTCTGGCGGGGGAGGGCGACACCACACGGCTAGCAAATCAAATAATCCTCAGTCACGTATACATTATCTGTTACTCGAGAGCCGTGGAGCTTCTGTTCTTTCTCACACTTTGTTTCCGACTAGTTTAGGTGATATGCGTCTTGTAGTGAGCCGTCCATGACCTTGTTTACAACACTCTTCAAAACAACAACAACAACAACGTGCCGCTAGCCCACACAATACTACATTACTATGACCCCATATTACTCATTATAAAAATGTGTTCATTACGCTAATTATTAATTGGGGTACAAAAATACCATTGGTAACCAAGGGTGATAACAAGTTGATCCACTAATTATCGCTTAATCAACTAGTGTATTATTCGTAATACGGGACCTAATACAGATAAGAGTAGAGAGAATAGAGGTCAAAACATGATAAAAACCTTCATCTCATTCATCATTCACCGACGCCAATAGATCTTTATCATCTTGTAACGCAATACTAAAGTAGATCTTTCGACTCCGTTTTAAAAACAGTGTCTCAGCTGGATAAGCCACGGGGGCCGGAACGTTTGACCAACTCATCCGAAACAGCGACTCGATGTTGGGTTTCCGATGTTTATACTAACAAATGAAAGATGATGTATAATTATAGCCTGTGGTGCAGTGGGGGGGGGGGGGGGGGGGGGGGGCAACAATCTTCATACATAATACATATTAATACTTTATAATTATTCTATAATTTCATCATAAAGTGAAAGTTATTATTTGAGTTGATGTTATAGAATTTATAATTATATTTTCAACATTGGAACGTGATAGAAATCATTGTTCCACAATCGTTTGGACGGGCACCACAAGGGCGATCTTACCGTACCAGAACGGGGCACCACAAGGGCGATCTTACCGTACCACTAACATAACTCATTTACCAAACCATTGTAAACATTTCATGCATAGTTATAACAATTCAAACATTAGCATTGGGAGAAAAGAAACTTGAATCTTTTTATTATATATTAACCTTCTCTTTCTTATTATTCTTGAATAGGCCCACTTCTGTTTTCTTCTTTCTTTGTTCTTGTATTCTTCCGTTTTTTTCTGTTTTTCTTTGTTCTTTGTTCTCATATTCATATATTGTATCTGTTCTTTTTTCTTTGTTCTCGTATATTATTCTGTTTTTTTTCAGTTCTTCTTTGTTCTTATGGAATGTTAAAGAATGTAGTTAGTTCTGTGGAAATCCTCGGCAGTGTTTATTTGAAGTGAAGTGTTAATAAACTCAATTAATTAATTAAAGTCTTCATCCAAATTAATACTTTATTGATTAATTTTTGATATTCGGGTATTGATTTTATCGGCGCAAGTCGTCTACATTGGAACCTAGCATTTACATGAACCTTCTCCACAAGCCCGACTAATCTGTATAATTTCAACCTCTGCCTTAATTAGGAAACGACGATTTTCTATCAATCTTAAATGTCGACAAAAAATAATAACACAAACCTGCATTTCGCAATTTTTTGTTTATAAATAAAAAAAACAAATCTAATTTAATGTTCGGAATGCGAGCTATGTGTTAAGGGCGATAATCGCGTGTTCGCCCGTGTTGTCCTGCGCGCGTCACGACCCTAGCCGCGCAGGCATGCGGAGTATGCGCAGATCGCGTGCGCGCAGGATCGTGACAGCCCGGTATACTCCACTACTATTATTATTATAATCACACTTTTATTTACTCGACTCTGACGTCGATCAGGCAGAACACGCAGAGCGTCGGGGGAACGCTACACGCGGTCTCACTGCTCGGGTGAACAGGCTTGTGGAGACACATCGAACCCCGGTCTTCAGGCCAGCGAGCTGGCGACTCATAGAATTGCCTCTGTGTGTATATATATCTATATCTATATATATAGATATGTAAATGAAGACATATTTTGGGTTTATTTTATGGATTTTTATTTAATTAAAAAGACCAACATTTCAAAAAGAAATGAGAATCCATGAAATAAACCCAAAAGATGTCTTCATTTACAAATATGCATCATGGAAACGAGAGTTTCAAATCACACATATATATATATATACTGAGACGAGTGGTCGAGTGGTTAGCACACTGAAGTGCCATTCAGGAGACCGGGGTTCTGTTCCCGGTATGGTCGACCTTCCTGACAGGGGTTTATCGTGGTTTCCCTCTGTCGTTAAAGTCAACAGCGGGATGGTTCCTTAACAACATTCCATGACCGACGATAAAAACAGCCGATAAAATAAGCTAGCTTCCATCTCATCATCTCATGTGTAATCCACCGCCGCCAATAAGCCAAGTGATTAGAGACCCTGACCCCACTGTTAGTGACGTCACTGACAGGTGGACTACCAATCACCACATCGCCCCGCAAGTAACATCATGTCTGTTTCTGTTTGTTTCAGAATCGTGTGGAAAGAAGAGAGAACAGTCCGTTAGGGTTCACTGTGTTAGCTGCAAGGGACAGGATCAGTCAGGCTAGGAGTGAGTTGAGAGGGTAGAGATAAGGAGTTTGGGAGGGCATTAGGTAGGTGGATATTAGAATCAGTTTACAGAGTCGGATTGGAGTCAATTGAGAGGTTAAAGAATCAGTCAGGTTAGGATTGAAGTAAGTGCAGAGGCATATAGAATCAGTCAGGGTGGGGGTGCATATCACAGAATCAGTTGCTAGAATCAGGTCGTGTAGAATCAGTGCTAGATGCCAGCGAGGTCTAGATGAGCACGGAGTGTTAGATTGGGTGGCTGTTTGACCGACGCTTGAAACCGACGCCTGGCGCCCGACGTCGCGATGTCCTTCCTAGCGCTGGAGCCGAACGCCTGGCAGGTAAGCAACTCGCTCTATCAGGGACCGGGGTTCGGGACCAGCCCGTCTCAATTACTCCTCAACTATACGATGTATACCGACAGACTTTATCATAGTATAAGGAAGTAGGTGTAGCGACTCACATACTAATAACATGGCCGGTGTTTGTGGTTTCTTGCGGACAAATCAGAGCCAAAGGTCCTATTTGCCTAGCGGATTCCCTTGTGAACTAGATGTAGATAAGAGTGGCTACGGTACCGGTGACATTGTCGAACTTACGAAAAATATCATTTTCGTGAAAAACAAATGCTACTCTACTGAGCCGTGTACAGCATTATTGTCTTATATAGTTCGATACTAAAGCGATAGTTGCGCTACAGGCAGATTCTGGCCCGGAAGTACTTGACTTGAAAGCGAGTTGCTGAACAGTGCACGGTCCATTGGGTCGGCACATTGCTATTCCAGGCGCTGATTCAAGACGCGGTGATTCGATCAGTTAGCGGTGAGATCCACTTTCCTCCCCTCTCCACGCACTTCCGGTCAAATCCCTGACAATATCCGGGACCCTCGGGCTGCTCGCACGGATTACTGGCTTGTGCGCACAAGTGTCGGGCTACTAGCGGCTATACTGCATGTGTCTGAAGGAGATCGCGGACCGTAGCATAGTGCTTACACGAGTCGAGACATTATCAAAAACCAGTGTCATTGAATGAACAGTTCACATCTCCGAGATCATTTTATGCTCTTTAATCAATATGACATTTTATTATTGTGAATTCAATCAGTTTTAGAATCGAAATTCTAAAAACAAGGAAACATCAAATATTGTCAATACCTTCAACATTGCATGCAAGTGATATCTATTTTTCTCATATCGCACAATTGTCAGGCGTATACGCTTAAAAATACACATTTTTAACCATATACGCCTGACAATGATGCGATATGAGATAAACATCTTGTTCCGATATCTCGAACCGTTCAGAAGTGATCACCAAACGTATGCCGTGGACTTTCAGCTCCATCATCTAAAGCCGAGTGTAATAAAACAGCCCCCTCGTGTCGCGTAAAGACAACAAGCCTTTGAAGGACTCCCCCCGGACTCGTTGTCATCGGGGTCCGCTTCGGATGTCATTAGGCGCCTGCATTAGTAATGACGTTGTCTTTTAATTACTCGCAGCCCACTTGTTGATGGAAACACTCTGCTCTCCATTGTTCCAGCGCCATTGTTGGGCTAATTACTTTCCAACAGGAGAGGAGACACAGATACGCTTGATGCCTTCACTAGGGTTTATAAAATAGTACTTATTGTCAAACCGGCACATGCAGCGCAGTGGTTAACGCGCTCGCTTCATGTGATCCGGGAGGCGAGGGTTCGATCCCCGCCGCCGACCATCTTTACAGGGGTTTTTCATGGTTTCCCTCTGTAGTCTAGGCTAATGCCGGGATGGTTCCTTCTATAAGTCGGCCATGACCGCTTCCTTCCCACTACCCAAGAACCTTCATCTCATCATCTCATTAATCATCCATCCGACGCCATTAGATCTGCGCTATCATAACAGTGCGTCGTTAAACCCAATTTATACATAGAAAAAAAAAATTGTCGAAGCGTATACGGCTAAAACAAGCTTGACAATTATGTGGCATGAGTTGAATAGTTGAATAGCTCATCCATCAACTCGGGAACACATAAAGCGTTTTCCTTCTTGTAGGTGTTGAAAATATCTGTGTCTCCTTTGTACTCGGTCATGAATATAGGCGGAAAATGACATCGCTGTCGACTAACTAACTTGAATGTTTATGTCCTCTAAGATCGAACGTTATACTTATTACTAGTCGTCAGTCAAGTTGAAATTATTTTATCCCATTTCTCCTATTTTGTCTGAAACAATTGCTAGATCTCTCTTCATAGTGTCATAACGCGATTAAAGCGATGGGTGAGAATGAAGACAGAATAAAAGCATGATCATCAGCTAGAACTGGCACCTCCACCAAAGACTTGGCACTCAGGCAAACTGTTGAGCATTTCCATCACTTGCCAGCATGGGATGAGGAGCTAGAGGAACTAGAATACGAGGTCGATTGAGCAGAGGCTGTGTAGGTTTGTTAGCGCTGAAAGGTTCTGTTTCGACGCCGAGGAATCATTTATACGGACTAGCCACAACGATCCACGACATCAGTATTTCTTAGCACTTCGTAATTCAAGTCATTTATAATCCGAGCAGACTAATACTATTAATTATTTACAACAGGATTTATTGCAATACTATTAATTTTCTTCTGCCTTTATATACATTTTTTATCCGATGTTTTGTTACTCTGTGTCTTATGGCAAACTTTTATTCAAAAGCAGAGACTTGAAGATGTAGAAAAAAAATCGGCAAAGGGAACGTATCACATTCCATTTCATTGGATCTTCAAATCTAGATCGACTTTATTTTAGAAATTAAAATTTTCCTTTTTATTATTTTAGAAATCACTTTTTCTTCTATATTATTTTTATCAACATCGAAACTGGGCGATAGATAATATAAATATAAACGCATAATTGTGTCGAATGAAGTTTTGTATTTGGAATGCACTTTGAGTTACACTTACATAAACACTGGTATTGTCGAGGGGTGAGTTGACACAACAAGTGGCCGTGAGGGCGGATCGCATGGCAACAACAATAACAACAACAGGGTCCGAGTCAAGTGGGTAGATATCACGCGCGAGTGGGCACAAGTAGGGGGGGGGGGGGTGGTGACAGTGAGGGATGCGGGACCGTGGGAACACACACACACACACACATATATAATTGCTCTGGACTCTGTCTCCAGACCGGAGTAAAGGGGGAACTGGGAAGTACCGAACCTTGCGTTATATTTGTATTTCATTTCGTTTTCTTTTCACCTTCACCTTCATCCATCGTTATATTAATTTTTTCATTTTTATATATAATTTTCTCTTACTTTTCCGGCACTTTCTATCCCGCTCCCTCCATATGCGAGAGACATCCCTTGCGTGATCCCATATCTATCCAGAGCTGTCCCCGGGAATGTATTATGCTCCTCTCCATGACGATAAGGTCTGGAGATCGAGTCCAGAGCAAGTTCGGACCGTCTCGGTAGACTGGACGCCACTCGACTGTCTGATATATATATATATATATACATATATTTATATTTATTGCATTCCGAATGTTCTCTTTCCATTCACATATTCGTTGCTAATGCCACATTCTGGTTGTATCATGGACCACTATCCTCTCACACATGTCTTTAGCTTCGAGTGGGGAACAAGGATTCTGTATCAAGTCCCGTTGTTGATATACAACAAACAACTGTCATTGTTTCCAGCTCTCTCATTTCACAAACATTTTCTTTATTCATCAGTTTAATAAGAGGGTTGTTTTTTGTCTTGTCGTTGTCAGTCCGGTGGATGGAACAGCCCCGAGGGACGCAAGCGGGTTGCCTATCTTGAGCTATTCTCAGGGGGACAATATTCCTTTTTGTCAAATTCAAACTCCATTTCGCGGGTAATTTGCCTAACCTCGTTATCGTGCTGTGCGGGTAGCCGCGGTCCGAGGGGTGGATCGGGTACACTCGCGGCACGAGAAACTGGACCAACACACAGATGACGTCACTTTAAAGGACGTCACAACAACACTACGACTACATTGCAATCGATAATCAAGATATTGTTTCAGAGAGAACCTTTCATTTTATCAACTTCTGAATATTTACCGAAGCCATTGTTTTCCTATAAAGGCTATGGATGAAGGTTAGGATCGTTTGGACGGGGCACCACCCTGAAAACTGATACTTTCAAGTGAATCGATTGGTGTTTTGTTTTTGGTGGAAGGGCCACAACAATGATAGACGATTAAAACAGATCTAATGTATACGGAGATCGTAGCGTGCAGATACATACGATGAAGCTGAACGCTGCCTTGCTGTGCTCGTGGAGCTGCTGATGTGGAGCTGCAGATAGCACGAGGTGGTGGGCGGCACGCGTGCTTGAGTTGAGCGGCGGGTAATGAGGGGATATCGCGACCGCAGGGGGGGGGGGGATTGATATGTCACGCGCTAGCAGGGGGGGGGGGTGATTATATACTCTCTCCCCTCGCTGTTATACGCGTGTACTTCAGCAAGTCCACGGGAGTCGATTTAGCGGAATATCAGATGGCTGTTGAATGGTTTGAGATTTCTACATTCTGTAAACAAGGAAACACAGATATTCTCTAAATACCTTCAAGATGGTGTGAGTGATAACTATTCATCTCATGTCGCCTGATTGTCAGGCGTATAACCGGACTATCAGGCGTTCTGATATCAATAATTATTACTTATGCCGTCTTGAGAGTATTTAAAATATTCGTATTCATGGTATAATCTATAGTATAATCCATTCTATAATTCGTATCAAACGATGACTTTGTGTCAAGTTTTCGATATTGATATTGATAAATGTGATATTATTATTTATACTGGGATGGTTCCTTAACACCAGGCTTCCTTCACACTGTCGAAAACACTAGAATGTATATCCTTGCATCTCATCATCCCATCACCTCATTGATCATTCACCGCCGCCAATAGACCTCTGTCACCACGACCGCGCTGTTGTACGCAGGTCGTTGATGCGTCGTGATCGCGTAATGGTGTTGGTGATGCGAGCGTCGTGTGTTATGGTAATGAAGCCAGCGACTGAGCCGGCGGCGTACCACCCCCCCCCCTCCCACCCACCCCCTCGCAACCTATTTCGCGGTAGTTTAAACAATTTGTCGGCAGAGGGGGCAGTGTGTCATTCAAACGGTGCTAATCGAATCACGTGCGGCTGTTTTAACACAAAGATGAGTTCTCCCCCTCCCCCTCCCCCCCACCTCGTTACGTGCATGAGTCAGCGCGAGATCTAGTCTTGTGTGTGTGCGACAAACCACACACTTACTTGCTTCATCGTCAACAGTTGACGCAATCTGTCCCAGTCTCCGTTAGGGCAAACAGTTACACAGATAATGATAATCATCACTTGACTGAGACGTGTGGCCGAGTGGCTAGAGCACTGAACCGTCGTTCAGGAGTCCGGGGTTCTGTTCCCGTCATGGTCGACCATCCTGACATCGTGGTTCCCTCTGGCGTTCAAGTCAATACTGGGATGGTTCCTTGACAGCAGGTTTCCTTCACACTGGCCAGAATCCACTTGATAAAATAACCTTTCATCTCATCATCCCATCATCTCATCATCCCATCATCTCATCATCCCATCATCTCATCTATCATTTACCGACGCCAACAGACATCAGTAGAGTGCGTAGCTAAACACAACATAAAGAAACATAAATCTTGAACCGTGCAAGATACAAAGTTAACAAATACGTCAAAAGATGCAGGCAATATATGTAGAAAATGCTAACGAGTCAAATGTAATAATAACGCAGGTGTAAAGATCAGTTGCATGTAACAGTAACACTCGATATTTCCACCTCACAGCGTACCTTACATACAAATAACACGTGACATAGTGTGGGTGTTTGGATGGACAGTATTCTATAAGATACTTCTCTGAATGGTGTGAAGCAGTTTCACTAGAGCCACTACGATCGTTTACATGTAATGTTGCCAGTGGATATGTGACGCTGTGGGTGGTGGACGGAGCTAGATGGGGAGATATCAGTACTTATCTGCGATCACAGATTGGAATTGACTTTTAATTGAGGGGGAGAGAGCTGCCATAGCGGAGACCTCCCTCTCTGTCTCTCTTCCCTGCGAGCAACATGGCACACGACGTGGAAAACTTCATTCGCATTCCTCCCGTCTTTTTCAACATGTGAACTCAACAATATTAGTAGCGAAGACTTCCATTTCACATACCGATACAAAATGGGTTTCGTTTTTTCGTTTTTTTTTTCAATTTTGTACGCGGCATACAGGTCAGGAAAAAAGACCGATCAGCTCCAAACTTTTTAAAAATATTGTTGTCACCAGAATAGGTTCGGCTTGTTTTTCAGAAAAATCGGTCGAACGGTTTTTCCGGAAAAATGTGAAAGTTTGCAAACAATAATCATCATCATTGTTAAAATATGAGGTTCTTAGATGTAAACGTTGGCACTGATTTACTGTTTGAAGATATTGTAGTGAAACTGCTTCACACCATTCAGAGAAGTATCTTATAGAATACTGTCCATCCAAACACTCACAATATGTCACGTGTTATTTGTATGTAAGGTACGCTGTGAGGTGGAAATATCGAGTGTTACTGTTACATAAGAGATCTTTTCATATTTTTTATTATAAAATTTGACTCATTAGCATTTTTGACTAATGTTTCTTTATCTTGTGATGTATTTGTTAGTTTTATGATCGTTGATATCCGTGAAATCCCCCAGCGGGAACTATCGGCCCTATGCAGACTGGGGTCGCCTTATCGCCGTTCAATTGATACCGTAACTAATATATTGTCTCGTAATGTATTTACAATGCAAGTCAATGTGTGTATTACGGTCTCGTGGCCTTCTGTCGACCAATCAGCATCAACCCCTAAAAAAGCCTCTTGACATGACATGTGGCTGAGGGGGTCTGAAAGAGGCCCAGCGGAAATAAAGGTGAAGAAGTCGCGCCGACAAAGACAGCCATGCACCCCTAGTTAAACCCCCCTCAGATCCGAGCCATGATATTCACGGTCACTCGATAGCGATATGCATAACTGACAAATTGCCGTATTTACATATATTACCGGATAATGGAGGGTGTATCGTGGTTTAATAGACTTGCGACGCCGGCTGTGGTCTCTATTGGACGAGCGGCGGGGAGACTCCATACGGGGCAAAGCGCTGTTTGTCAAGTCCACAGTTCGCAATGATAGACCAAGCCACGTGGAAATACAACAACACAACATTATGACATCGGTAATGCCTTCAGCATTGATTTCTTATCATGTCATTTCATTTCTTCTTTTTCTTCGTTGTTTTATTAAAATATTGTTATAGCTGTATTTATTCACTTTTTTCCTTATTCTAAGTTATCATTATTATTTTTCATTTTTATTACAACTATTCATAGATTTAATTAACTCATAGTACTATATAGTATATAATATATATTCATATACATTTGGCTATATATGCCTAAGCCTTATGTGATTTATGTCGATATTTGTGGGGACACGGAGATCGAGTGTTGGCTGCAGACAACGCGGCGTGGTGTATACCTGTAGCACGGGACTGATTGCCAGAGAGGGAGGGGGGGGATATTAATTACCTGCCAATGTCTTTGCGGCCGCCGACACCCGCATAGGTCCCGGCCGTGCGAGGTCAGACCGGTCACTTCAATCACTGGCATTGTGTTCAACGACGCACTGAGATCATAACTAGGATCTATTGGCGGCGGTGGACGATGAGTGAGGTGATGGGAAGACGAGATGATATGAGGTGTATTGGACAGTGTGGAGGAAACCTGATGTTTAGGAACCTTCCCAGTATTGACTTGAACCGTATTGCACCGAGGCCCGAACTACCCTCATCTCCCGGTCACATGGAGTGAGGTGAAGGGAAGACGAGATGAAAGGATGTTAGATGTTCTGGATAGTGGGAAGCAAGCCTGTTGTCAAGGAACCATCCCAGTATTGACTTGAACGCCAGAGGTAAGCCACGGTGCACCTCTGTCAGGACGGTCGACCATGCCGGGAACAGAACCCAGGTCTCCTGAATGGCGGTTCAGCGTGCTATCCACTGTCAGGATGGTCGACCATGACGGGAACAGAACCCCAGCCTCCTGAACGACGGTTCACCACGCCAGCCATGTGAGGACGACGGCCTCCCGAGCGAGTCGCGCCGACGAAGGTGGTCTGTCACATGCATGCCGGCAGATCTAGGACAGCGCCCCAGGACAGCGCCCCGTTAATTGCTTTGTGCCGTGTGCACACAGGTGCGCAGGCTGGGCGAGGTCAGGGGTCAGGGCGCAGGGTGGAGCGCGTCTTTCAGCCGAGACCTCCTCTCTTAATGAGGTTTCCACACGCGGCGATCAATCACCGAACTACAGGCGAAACAACACTTCGAATTAATTGTGATTCGGAATGAATTGGATGGGATTAATGAGAACTCTACCTGAATAACCTGGAAGTTTCTTAAGGCGTCCTCAGTCGCCGTAGATCAAACAGTTCCCGCCAGAAGGAGAACTTGACCTGGACAACATGGAACTTTCTTGAGGTGGTGCATGTAAGGTGATGGAGAAATTCATCTTATCTATTTTTTCCTTGTTCACAAACCAGTGTAATTGAATGGAACGTTTATCATCTCCAAGATAATTCCATGCTCTTTCATTGATATCATTTAATATTTCTGTAAATTCAAGCAGTTTGAAGATAATACGTCAATGAATACCAATAATGTAATGAATTTTACTGACGTATTATCTTAAAACCGATCGAATGCACACAAATAAAATATCATATTAATTAAAGAGCATAAAATTATCTTGGAGATGTGCACTTTTCATTCAATTACACTGATTTTTGAAAATAGAAATAATTAGTGAAGTTGAATTTTTCTATATTTATAATCACCGTGCACCTTAAGATCGCTAATACGTGTTGTATCCCCTGGCGGCAAGTTTGTTCCCTCGCCGAGTTGCGAGCCAGCCTGTACCGTGTCTAGGACCACGCGTCCGTCTCATAAGTCACGTGGGCAGACCCGCTGTACGAACCAATTAAAACCATGACATCGGAACAGATTTAGTGGGCCTAACCCCACAGCCCACCTTGCCCCGGTCTCCCCTACCCGTGCACTCCATTAGTCCATTAGTCCACCTCCTATGCTCTGTTCCGTGCAAGGTCTCTGTTCCTCTCATCACTACACGGCGTCGTTAAACACTAGATCAGTAGGGCAGGTCGTCGAGTTACCCAGAGCGGAACGTTTTTACTGGCAAAGTTACATATTAACAATACGAGAACGTGTTGTAGTGAAACTGCTTCACACCATTCAGAGAAGTATCTTATAGAATACTGTCCATCCAAACACTCACAATATGTCACGTGTTATTTGTATGTAAGGTACGCTGTGAGGTGGAAATATCGAGTGTTACTGTTACATACAACTGATCTTTCTGTTGTTCAATGTTGTTTCACGACCCCACCAACAGCTATATATTCGGGGGTATACGAATGAGGAGTGATAATGAAAGTATGAAGTCGAACCCACGTCCTACCTGACTTCAGGTCTATCTTTGTAGACTGAGCTACGGAGGGTGGATTCGAACTCTTGAATTTGTTTCATTATTTTCATTTGCTTCGAATGAATGTAATACTGGATTCGGTTTGGGATTAAGAGTCCATGGGAGGATTTAGCGGAATATCAGTCTTCTGATGATACCTTGCGAACGGTATGAGATATCAACATTCCAGTACGGGGTAAACACGGATAATTCTAATACCTTCAAGACGGTAGAAGTGGAAACTATTTAAGATCCATGGGAGTCGATTTAGCGGAATATCAGTTTTTTAATGATACATTGCGAACGGTATGAGATATCAACATTCTATGAGGTGGACACAGATATTTTAAGATCCAGGGGAGTCGATTTAGCGGAATATCAGTTTTTTTAATATTGTTTATAACGTGTATTAATATTTATAATGTGAATTTATAAGGTATATTTTTCACATGTGTACAGCTAAAAAACATATTCCTCAGCGGTATACGCCTGACAATTATGCGATATGGGATGAATAGTTATCACTTACACCATGTGAAAGGTATTAAAAATATTTATGTTTCATCGTTTTTAAGATTGTCGATATCTCATACCTTTCAGAAGTTATCATCAAAAAACTGATATTCCGCTAAATCGACTCCCCTGGATCTTAAATAGTTTTCACTTTTACCGTCTTGAAGGTATTAGAATTATCCGTGTTTACCCCGTACTGGAATGTTGATATCTCATACCGTTCGCAAGGTATCATCGGAAGACTGATATTCGCCGCATGCGCAGATGCGTTATTTCCGAGCCAGCCTGTATGGCCAAGTGAGTGAAATTGTTTCTTGAACGCGGGTCTGACACATGCGCGCAACAACGGCACATCTACCTCCGCACAGACGTAATAATAATAATAGATTATGCTAATGCTATTTTAACAGGCGAAAACAAATTTACATTTAAAATCTATGTTTATGATTAGACTTGCTTGGTAGATTTATTTTTTCCTTTTCTCATTTATTACTGCGCGGAGAAACGGGTTGAATTATTCCATCTTGGTGCATCAAATCTTTAAATAAACTCGTCTTTGAAGATGTTTTAATTAACTTATTGAGTTGGGCCCTAGTTGTAAATTATTATATTTATAAATTTACCAAGTTAGCACTCTTATATTTACTATATTAGCAATATATTATTCACTATTTTATCAATATTCACTACCACTGGCGGTTAAACAGTATATCTATAAGTTTTAATTCCCAAAAAACACATTTTACGGGCAAAAGTGCACAATCAAATGTGTCTCGTGAATCTTATTTTAAAAACATCCAAATGTAAATTCTATCGAGTTAGCAGTTATTTATAAATCGAAACGGCAATATATATAGCGTTTTCTTCGTCTAGTGAACCGATTGATTCTATCACTTGACCAGAATCCGATGTTTTCCATCTTGTGCTTGTATTGGCGAGTACTTTGGTTGTATAGGCCTACACTTAATTATATTAATTTAATAATATTTCAGGATTTTTTTGTAATCAATTTTCCATCACTTTTGTAAATAACCATTATATTTTTATGTATTGATTTTATTACGGTGCTACTGGTAGCATAGCTGCTTCACGTTTTGAAGGTCCACGGTTCGACTCCCGACACTTTAACCTTTTTTTTTTTTAGCAAAATAACTATCAAATGTTGTCTCGAGCGCAGGGTTAAGGTTTAGGTTTATTTTTTTTCTATTTTACCACACTATCGAAATAATCTACACAAATATTGTAATTTTCAACAATTGTTTTTAGTCTGGTTTTAAATGTGACTAAAAGTGACCAATGGGAACGTCAAGATTTGTGGCGATGACTCAGTTGCTACGATATGATAAAGTAGTATTATATATCATTGTGGCGTCGTGGTAGCATAGTTGTATCATGTTTTGAAGATCCACGGTTCGACTACCGGCGCTGTTACCTTTTTGCAAAATAACTATCAAATGTTGACTCGAGCCCAGGGTTATGGTTTGAGTAATTTTTTAAAAAAATTGACCACAGAAACGAAATTATCCACAAAAATAATATTGCGATTTTCCATGGTAATTTTCAGCTATTGTTTTTAGTCCATTTATCGCCCGCCTCGCCGAACAGTTCTCGTCGCGCGAGAGTGTTGGGGGGGGGGGGGGGGTGTCGCATGGATTAACGCGCGAGTGTCGAGGGGGTGACCCCTTTCTCCGGCCGAGCAATTACACGGTTTATTGATATTGGGGTTTAACGACACAAGCACTCGACTGATGACTAAGACCTGACGAGATCAAAGGCTAGGCCCCCCATGTAACCAGGCCGGTGGTGGGGGCAAGAGCAAATCAAACGGGCGAGGGGGGAAAGCGGTTTTAATATTTCGGAAAGTAAACAATTCAATTACAATTCAATTTCAATTTGATAAGGTTCAATACGTGATGAGAGTGACAGAAGTACAAGCGTAAGAACAGATATATTCTTGAGTTCGGGCCGACAGTTAAAGATGATCGTGTTGATAGATGGCCGTGCATGGAAATTGCTGGTCGCTTCATTGTAAAGAATATATGTGAACACATAAAGACTAGGCAAACGCAGGATGTGCGTTGTAAGATGAGCGAGATATCTATATAAAGTATATTCGAAAACTCTGCTCTCCTATCATATAGAATAGATTTCATTCGATACCAACGAATCTGGAGAGCCGTGAATTAACAATGCAACATTTCTCTGCTATTATTTCTATCTATTTGATGAATACAAAACATGTATTACATCATTTTCTTCGAAACGGCTGGTCCGAATTGCATACACATTTTTAATTAGGTGTATCATTTCCGTGTTTACAATGAGGAAATTTTGAATTATATTGGAGAGATTTTATTTTTAATTTTTCACGCCCAGCCTAATCTTATGGGGTTTTCAGAATCTGTGAGATGATGTTTCTCAACCGAGTCGGACCCAAAAGAATGATATATTAATTATTAATTAAAGATTATGAAATTATCGTAGAGTACATTCTTATTCAATGACACTTGTTCGTGAACATAGACAAATCTAGTAGCGATGAATTTCTCTATTTTTACAACCACCGTGCACGGACCACCTTAATGGAATCTTTCAATAAATGGACACATATTGTACCGGTGCTCTGAATGAAGTCTATTTGACAAGTGATCGAGAGTGTTGTTTGTGTATCCTAGCAACCTCCTCCATGGCCACGTGGTCTGGCCCCATGCGGCTCCTCCACAGGTAGCGGCCTAATGGCACGCTCTGCAGGGGTAGGCAACCTGCACGGCACTAGGGTCTATTGGCGGCGGGGAATCAGACAACAGATAGTGAGACGATGTGACGGAAGGTTATTTTATTATGTGTTTGGTCACTCCCAGACAGAGGTCAACCACGATGTACCTGTTGTCAGGATGGTTGACCACGACGGGAAGAGAACCTGGATGACGGTTCAACGTGGTAGCCACTGGACCTGATCGAATATGTTTGATGTAAACCTCGCCATCAAGCCACCTTGCTCTGTTGACGTTTTGTGGCTAACTTCTCTCCCCTCACGACTGACAGGCTTCCCCCTGACCCCCTGACGAGATGCGCGGGATAATAGACGCATATCATACTCAGATACCATACAAATATACAGATACACTTATGCCGTAAATAATATACTTCGATAATATACTTAGATACCAATATACAAATGTACAAATATATTTAGACACCGTCGATAATATACTTCGTATAAGAATTTCAATTACTTGCTTACTTTCCGTGTCCGGTTAAGGGGGTTCGTGCAAGGTGCTTATAGAAATGAAGAAATTCACTTCCACTCAATTTTTTATAGGTTCAAAAACCAGTGTAATTCAATGAAAAGTTAGCATCTCCAAAATAATTTTATGCTCTTTAAATTAATATGACATGATTTCAACGAATTCAATCGGTTTTAAGACAATACGTCAATGAATGAAAGAATGTGATGAAATTCATTGACGTATTATCTCAAAACTGATTGAATTCACAATAATAAAATGTCATAATAATTAAAGATCATGAAATTAACTTGGAGATGTGAACTTTTCATTCAATAATTAACACAGGTTTTTCAAAATGAAAAAAAAAATAGTAAAGATACATTTCTCGATTTGTGTAAGCAGCGTGCCCTTAGTAGTTATCTGTATTTGTTGCCATGACAACCTCGAGGTGTTGAAACAACCAAGAGGCGCCGCTTCTAAACAGTCTTGTACTAACTCGTCCTCGGCATTCATAGGGAAACAATGATTGTACAGCAAGATTCGGGTGTTGGCGAATACAAAGATTGTGAGGCATGTGAGGCCCGCTGTTTGTACAGCCCTAGATTATCGGAACGAGTCTCGACACTTGTGCATAGAAGCCGGTAATTTCTGACCCAGTGATTAAGTTTAATCGACCAGTTAAGTTGAGCACGGCATTAGCTACCGGAGTTACCCAGTCATTAAACCGCCAGTTAATTAACCTATCCGGTGGCCAGGAGGCGGGGTCCACAGCCCGCTAAACGCGTGGTTAGTGCTCGATTCACGACCCCACTAGCAGATACATTATGTGGGGGTACGGAGTAACCACGGTTACAAAAACCCATGCCTGTTAGTTCGTTTTAGTTCGCGTTTAATAACAATAACAAGTTAGATTTGTTATCCTTTCATTTTGTTCATTCTATTGTTTATTTGTTGGTATAAGTCACTCCTTTTGTGAATACTGGGTTTCATTGTAATGATCTATTGGCGTCTGTGAACGATGAGTGTGGTGATGGGAGGATGAGATGGAAGGTTATTAAGTGTTTTGCGAGGGGTTAACAACTTGACATTTTAGTGGACACCTAAATCGTGATTTTTTTGATCTTTCGTGATCTTGCAATTTTCGTGATTCTTCTTGCTTTTATTTTCCATGTTTTTTTCATTTTTTCTTGATTTTTAAAAATTTCAAGTGATTTTCGTATTTTTTGGGGTATTTTTCGCGATTTTTTTTTTATGTTTTCGATTTTTAGTGATTCTTTTGATTTTTCGTGATTTATTTGGATTTTTCGTGATTTTTTCATATTTCTTCGATTTTTCGCGATTTTTATATTTTCCGTGATTGTTTGTGTTTTTTTGCTAAGTCGTTAACCCCTCGCAACAGGGTACCCATGCCGATAATGCCTCCAGAGCAAGTTCCTACCGTCTCAACAGAATGTAAGCCACTCGAGGGAAATGGACAGAACTTGCTCTGGACTCGGCTCCAGACCGGAGTATTGAACCTTGCGCTTGTAAATCCATTTTCTTTTTACCTTCATTTTCATCCATCGTTTTAATCAGTTTTTTCTGTAATTTTCGTAACTATTTTTTTGGATTTTGATTTTTTTTCGATTTTTTGGTTTTCTAGTGATTCTTTTGATTTTCTGTGATTTTTATTGATTTTTCTTGACTTTTTGAGATTCATTTATATTCCCTCGATTTTTCGCGTTTTTTCGATTTTTCTTGATTTTTTTGATTTTTCTTGATTTTTTTTGATTTTCCGTGATTTTTTTTTTTTCCAAGTGTACACCTTAAATTTGTAGTCGTTAACCCCTCGGTGTTTTGGGCAATGTGAAGGAAGCCTGTTGTTGAGGACTTGAACGCCAGAGGGAAACCACGATGTCAGGATGGTCGACCATGACGGGAACAGAACCCCGGTATTTTCAATGACGGTTCAGTGTGCTAACACGTCCCAGTTTGACTGTGATTTGTTTTTGTCGATTAGAGCATGCATTCTTCAATAATATGAACATTGAAAAGCATCCACTATGCCATGTATGAGTGCCCCGCTAGCCGGTGGCTCGTGTCGTTAAACAAGTGTGCCCGGATAACGACGTACTTGAGCGCTCGTGTTGTTGTTATTGTTGTTGCTGACAATAGGCCGTGTCATTAGCGCCGAGTCTCAGCTCTCGAGCTATTGTCTCACAGACAAGAGGGGGGCGGGCTGACTGATTAAACAACTAATCAGGGGGGAAGTTATACTCGTTCAGCTCGAGATCCTAACAATGAGTACTTCACATTTCTCATTAGAAAACACAGTTGACGCGATGTTGTGCGGTGGTTGCTGGCTTATACAGACTTTTTTGCCAGCTCTCAGGACCACTTTTCTATTGGGAGAACAGAAAGTTAGAAATCATTAAAAAATAAACAAAATTCACATCGCTTATCCATAAAGCCTTACAAGGGCTTAACTGTGGTAACAACAAAAATAAAATAACTCTATATTACACACACAAAAAATAATTGAAAGATAGGAAAAACTGTCAGCATAAAATTACGAAAGAAAACGTAAAGAAAAATGCCAAGATAACCAAATGAAAAAAAAATTAAGTACACGATGAATTACTGTAAAAAATTGAAACACTCTTGCGCATTTCAGATGCATGGCTTTATCAAATTATTTACTTTTCTGATATTTTCTGATATTGAACGAATCAGGGGGGGAAGTGAGGGGGGATCATTCAACTCGATAGCCTAAGGGGGCACATGCGGGAACCACTGTTTATAAAAATAGAGAAATTCATCTTCACTATTTTCTTCCAAGTTCATGATCCAGTGTTTTTGATTAAAAAGTATATCAACTCCAAGATAATTTCATGTTTGTGAATTCAATCAGTTCTAAGTTGATACGTCTGAGAATGTGATGCATTTTATTGACGTATCTTAATATTGATTGAACTCACAAAAATGCAATGCCATATTAATTAAAGTGCAAAAAATTATCTTGGAGCTTATATACTTTGTATTCGATTACACTGATCCATGAACATGGAAAATAATAGTGACGGTGAATTTCTCCACTTTTATAAGCACCGTGCATCCATCTTATAACAATGCAGTACTTCAGACTTGTCGACACGACGTCGTGTTGTGGCGGGCCTCGAACCCACGCCCTGTACAGATAACGGCCCCCTCGAGTGTTGTGGTTCAGCACGCGTCGTGCCCAAGTGGCCGTGAAGAGCCCTCCACTAACCCAGCCACTCAGCTAGACACGGCTTTCAGGAGACCGGGGTTCTGTTCCCGTCATCCTGGCAGTGGCTAGCACGCTGAACCGTCGTGCACGAGACCGGGGTTCTGTTCCCGCCGTGGCCGACCATCCTGACAGAGGTCCAGTTTTCCTCTGTCGTTCAGGTCAATACTGGGATGGTTCCCTAACAACAAGCTTCCTCCACACTGACTAATGAAAGCTTTCACCTCATCATCATTCATCGACGCCAATAGATCTTGGTACTCACTAGAGTGCGTCGTTTTGCGGAATGCCCTTGTTTGAAACAGTTGGCGGTTTTAAGAAGAACATTGTCTCTCGACGTTTCGAACAGCTACGGCTGCCCTCTGCATGGAAACGTCTCGTCCGGGAACTGGATTCGATATCTCTCTCTCTCTCTCTCTCTCTCTCTCTCTCTCTCTCTCTCTATATATATATATATATATATATATATATATATATATATATATATATATATATATATATATATATATATAGGCTATATATACTATTTTTTAAGAGATTATTCCTCGCCAATGTGATGAATCTATCGTATTGATTTCGCCTATTTGATATTGTATTTCCCAACTTGCCTATCGTCTGTGCATCACGCGCAAGAAGCGACCCCATCGCATGCAGACCACGATGGGGTCGAGTTACACGACATGCAGCCACAGCTAATGTCCAAGTGGCTCTAATTGCCGCTATCCATTACCTAGCCGCGTGCGCGCGCAGATTACATTACTGAGAGCGCGAGCCGGTAATGGAATAGCGCGTTTCATTACGTCAAGAGGCTTAAAAAACACAGCCTGGTCACGTGTCGTGTCGGTAAGGCAGCCCCCTGCTCGCTCGCGGCGTCACAAAGAGACCGTGAGGGGAGGGTGCTAGGGGGCATTGATTTGACGGCCTGTTTAGACGCGCTTTTTACTGATACTTCACGTTAGGGTGGACGTCAGGGGGAATATAGACATGTAACCTTTATTGGCCCTTGCTAAGCAAAACTTTCTGCCCTCATCATCTGCATAGAATACATCAGATATGCAATATTCCATGTGTTTTAATGTTCGCAATATTCATTATACACCAAGGATCTTTCGCTATACAATCATTAGTTCTTCAATTAAGACTAAGGATGAGTTAGTATAAGACTGTGTAGAAGCGGCACCTCTTGCTTGTTTCAACACTTCGAGGCGGGCTTGTAGACAATATGAATAAATATCTATAGCTACACTATTTTGAATTAGAAACAATGTACTTTGACATCATGACTGCGATCGCAAATAAAAGTATAATTATAAAGCGTTTTTTTGTGATTTAATGTGACCGGGGTTTTATTCTTTTCCGCTGTCTAAACATATGATAGGTTCTACTTCATCTTTCCATCACCTCATTCATCATTCACCGACGCCAATAGATCCTAGTCATCATTACAATGCACCGTTGAGCACAATATAAGTCTGAGTAAATGAAGGGGGCACTGAAGAGCGTATACCGGAATAAAGTCTACTTGGTCGTGTGACATGGGCTTCGGGGTACTTCTCAATGGAATTGGTTAGGGTCCAGGTTGGACCATGTCACACAACCGATCGAGTCGACTTTATTCCAGTATTCGCTATTCGGGCGCCTCTACATGCATCTATCCGAGTGTTGAACCCGCTCACCCCTGTGTCTGTATAGCGTTTCCCCGCTCGCAATATGCCTGTATGCTAATCTGCTGTGTTTGTTGTAGGTAAGCGTGCGTGCATCCCTCAGGCCTGAGCTGCCTCCACCCCTCAGCCCTGAGGCGTCTTCTCAGGCGGGAGGCTGGGTCCACAGCTCGGGGGCGGTGAGTCATTAGGCGAGCGCAGCGAACACTCGCATGGCACTTTCTAGGGTTTGACTGATCGACATGAAACTTCTCAAGTAGACGCATTTGTCCAACTTGGAAGTGGATACTTTTTGGGTTGAATCAGGTGGATCATTTTCGAGTAATAGCATCTCAAAGTTTAGAAAAGCCCTAAGAAGAAAATCTGAGAAATACAATTTCTCCAAAAAACTTCAAATTTTCACTAGATGTGAACACATAAATGATACACATTATTACAAATTTGTATGCAATTTAGACCAACCGTTTTGAAGAAAATAATGTTTTAAATGCATTTTATTCATCGAATAGATGGAAATAGTAGCAGGAAAATGTTGGAAGTTGTATTCACGGCTTCCTAGTTTCGCTATGAAGTGAATGAAGTATGAGTCAAGCCCTGGTGTTGATTAACCGCACTCCCACACACGGCCTGTGAGATCACAAGTACTGACAGCCTGCTGCTGAATTGTGTCTCGAACAAAGGTCGCGGAGAAGGGTGATCTGCAACAATGATCGAGAGAGGGGGGGTAGATGCGTTTCAATAAGCTGGAGGTAAACATTAGGATATGGTCTATATGTCGTTTGATTGATTCCATGCGTTTTGAAGAGCAGAAAGAAACAAGAAGCAATATAGCAATATTCGGGATTTCCAATCATTTCCAAGTCAAAAGTTGATACATTTCCATACTTGGCTACAACCAGGAAAAGACTGTATTAAATCTGTATCAAGTCTAGTTAGTGTGTATTGTGTGGAATAACTAGATTATGATGAAAATATTCTTTGAGCTCTATATATAGCCAAGTATGGAAAATTACCAAATTTGGACGTTGAAATCATTGAAATTCTTGAATTTCTTTTTTTGTGCTTGAAAATTTGCGGAAGAAATCAATAAAATCACTATAGGCCTAATAAATATTTCTCACTCGCTTCTCTATATACAGTAATAAGTATTTCTGTTTTTAAAACCAGGTCAACGCGGCTTCACTTGTCTTTGATCTCAACATTATTATTGAGAACTGGTAGAATTTGTCTTTCTGCAACAATATGAAACATAAATCATATTGTGTTTAACGACGCAAGTTGATGATAACCATGACCACGGCGTTGAAATGATGATAGGTATCCTAGGTGATAGTGTCGAGGAACCCATACCAGTATTGTCTTAAAGGACAGAGGGTAATCACGATACACCTCTGTCAGGATGGTGGGAACAGAACCCCGGTCCCCTGAACGACGGTTCAGCGTGCTAGCCACTCGCTAGAAACAGTGTCTCTTGTTTCCGCGCGGATCAGTACCAACAACTTGACACGAGAAGGATCGATGATGCCAACCTCACAAACACAATCAAACAGCGGGTAAAATGATAAAACAGAGCTTGTTATTAATTGTGCGTGTAGCTCTGGGCGAGTGAACGACGCGGCTGGCTCATGACTCGTCAGGCGCAGCGGGGCGTGCCGTTGACAGGTCGGGATTACTTGCTCTGTTCCTGTTCGGCGCCCCGAGCCACGGTTCGCGTCCTCCTCCCGCTCTGCTACATGGCCTGTACTAGCAAGGACCCGAGCCACGGTTCGCGTCCTCCTCCCGCTCTGCTACATGGCCTGTACTAGCAAGGACCTGTACGCTTTACTTGAACCAACTGTCCCGCGAGTCGTCTTTCAGAGAACAGCTAAAGCAGTATTTAAATGTTGTCTCAAGCATGGGGTTGATTTGTCCTCACATGCGACCACACAGGCACCGTATAACCTAGCTGTTGGTGGGGTCGTTAGGCAAACAATCAATCAACAACAAAATGTTCAAACTCAGTTAATCTCTTCAAGTTCTTTTTCCGGAAAATGAGATTCACATCAAATCCTCTCCCGTTGATTTGTAAATCTTGTTTGATTTATGAAGCCTGAAATGGAAAAACATGACTTGTTCATTAACCCCATGCTTGAAACATCATTTAAATACTGAATAACCACTTTATTCACATTTTGTTTTCCGGCATAGTGCTTTAGCTGTTTGCTCGCATCTCCCGGGGTCTCCATAGGGCCAATAGTTCCCGCTAAGAAATTTCACAGCTCTAAACGATCATACATCTAGAACAGTGCAATACACAAAATTAACAAATACGTCACAAAATGCAGACAATATTAGTCGATAATGTTAATGAGTCAAATGTAATAATAACGCAGGTGTAAAGATCAGTTGCATGTAACAGTAACACTCGATATTTCCACCTCACAGCGTACCTTACATACAAATAACACGTGACATATTGTGGGTGTTTGGATGGACAGTATTCTATAAGATACTTCTCTGAATGGTGTGAAGCAGTTTCACTATAGTATGTTGAGACGGAGAGCCACTACGATCGTTTCTATGTAATGTGAGGGTGATGTTAAGAGCATGAAAGTTGCTCTCCTGTAATCGCTTCGTATGAGCCGCAACGTACAGCTAGCTATAAGGGCTGATGTTCCTAGCTCCAGGACATCTGATGAACCCTCCCAGTCTAAACGGTCTCATCTAACAGCCGACATTCTTCATTTCAATCATCCGCCTCCATCACACGAACCATTTAGACAACAAAACAGACAGATTTGCATTTCTTCTCTGGCCGCGTTTACCCCGCCCCTCGGGGCCATTGCTCGGGCATTCCTGCCTGCTCAAGTCGAACTGGATCATTTCATGAAATAATATCATGTTCTAATATCTTGGTCTGTTTTCTGAAATACTTATGAAGTTGGGATTGGTTAGGGCACAGAGAAGCTATAAGGTTAGGGTTGGTTGGGTAAGGTTCCAGTCTCATTCTTGGGTTCAGTTGAAGAAAGTTTCTACTGGAATTCCTTCCGAGGAGAAGTCATGTCCTGCTGTTGATTGGCAATAATTGAAGCTAGTTTAGAGGTTGGAGGTTCGATCCCCGCCACGTCCGACCTGACAGAGGAGCGTCGCGGTCCGACACTGAAACTAACAACAGAATGCGCTTCTAAATGCCAATATGTCCGACGAAATGTTACGAATAAACTGTCAACAATGATACTTATAATGATTTACATTGTTGAAATGTGCGCGCGCTTTAACACGGACAGCGAATAGCTTTACTGTCACTACTTTTAATGTCGAATTGGTCGTTAAAGGGGGTTCATGCACAGTGCTTATAAAAATAGAGAGATTCACCTTCACTCATTTTTTCCTATCAATTCATGAATTCAATTCATTTCATGAATTCCTATGAATTGGAAAGTTCACATCTGTAAGATAATTTTATGCTCTTTCATTAATATGACATTCTATTTCAGTGAATTCAATCAGTTTTAAGATAATACGTCAATGAATAAAAAGAATGTGATGAAATTCATTGACGTATTACCTTAAAACTGATTGAGTTCACTGAAATAGAATATCATATTAATTGAAGATCATGAAATTATCTTGGAGATGTGAACTTGTCATTCACTGGTTTTTGAAATAAAATGTTAGAACTAAATGTCTCTATTTGTACCGCCTCGAACCAAGGCAGCTTGACTGTACCGGCCATGCGTCAACATGAGTGGTGTCCTCCATTACCGACACGCGGCCGGCGTCCCGACGGAGCCGTCGCGGCGGGACGAGCGCCCAGGGAGCGATACGTTCCTCCACGACGTCGTTAGGCGCCTGATGACGTAGATAGCCGTGCGGGCGGCCTATCAGGCGCGGGGCTGCGGGCAGGACGACTTATCTCTGACACAAGAGTTCTGTGGAGCTCTCACATAGCTTACCGCCAACAGAGCTTGGAACTAAAGCCTCTGTCTATCATTGAGGCTGTGGATGTTAGGTCGGGGCACCACAAGGGCGATCTCACCACCACATTGCTTCTTAAACACACATACCTGTGGCTATATGTAGGCTATCTGATGGAAATATCAGGAGTAGCAGTAGTGTTTATTCCTTTAGCCCTCATGCGAGGAAATCGGTACACAAATGAAGTATTTTACAATATAACTTATAGATAACATTAAATATACTTGATTGTGGCAGTACTATCATTTACAAACTATCAGTAAATTAGTGATTACAGTAAATCAAACAAGTAGTATACATTCAAAGAACCAAGTTCGATTGATGTGGAATTAGGATAAATCAATACAATCGTTTTTTTTCATTACCTATATAAGAATATAGACTCTTTGATGCGTAAACATAGATAACTATAGATACTATATGTAATTAGTTGAATAACAAAATAAATGAAACGAATTACTAAAAAGGCCGTACGTATTAATAAGTAAATGTAATGAGAAATATGAATCTGGTGAAATCCAGCATCAACAAACTCTTGCACAGAATAGAAACTAGCTTGTATAAGATGTTCTTTGAGGAGTGATTTGAATAGTTTGGATCTGTATCATTCCGCTGTCTAAACGAGTTCTCTGCTTCTTCGTGTTAGTGCGCTGCTATCCCGCCAAATCTTCCCCTCGAGGCGTCCTGGGATCCAGGGACAATTGCCTAGTAGTCTCTTCAAGGCAGAAACTTCCCGCCAGGGGCATTTCACAGATAGAAACGACCATAAAACTCCAGCAGTGCAGGGCACTTAACTTTAATCTCTGCACTCTTATAGCGACATTAACGCATACGTCACAAGATGCGGACAATAATCGTAGAAATGCTAACGAGTCAAATGTTATAATACGCAGGTGTAAAGATCAGTTGCATGTAACAGTAACACTCGATATTTCCACCTCACAGCGTACCTTACATACAAATAACACGTGACATATTGTGAATGTTTGGATGGACAGTATTCTATAAGATCCTTTTTTTAAATTGGGTTTAACGACGCACTGCTATGATAGCGCAGATCTAAGGGCGTCGGATGGATGATTAATGAGATGATGGGTTTCTTGGGTAATGGGATGGATATTGTGAAGGAAGCGGTCGAGGCCTATATTGTGGAACCATCCCGGCATTAGCCTAGACTACAGAGGAAAACCACGAAAAATCCCTGTAAAGATGGACGGCGGCGGGGATCGAACCGGGTTCGAAATTCCCCTCGCCTCCCGGATCATATGAAGTGCAGTGGTTATAAGAGTCCGTGGGAGTTGATTTAGCGGAATATCAGTGTTTTGGTGATAACTTCTGAACGGCATGAGATATTGAAATTCTGGAAACAGGAAACACAGATTTTTTCAATACCTTCAAGACGGTGTAAGTAGGGTATAAGCTTTTGGTATAAGCTTTAAAAATGTGTATTTTTATGTATATACGCGTGACAATCAGGCGATTGCAATATTGCAAATATCTGTTTCCTCGTTTCTAGAATTTCCATATCTTATGCCGTTCAAAAGTTATCACCAAAAAACTAATATTCCGCTAAATTGACTCCCGTGGACTCTTAACCACTGCGCTACATGTGCCGGTTATATAATGTGAAGCAGTGCAAGGAAATCTGTCTGCATGCAGCGATTAGCGCATGTTTTTGTTTCGATTACGTCTCACTTATCGCCTGGTTTAATTATCAGCCTCGGCAATCAAATGTGTATTAGCCGGTTAACGACGCGTCAACACCTGGTTAACGGCTAATCAGCTGTTCCACTTGACGGCTCCTCTCGTCAAATAACACCGACACAAAGCAAATTGTAATTAAAGTCGTCTCTAATCATCAGCTCACAAGAATCAAGCAAGATATTAGATGGGTTAGACAATTAATAAGACGGAAGTGATTGCGAATTTTAATCACTTTGTAGCTCGAAATGAACATCTTTAGATGAGAAGATTTCCAACCTTTCCGTCCATCCATCCTTGATTTACATTTCTGACAATATTGACAATGTGTTGATATACGTGGAAGATGTATATTGCATATTGTGCGCTACGGTTATATTGATTGTATTTGTAATTTTGTATTCAGTGAAGATCGTCGCGCATTGGAATAGCAAATTACTAAAAGAAATTCAAGTGTATAGAATTCGAAAATTCAATTTTAAGTGCATAAGAAGCTCATATATTCGCCTGATCCCCACAAGAAGCCCTGCTGGAACAATAATAATAATGGGGTTTATTGGCAATTATTCGATTCTACATTGTGAAATATCTGAAATATACCTAATATGATGGCGTTTCCCAACATTACATTCTTAGGGCGATACATTCAGCAACTTGTTGGATGGTAAAACACTGACAAACACGTTTATTACATGACTAAGAAACAGTATCCACAGAAATCCCGGACAAATGTTCATCAAAATCTAACTTTTATTGTTAGTTAGAGGTTAGTTATTGTCAGTTAGTCGTTATAGTTGTTGGTTAAGCTGTTACTATAAAGGTTTTTACATTATACGCTCAAAGCCTAGATACAATCGCGTTTAGAGAATTGATTTATTCGCTGTATTCACATCGACATTGTTTGCTGAAAGAAGCGTGCACCAACAGTTGTGTTATTTGGGGGTACGACTTAGTGAGCGGGCTCTAAATCAACCCGTGTCATGTGCGGGACTCGAACCCACGACTCTCCACAGCAGTACCTCAGCTGAATGAGCCGCTAAACCTCCACCAACTCGTATCAACATATCTCATTGTTCTGTGTACAATAGCTTCTGTCAAGTGACTACTTATTGCTGCGTTGCTATGGTAACGATTTGCTCTAAATATACGACTGATGACAGTTACAATCTGTTTCACAAACAATTTCTTGACATTCTGAAGAATTGTTTCCTCTTAAACTGTCAAAACCTCACAAGAAATTGGATTTCAGAGAAAATTTGAAATAAGTTGTCTCATTTTTATGATGAAATTCGTTGAAAATTAGAATTTTTTCGATGGACATTTTCTGTGCGATGTTCCTTGCATGACAGAACTAAAGGGTATATTTAACTGGCTATCAACAAGTAAAACGTACATTTCCCCATCAGTTCTCACACACGTCTCGATACGCGATCCCCCCCCCCCATTGTTGTCCGTCAGTCGGTCGGGTCGTATCTGATGCGAGAGAAGATAATTGGCCAGCATTTCCATAGCTTGCCTTCTGTGTGCCACCATCTTGGCTGGCTCGAGGGGCGTGCCCTCCAGCGGCCTGCCCCCAGACCCCAGGGGGCTCGGGGACAGATGCAGAGGGGGGACAACAGACATCACCTGGATAACAAGCAAAACAAGTATTTGATCATGCAAATCCCCGAACAATCGCACTCGATACAATGTGGCATTCAGACTTGTAACGAACAGAGCTTACGAACCTTTCGCTCGCTGTATTGATCACGGCCGCCAATAGATCCTAGACATGACAGACCAGGAGGGATTCTCGTTGTTAAACTAACCTTTCGTTTGGTTCGTCATTTACTGCCGCCAATAGATCCTCGACATGACAGACCAGGAGGGATTCTCGTTGTTAAACTAACCTTTCGCTTGGTTTATTGATTTACTGCCGCCAATAGATCCTCGACATGACAGACCAGGAGGGATTCTCGTTGTTAAACTAATCTTTCGCTTGGTTTATCAAACACCGCCGCCAATAGATCCTCGACATTACAGACTAGGAGCGCTTCAACGTCCTCTTCAGCCAGTACTCACTAGTAACTTCCTTGTGGTATAGATCTTTCATGAGTTGTATGAGCGTAATACGAGACTCCTGTGTCTAGAGTCGACATTAGCACCATTGTTTAGTCTTCAATTAAGGGGGTTACACAAATCGAGTTATGTATCTTCACTATTTCTTTCTATTCTTAAAAACCAGTGTCATTGAATGGAAAGTCCACATTTCCAAGATAATTGTGTGCTCTTTAGTACCTAATGTGACATTTTATTTTTGTGAATTCAATAAGTTCCGAGAATGATACGTCAATGAATTTCATCACATTCTTTTCATTCATTGACGTATTATCTTGAAACTGGTTGAATTCACTGAAATAGAATGTCATATTAATTAAAGAACATAAAATTATCTTGGAGATGTGAACTTTTCATTCAATTACACTGGTTTTTGATCATGGAAACAAATTAGTGACGGTGAATTTCTCTATTTTTATAAGCACCGTGTATTTGTATTTGTTTATTCATGGTTAATTCACAAAGTGGTATTCAGATGATTAAATAAACCAAAATGTATACATAGATATACATGAAACTAAAATATCAGTAAATTAATTGAATAAAAATTCACCACTCGCCATTGTCCACTTTCTATGCTGTTTCGAGTCTCGGTCTTCTGTTGACACGTGACTTGATTGGTGGACTTTGAAACGTGTGTCTGTCCCATCCTCATGTTCCGCTTACAACCGTTCTCAGAACTGTTCCGTGTCGCCATGGCAACCCGCGAACACAAGCAAACAGTCCCCGCTGTGGTCACTTCACAGATATCAATCATCACAAGACTCGAAGACAATATTTGTAGAAATGCTAACGAGTCAAATATTATAATAACGCAGGTGTAAAGATCAGTTGCATGTAACAGTAACACTCGATATTTCCACCTCACAGCGTACCTTACATACAAATAACACGTGACATATTGTGGGTGTTTGGATGGACAGTATTCTATAAGCCATGTATATATATATATATATATAATAATATATTAATATTCTACATAAATATATTATCTAACTTACATTTGCTAGAAACTGCATTCGCAATGTTTAGTAATGAACCTTCTGCGCGCTCATCTGTCAGGGAATAATGAACCTTCAATCTTGTCTTGGCTTTGTTGGAAAACGATTGTCATTATTTCATTCAATATTGCATGGGTTTACGGGGTCCATGCACGGTAATTCATCGCTACTATTCATTCTGTGTTCAAGAACCAGTGTCATTTAATGAAAGGTATATCAACTCCAGAATAATTCTATGCTCTTTAATTAACATGACATTCTATTTGTGTGAATTCAATCAGTTTCAAGATAATACGTCAATGGAAGAATGCGATGAAATTCAATTACAAATTATCTTAAAACTGAGTGAATTCACACAAAAAATGTCTTATTGACTAAAGGCCATGAAATTATCTGTGAGTTGATATACATTTTATTCAACTTCATTGGTTCTTGAAAATAGAAAACGATAGTGGAGGTGAATTAAGATCTATTGTCGTCGGATGAATGCTGCCCGAGATGACCTAGGTAATGGTGGAACCATACAGGTTACATGGGATCGAACCAAGTCCCGATCTGCACCGAGCTACATGTGCCGGCAACAATCACGCCTCTAGCACGTCTTCGATCGTCGCTTGTTTCACTTTTTATACCGTATAGGGTCATAACAATAAAACCATAATGATACCAAAAAAAAATGCATTCAATGTTTAATGTTTTTTTTTACCTAAACAAAAGTTAAATATAGGTTAACGAATCCTACCTATGCAATAAAAATAATAAATTAACATAAACCTTTTTTCGTTTCTGTATAAAAGTAGGGTTATTATTAGCCACTGATTGATGTCCTTAAAACCAGGAGACATTTGGCTCTAGGTCCTGATTATCCTCGCTGTTATTCCTCCCACTGCCTTCTCGTCTCTTATCGTGCGGCCAGAACGTATAATTAGCCGCGAATCACAGCTGCCTGGCCGTCCAATCGCAGCCACACCCTGGCTGAGAAGGCGGTGCATGGTAATGTTCCCAGCATGCCTGCGAGCGAGTCTCTCTAGGAGCCACCCGCATCACGGCATCGAGTTGCCCTTAGCAACGAGTACTGGTACTGGCACTAGCTCTAGGTACCCATAGCAACGAGCACCTGCTGCTGAGCCTTACACTGGCAGGCCACTAGCTCTAGTGGTCACGCATGCCTACTCCGCAACGAGCACTGGCACTAGCTCTAGTTGCCCTTAGCAACGAGTGCCTTGTCTGCTGTATCCCTTGACAACTGGCAGTCGCCACTAGCTCGAGTTGCCCTTAGCAACCAGCACTGGCACTAGCTCTAGGTACCCTTAGCAACGAGTACTACACTCGCCCGGTGCCTTGTCTGCTGTAGCCCTTGACAACTTGCAGTCGCCACTAGCTCGAGTTGCCCTTAGCAACGAGTGCCTTGTCTACGGTAACCCTTGACAACTGGCAGTCGCCACTAGCTCGAGTTGCCCTTCATAGCACGGCCTACCAGTTACCCTTAGCACACACTGCACTGCCTATGTAGCACGAGTACTGGCCTACTAGTTGCCCTGCACGAGATCAGCTGCTGCATGTAGCACGCACTGGCACTGGCACTAGAAACCACACTCGCCCCATGCCTTGTCTACACTGTATCCCTTGACAACTTGGCAGTTGCCACTAGCGACCTGATGCCCCACCCTCAGCATGACATATAAACGACCGTAGTGGCTTCCCGTCCGAACATGTTGTGGTGAAACTGCTTCACACCGTTCAGAGAAGTCCTAAACATTCACAACATAGACCACACGTTACATATGAACTGTTGTTCTGAAAGCTGTTATTATAATGTCACTGTCTCTGGAACTCGATCTTGATAGTAATAGAACAGATCTATTGGCGAACGCACAGCCTTCATTGGGGAACGGTGATTTTGTATCAAGTTTCGATGTTGTTGATCATATACCATGCATGTGCTTTGATGAGGACATAAGCTTGCATGAAATTGGCATGAACCTTCTAGTTATATCGCACTCTGGTTGCCATGGTGACTATCCTTCGCGTTGTTACAACAGTCACAAGTTAGGAACGAGGCCACACCGCCTTGTGGATCGTCCTCCCCCGAACACTCGCAAGCCTGGAGCGATCGCAGAGGCCGTGGCTCGCGTGTGCGCACGACATGGCTCTGCACACGCATACCGCTCGCTGCAATTACCAGCCTAGCTAGCTGAGAGTTAGCGCAAACTAATGGTTCAGGACCCTTAACTAATAAACGTGTTGAAATAACATCCTAGGCCTAGCTGGCTCCAAGAGGCCAGGACTTTGATTGGTTACTGTTCACAAGATAAGCTCCCACAATGACAATGACAATAGAATAAGAAAGTCACGGTCTCTTGGGATTATAAACTTGTCATATATTTTAGTCCACCTCAAGAGCAGGGCTAGTGTTTCGAGCTAACAACAATGGAAATATAGGAAGACTGAAGCTGCCATGACAGGTAGCTTTACTAGTACATGTTATCCCATCAAAGATCTAGTCTCTTGGAGCTAGCAGGACTAGGGGGATATTATGATCAAGTCAGTTGGTATCATCACATCGTGGCTTCAATGTGGCATAAGACAAGTATAGAGACAGAATACACCAGATAATAAACAAACATTCTGACGACAACCCAACTCTTTATAATGAACCTGACTGATCCGAAGTTATGTGATGAGAGAATGAAATGAAATTGACAAGAAATGTAATTATGCTGCATGAAGGGACGAATTAGAAGCACGAGTTTGTTTCTGGTTGTTGGGAACAAGTATAGCATTGGTTACCATAGTGATAACTGCCGGTTAGAGCTATCCGGGTACTAGTGATACTTGGGCACTAACATAGAACCTGACAATTTGGATGACTTTTATGTCTCACCTACATACTAACTTGAAGTTATATATGACTTTGGGAGAGCTTCTCCCGTATAACCTAGCTGTTGGTGGGGTCGTTAAGCAGCATTGGCAGGTTATAATATGTTGCTTATCAAGTTATTGATGGCTTGAGGGGTGCTTTAAAAATAGAGACATTCATCTTTACTATTTTCGCCCATGTTCACGAATCAGTGTTATTGAGTGAAAAGTAGGCCTATATCAACCCTAAGATAATGATGTGCTCTTCAATGAATATGACATTTAATTTCTGTGAATTCAATCAGTTTTGAGATGATACGTCAATGAATTTCATCACATTCTCGATATCTTAAAGCTGATTGAATTCTCAGAAATAGAATGTCATATTAGGTAAAAAACATAAAACTATCTTAGGGTTGATATAGTTTTTATTCAATTGCACTGGTTCGTAAACACAGAAAAAAATGGTAAAGATGGATTTCCCTATTTTTACAAGCAGTGTGCTTATATGCACCCCTTAAGGCATCCCCAGTCTCTAAGGGTGAAAATACCACAGATATACATAGAGATTCCACAGATATCAATGATCGTGAAACCAACTGTGAAGACACAAAACTAACAAATACGTCACAAGATGCAGACAATATTTGTAGAAAATGTTAATGACTCGAATGTAATAATAACGCAGGTGTAAAGATCAGTTGCATGTAACAGTAACACTCGATATTTCCACCTCACAGCGTACCTTACATACAAATAACACGTGACATATTGTGAGTGTTTGGATGAACAGTATTCTATAAGATACTTCTCTGAATGGTGTGAAGCAGTTTCACTATAGTATGTTTAACCGGTCATTACGATCGTTTATATGTGACGTTGACCTGTGGGTGGGTCCCCTTTAACAAGGAATGTGTTGCTAGGATAAGGTTATGTTTTATTAGCAAACTATAATTCGCCTCAATTCGAACCCTAATTTTTAATTCCCATTATTTCGTTAACCACAATTGTGTGGTTTCAAATCTTTAACGTTGAATATATTCTTTCACCCTCGACGTATTTATAACAAATCTAAACCTATATTTTTAAAATAAATACATTTTGTTTTTTATTTCTCTTTTTATTTATGACTCACGTGCGTTATTAAAATGGTTATAAAGTCGAACGAAGCGAAGATACGACGAGGAAATGAACACACGCAACTGTGGGAAAATATGTTTCTTAGGGCAAAAAATGAGTTTTGTGTTCTTCCTCTTTTTGTTTTCATTTTTAATAACATCTAAACTTGATACAAAATCATTGTTCCTCAATTAAAGAGGTGCGTGCAAGGTGCTTACACAAATAGAGAAATATATCTTTACTATTTTTTCCCATTTTTGAAAACCAGTGTAATTGAATGAAATTTCACAACTCCAATATAATCTTATGCTCATTCTCCACAATCATCTTTATAATGACTCGTCATAAACGTTACAAAACATTTATTTTATTTATTTCAACTATCTTCAAACTTATTATTATCATTTGTATTTTTGTTTCAATAAAGTTCTTTTTTTTTAAATCGTCGACTTTTATAACTAGATATAGGTTCATAATTTCACATAAGTAATTTTTGTAATGCAATTGTAATTTTTTTATAAAGTATCAAGCTGGATCCTTGTGGTCAATCACAGTGTGACAATAAAATTGTTATTCTTCTAATATGACATTCTATTTCAGTGAATTCAATCAGTTTTGAGATAATACGTCAATGAATTTCATCACATTCTTTTTATCCAATGACGTATTATCTTGAAAATGATCGAATTCACTGAAATAGAATGTCATATTAATGAAAGAGCATGAAATTATCTTGGTGATGAAACTTTTCATTCAATTACACTGGTTTTTGAACATAGAAACAATTAGTGACGGTGAATTTCTCAATTTTCATAAGCACCGTGCATTCTTCTTCTCCACTCATTTCCATCTTTCTGCAATCGATCAATAATCCCCTATACTCTGCATGTACTCATCTCTCGGGGGGTGATGTGATAATAAATCCTACATGAATGATTAGTAACAACATTATGGTAGAAAATCATGAGAAAGTGATAGTAAAAAGAGCAATATGAAAATAATATACAAATAATACAAAAATGATGAATAATTAGATGAGCGATAGCGAAGATTTCCACCCAACTCTTACGGAGCTTTGTCTGTCCGTTTTTTCTGATTGTTTGTTTGTTTGTTTGTTTGTTTGTTTGTGGGCACTGCACAGGTCGCAGGGTTTGACCGATCAACATGATACTTTTTCTGTATACGCAAACTTATCCCACTTGGAACCATATAGTTTTTGGGTCATCTCTGTTGAACCATTTTTTAGAAACATCATCTCAAAGTTTCTAGAAACCCCATAAGATTAGGCTAAGCGTATTTTATTTTTCAAATCTCACCAATATAATTCAAATTTTCCTCAAATGTGAACACGGAAGTAATGCACATAATTAAAAATTCGTATGCAATTCGGACCAGCTGTTTCGAAGGAAATAATGTAATACATGTTCTTTATTCATCTAATAGATAGAAATGGTAGCAGAAAATGTTGCATTGTTGCAGTCACGGCTCCCTAGATTCGTTAGTATCGAATGATCTATTTTATATGATCAAGGCGTGTAGAGTTTTCGAGTATATAGACATCTCGCTCATCACACAACGCATATTCTGCGTTTGCCTCGTTACGTCATGAATGTGTATAAATGGCTTCTCAATATTTTCAAATTCAAATTCAACTGTCTTTATTTCCCCCCCCCCTCCCCCCAAAAATGGCAATATTCATATTTTATCATTGCTAAAATATTCTGCTCTTCCATATAACCAATACTATTCTTACTTATGAGCTATGAATAAGAATTAAATGATATGACGGGATACAAACAATATGGTATGAATGAATATTATGATAAAACAGTATGAAATACGATGTATAAGTAGAACTGATGGCTATCCTTCTGATCCGATCTTTGTGTAGTCTTTTCACTGCAGCTTTGAATGCATTTTGGCCTAATGTCTTGAACTGTTCAGGAACTGCGTTGTATAGCATAGTGGCATTGTATTTGAAGGAAGACTTAAATTTGGTTGTTTTGTGCGTAGTAATACTGAGGTGATTGTTGTTTTGGATGAATTTCACCAATATGGCAATACTATTCCTCTCTACTGCTAACTCAGTGCGCTGGCTCGAGCTAGAAGTGGAGGATCACCCCTGGTTACCGAGCAGTGATCCATACAGCCTCCCATGATGCACAGATCAGACGCTTCGTGTTCGAGATACCCGCCATTGTTTCCACTCGGCCAATAAAATCATTATAATTATCTCCTCTTTCTTGCTTTTACCTTCGGCCTCGTAAACCCTTCATCAGTGGGAGAACACTATGGGCTGATGCCGCCCGGGGCTAGCGTGCGAGCGAGAGAGAGAGAGAGATCCAAGATACGGATACTTGCTTGGTACTAGAGTTGAGCCACTGCTTGCATCAATACATCAGCCAGGCATGTCTTTCAGGGGGGATAGCTCCCCCATAAGAGAGACGTGCCTCAGTTGCTGCCCGCGTCACGTGACATCACATCAGCCAATCACATCAGACCCCCCCCTCCCCTTCTCCAATACGGTGTCACTCGATATACTGGACTGGAGTGATTTCAAAGTACGGGCGTTTAGACCCTCCGGTGGCTCACTAGTCATCTCCCTCGGTTAGCTTAACGGAGTGTTTAACGGCAAGCCGCTCTAGCGTTCTGATCCCTGCCTGGCACCATGTTGTTGTGTAGAGGAACTATACGGCGCCTCCACCGGTAATACAGTGTCCTGCTCAGCCGGCCGGTAACACAGTGTCCTGCTGAGCGAGCCGGCCGGTAATACAGTATCCTACTCAGCCAGCCGGTAAACAGTGTCCTAGTCTCATGACAAAAGCCAACTCGTCAAATTTCATCCGTTCTTATAATTCAACAGACAGTTGAAACAAACTAACTGCAATGCCATTCAATCAGACAATTACTGGTTTCATTGACGGTGACAATACTATCGATAGAATAATCCAACAATAGATGGGCCTACATGTACCCAATTCTTATATTTGAATTACAACCATTAAAAAAAAAAAAAAAAAAAAATCTCCGGAATGAAGTCGAAATAGCAACAAGATTTGTTTGAAGTGTTGTGAGAATATGCACGCGTGGTGGCGGTCGGGCTGAGACGTGACACGGGCCAAGTACAGGTGTTGTGAAGGGTTCTACGGGCTACCGGGCGTCACAGGGGGGCGACCCCCCCCGGGCGGCCGGTAGCTGCCCCCCGCTGCGCAGAGGAGCAGGACTCCCTGATGAGCAGACGCGTCACAACTACACGAGGCTATACATACACACATATATATATATATATACATGTTTACTGAGACCGGGTGGACCAGTGGCTAGCACGGTGAACCGTCATTGAGGAGACCGGGGTTCTGTTCCCGCCATGGTCGACCATCCTGACAGAGGTTTCATCGTTTTTTCCCTCTGTCGTTATATCTCTCTCAAATGTAAAGCATATAAATATGTTTTGAAAACATAAAACAGAACTTTATCTCTTTTATTAAGTTGACTACAATTCCGAATCCAATGGAATATAATCTGAAGTAATAGTTTGGAACAGTGCATGTTTCTCGGAAAGCCTCTCTTGTTTTATTGTCCCGCACCGTTTCCCAGCCTTGTTCTGGGAAGAGCCCCCGACCGTCACGACATCCAGCGGGCCGTGCTTCTGGTTGGCCATTGTTGCAGGCACTACTCTCAGTTAATGATCCGAGCAAGCCAATGGCTGACTTCACTACCACTGTCTGTAGCGCGACAACTGACCGCCAGGGCATAGAGATACGTCGTGAGATGGCGGAAAGATCACTTCGAGGGGTCAACAAATTGACATTTTAGTCTACACATGATTTTTTCATTTCTCGTGATTTTTTTTTTTTCAGATTTTAGATATTTTTGTTTTTTTCTCTGATTTTTTTGGATATTTTGATTTTTCTTGATTTTTTTGATTTTCCGTTTTTTTTTTTCAAAGTGTATACACCTGATTTTTTTAGTTGGTAGCCCCTCGTATCACTTTTATGTAACAGTAACACTCGATATTTCCACCTCACAGCGTACCTTACATACAAATAACACGTGACATATTGTGAGTGTTTGGATGGACAGTACTCTATAAGATACTTCTCTGAATGGTGTGAAGCAGTTTCACTACAATTCGTGAAACCACTACGATCGTTTGTACGTGATATTGAGGATGTAAATGCTATGTACAGCTTGGAGCAGAAGTAAAAGTCTATTTGCTAGCCGGTCTAATCAGTTGTCCAAGTTGAACAGGTATCTAACGACAGAAACAGACTTTTAGCCCTGCTCCAAGCCGTACATACACGCTACATGCTGCCCAGAAGACGTGCCGAGGAGGGGGGAGGGAGGGGGAGGGCCGCGGGGCTTGTGCACGCGTCACGGACTCGTGAAGAACCACGACCAGCCGTTTAAAACATTCCGCGGATACCTCCCCCCTCCCTACCCCCCTACCCCAACCCCCCCCTACCCGCGTCTCTTCCCTCAGCGCGGTATAATAACATAATACCACGGACATTATCAGTTATAAATTAAATTTTATTATAAATTGTATAAGAGATTTTATGGTTGAATTGCTGGTATCTTCGTGCTGTCAATGCACGCGATGTGACCGGCCCCCGTGGCTCAGTCGGCCGAGGCACTGCTTTAGAGTAGCAGGTCAGGTTGGCGTGGGTTCGAGTCTCGCGCGAGGCACGGGTCCTTTCACTTGATCGCCACCCTGATACCCCCGTGTAGCCTAGCTGCTGGTGGGGTCATTGAGCAACAACAAACATGTTATGAAGGGTGTTCTCGCGGATTGGTTAAAATGTATAGGCCTTCTAAATTCAATTCTAGCCCCAAAGAGCAACCCTAGACTCGAATCACAATAAGGTGGACCAAGCATACAGGCTCAACGTGTGGGGAGTAGTATATAGCCTATATAGGCCTATATTTTATGTTGAATGAATTCATAAAGATAGAATAATTTCAGGTATATTTGTCACGATAATTACTAATATGTTTAGAAGCAGTCGTAGTGAACAATTGTTTGTAAGTCACATTTCCATGTCATATCATCATTTATATTACTTTCGCTGTTAATGGCGTTGTGTAAGATAAGATCATAACAAGAGGGCTGATTGATCTATAATGTAATAAAGCTTTTATTTTGGTAATTCTGATGTAATAATTGTGCTGTGTTTCTAATGTTAAAGTCACAAGTTAGTATGGAGTATAGGACGAAGTGAATTCGGTGTATTTAACTTGATCTGCATTGAGCCACATTACGTAATATGGATGAGGTCACCGGGCATCTGGATTCAGGGTCAATACATTGAACGCACTTCGATTCATATATGAGACCACCGTTCGACCGAGCCTACTCTAGCGTAGACGATTGTATGTGTAGATCACGTGGTAAACCACGTGATTGACTCTATAAAACAGCACGCATAACGTGCGAAGCACACAGTAGAGAGCTCATAGCTAGTTCGCACAGTTCAGCACTGTCTTAGCTGGCCAGAGGTAAAGACGAGTACCTAAATAGCACTTAGTGTGGCTGGCTTTAACTAGTCCAGAGTACCCTAACTGTTATTTAGAGAAAATCTATACTCTACTGTCATTTCACAATCAAGTCGGAAATTATCAATACGGTTAGTGACCATTATCTATCGAGATTGGGCCGATAGTGTTTATAGTGGTGAATAACCAGTGTTGGTATTTCCAGGGGTTTTGTGGGATTTGCTATCGGGCAGTTGATTTGTTATGCGGGCTCCCGCCTCTAACATCTCTTTTGTCTATGAATAGTAAATTTGCAATAACCTTTGATTTTGCAAACCTTGCGATTGAATAAAGATATCCTGTTGTCTTGAGAGAAAAGTAAAGGGTGCGGACGCAGCATCTTATTTCCAGCTCCTGGTTTTAAGTTGCGGAGTGCGTCTGGGGTCGGAGACCCATTACTGAACTCAATGTCAAACAGGCCTTTATCTAATCCTAGGTTGCGCTATTAATTTAAGATCATCTGTTTTTTTTGACCAAACGTGTGCGGTGCGGGCGTAGCAACTTGTCCAGGTCGCCCGTACACTTTCTTCGTACGAGTTTCTTGGCTAAGTCGCGGAGTACGCCTGGGGTCGGAGACCGCATCACCGGGTCAAACCTAACAAGATATCTTAAATTCTTTCTCTTCATCGCACAGGCGATTCCCCTTGGACTTGATCAAAATTTAACTGGACTTATTTTCATTCGATTTAAATTACTTGATTAATTTAACTTCACCAATCTGAAAACGCTAAGAGGCTGTATAACTATTGGTATTATTGTCATACGTGTTGTACTTGCTGTAATCATTTATTCGGGGTGAGAATAAACCACACTTGCATAACCAGACAAGTTTTATTCCACAGTTGACAGGAGTCCCGGACCAACTCTTCCCTTACCATTCCCTGGGCCAAGATCCCACACTTCGTCGGGAGTCGTAATTCTACCCTTTAATAATTACAGGCTTCGCCTTACCCTCTCCCGTCTAACAATTGGTGACAGCGGTGGGATCCATTTATTCATTTGGGAATCTCTTTGAGACTATTCACCAGTTATTTTATCGAAGTTGAACCCTTCACAGTGAATTTCGTCAATTTTGGTTCGTTAATGTTCGAAATTTCATTTCTCCGGGTGGTAGTAAGTCGATAGTGAACTGATAATGCGTAAGCGAGTGTGCGAGTGGGCGGAGTAATTTTTGTCGTAATAGTTCCATTCATCTTATCAATCACGTCGATGTAATACCTGAGCGAACAATTACTGATCAGTTACGTGTTTCGTGAGATAACGAGCAATATTTGTGGCCAGGGAAAAGGGAACCGATTGATTGGGTATTACTTATGGCTACAACGTCAGGTACAGTAAAGACAATGGAGGCTCCTATGAATGTGATGGGGGGTGTGTTGCAATTGGTTGATTACTTTACGGGGGATGATCCTACTAAAACTATTGATCATTTTCTGGCGTCTTTAGAGGGTGCGTCTCAATTAGGGAATTGGGGTGACACGCAGAAGGCGACGGTAGCCCGACTTAGACTAAGGGGGGAAGCGTTGGCGTTTCTAGATTCGCGACCTGACCTTCTCACGTCCTCTTTCGATGCGTTAAGGCAAGCTCTTATACAGCGATTCAAAGAACCGGAACCACATGCGTTTTACGCCCAACATTTTCTACAGTGCGCTCAGAAAACCGGTGAAACCGTGTGTAATTACGAGACTAGGCTTCGCTTAGCAGCACGGAAAGCGTTGAAACCTTCTGTTGACCCTGCCGAGACTCTGTGGCGGAAGATGGCTATGGAGGAGAATTTGCTTAATCAATTTCTTAAGGGGTTGAGTCCGCAAATCAAGCGGTTTGTTCTGTCCAAATCTCCTGCAACTTTTGACGATGCGTTAAGAATTGCAAAAGAGGAAGAACAAAATGATTTGTTGTTCAGGGGATCCCATAGACATCAAGTGGGCACAGTAACAATCTCTAATGTGCAAGGGAAAACAGACTTTCAAAACAAAGTAAAAGACACATACACACCTATTAATAAACCCTCGCAGTACAATTCTGATAGGCAGGTGACGTTCAAAAGTCAGCCTCCCACAAGACACGTTTATTTCAATAATACGAACAAAGAGGCATATCGACCCAACCGCGAGTCCAACGCAGGACCTAGAAACTATATGCGAAACCGACCGCAATCAAGTGCCAGACCGAATAATTATTCTCCGGGTACCCAACAGTTCAGCCCGCGGTTCAACAATTATCCACAGGGTTTGCGACCGTCAAATCAAGAACGTACCGACCATCGGGGTGTTCAGTGTTTCAAGTGTAACAAGATGGGACACTATGCTAATAACTGTTCTGAACCGAGCCGCGCAAACGGGTCGCGCTCCCTAAATTACCCTCGTTTGGGAGCGAGATCATAAGCTCTAGTGGGGAAGTCTATCCGGGTGTTGATGGAAAATGTCGGTTTGGGAAATTTGTTAATGCGCATATAATGAATGGCTCAAAACCGGAAACAGCTTCATTTTTGATTGATACCGGAGCAGCACTCTCGGTAGTGACAGACAAAATACTAGAAAAAGGAGGGATACCCTACTCCAAAAGTGTGCATAACTTGAAAGGAGTAACAGGGCATGATTTACCAGTGTTGGGAGAAGTAAGGTTAAGGTTAATGTTAGGGAATAAAATATATTCACATAAGTTTATCGTTTGTAGTACAGAACTTAGTATAGAGACGTGCGGATTAATTGGATTGGACTTTCTGGAGCATTTCAATATAAATGTATTGTTGAAGGAAAATGTGCTCGAAGATGGGGAAAACTGTGTCGCATTAGTGTGGACAGGAGGTGTAGATAAGGCAAATATTAGTAAAAGGGTTAAGCCTGGTAGCAATGTGGACCAGGATAGAATTATCTTTACTCAACCTAGTGATGTAGGAACTAATACAAAAATACAAAAAAATGAAAACCTAGTTACTAGCTTTACGAATAGGGAGGTGCCGCCGAGTGACGTAGTTACTATTGTAAGGTTGGCAAATAGTATAACTATACCAGCTAGATGTGAGTACTTATGTGAAGGTAAACAGGACCGGTTATTGTGTGCTCATTCAGACGGAGGCCGGGATGTTTTATTAGAACCCGAAGAGGTATCTATGCACGGTATACTAGTATCTCGTATATGTACGTCAGAAAGGGACGACAAACGAATACAGCTGAAATTAGTTAATGTTACCGAACGTGATTTACCGTTGAAAGCTAATATACCTGTTGGAGTGTTATTTGTGGCGAGAGCGGAAACGGGAAATGAACCGATGACGAGTATTATAAGCCAGGTTAAGGTGGGCAATTCAGAGGCTGGAAAGCACCATAACCTAGATCACCTGGACGAGGAGATTAAACCCAGAATAGGAAAAGTTCTAGACGAATACTCAGATATTTTCTATTGGGGAGGAAATGAACTAGGCTGTACGTCTATAGTTCAGCATGAAATTCACACAGGGGATAGTGCACCTATTCGAAAGGCAGCATACCGTGTACCTCATGCGTTAAGGGACATTATGAATGAACATATACAAGATATGTTGGACAAAGGTATCATTCGCCCAAGTGCATCACCATGGGGAGCACCGTGTGTTCTCGTGAAGAAAAAGAGTTTAAATGGTGAGCAGGAGTACCGATTCTGCACTGATTACCGATTGTTGAATAGCATTACCCGGGATGATCCATTTCCCCTGCCTCTTATATCTGAAACCTTAGATTTACTGGGTTCAGCTAAATATTTCACTACTTTAGACTTAGCTGCAGGGTACCACCAAGTGGAAATGCATCCTGATCATAAACATAAAACGGGTTTTACTACACCATATGGGCATTATGAGTACAATAGACTACCGTTCGGTTTGAAAAATAGCCCGGGAACTTTTCAAAGACTCATGAATTCAATTCTTACCGGATTAACAGGAAATGGAGCACTGGTTTACTTGGATGACGTAATTATTTATTCCGCTACCGTGGACGAACATTTGAGTAGACTCAGAAGTGTGTTTGATCGGTTACGACAAGCTAATCTTAAATTGAAACCCGCGAAATGTCATTTTCTGAAAGAGGAGGTACGCTACCTGGGACATATTATCTCATGTGAGGGAGTTAAAGTGGAACCCGAGAAAATCTCAGCCATACGTGACTATCCAATACCTACGTCCGTTACTGAGGTACGTAGTTTTCTGGGATTAGCAGGATACTATCGTCGCTTCATAAGGAAATTCGCAGACATAGCAAAGCCGTTGACTTCTCTTATTAAGAAAGAGGTACCATTTGAGTGGGAAATCACCCGCCAACAAGCCTTTGAGACTTTGAAAATCGCCCTATGCGAAGCACCTATATTAAAATTTCCAGATTTTACCCTTCAATTCATTTTGAAAACAGATGCCTCAGATTACGCTTTAGGGTGTATACTAGTACAGAAAGATCCGGAAACAGGACTTGAACATCCAATAGCTTATGCGAGTAGGCAAATGAATGATGCGGAGACTAGGTACCCAACTACGGAAAAAGAAGTTCTGGGGGTAGTTTTCGGAATCAAACATTTCCGCTGTTACTTGTATGGACGTAAGTTCTTAATCGTCACGGATCATAAACCGATTTTGTGGATTAAATCTTTTAAGACCGATTGTTCATCGCGGTTAACTCGTTGGTCGCTACTACTGTCGGAGTACGACTTTGACATTGTACATAAATCGGGTAAAGTTCATACGGATGCGGATGCTTTATCACGAATTAGGATACAAACAGTTACTGACCATACGACTCAATATGAACCAGTTTTCGATAGACAACTCATAAAAGTAGCCCAACGACAGGAAATTGAATGGCAAGGAATAATTCAACAGTTAGAGAATGATCCCCGAAGTAGTGATCAATACGCTTTGGATGAGGAAGGATTGCTGTACCGGGTTCGATCCCCGGACGAAAGAGAGGACCGCCTAGTAATACCTACTGCGTTCCGATGGAGGGTGATGAATTCATATCATTCACTTCCACATGCATCTCATGTAGGATTCGAGAGAACACTACATCTTATTAAGTCAAGGTTTTACTGGCCATACATGTATTCGGAGATTAAAAGATTCTGTGAAAGGTGTATTCCTTGTCATAAATTAAAATCTAATCCTCATAATAGGCCGGCGCCTTTACAACGATTTCAACCTGTCCTCCGGCCAATGTCTCGCGTTGCACTGGACATTGTAGGACCCTTACCGAGAAGCGAGAAGGGAAATAGATATTTATTGACTTTTCAATGTCATTTCTCTAAATATCCAGAAGCTATACCATTACCAGACCAGACAGCGACGACTGTAGCGAAAGCATTCGTTACCGAAATCGTGACGCGACATGGTGTACCCGATCAGTTATTGACTGATCGAGGAACCAATTTCTTGTCTAAATTGTTCAAAGAAGTGTCTTCTTTGTTAGGAATCGAGAGGTTACACACTTCAGCCTTCCATGCTATGACAAATGGTGCTTTGGAAAGATCGCATCGAACGATCGCAGGGTTTTTAAGCCATATTGTACAAGACGACCAAAGGAATTGGGACGATATGATACCGTACGCGTTAATGGCGTATAGGTCTACCGTACACGCGTCTACTAATGAAGTTCCCTTCTATCTTGTCCATGGTAGAGATATGGTATTGCCGTTTGAAATTACAGTGTCGCCACTTCGCACGAATTATGCAGTCGACACTAATTATGCAGCAGAGTTGACACAACGATTAAAAATAGCATTCACACAAGTTAGAGAAAATCTAAAGAAAAGTGCGGAAAGACAGGAAGTGCAATACAACAAAAGAACGGCTCCAGTAACATTGGAAGTAGGAAACCTTGTATTCTTGCATGTACCAAATGTGAAACCGGGTTTGGCTAAGAAGCTAGTTCGACCCTATACTGGGCCGCATCGGATCGTGTCCCAGGAGTCCCCGGTAAACTTTAAGATTAAAGATTTGTATGGGAAACGAAGGGAACAGGTAGTTCATTGTAATAGGCTCAAGTTGTACAAGTACAGCATTGAGAGCGAGGATCAGATTGAGGAAGAGCCGTCAGACGACGTAGAAGAGTTGATAGAACCACCACGTACTGTAAAAGATGAACCTTTGACCGTAGATGAGCCTGACGAATGGGTTGTAGATGTACCTCGGGATCTTAGTGATACCGAGGGGGTGGACGAAGAAACGAGGGAAGAAGCTAATGTAGAGGATGTTCCTACGCCGAGTCCCCTACCTTCTCCGTCGTTACCACCAACACAACCAGCAGGGCGAAGTACACATGATTATTTCCTACGGAGTAGAAAATAGATGAGATACCATTTTGTTCAGGAGTGAAGTGATAATTAACCGACGAAAGATATATTACATATAGGCCTATGCCTGATGATGGAAGGAAATGGATAGAGAAGAAAATTGCGATGTAATATTTTTTTTTAGCTAGCTAAAGGGGTTAAATGATTAAAAGATTTGAGGAGAATAGAAAGTGGAACGAATTAATGAGCGGGACCGCCTTGCTTTTCACCGCGTGCTATGAATTAAGTATTGGCCGTACTTACGCGTCTACCTTCGAAAATATTACCGTTGCAAACGTAGAAAACGTTTCGCTCCTGGAAGGGAAACGGAAGAAGAAGGGTGTGAAGAGTGAGAATTTGATAACTCGATAGTATAAAGAATTATAAATAGTAGTTCAACGTCACTACTCTAAGGTTCGTTTAAATCACACACACTTTGTTGAGTTTTACGTTAGGCCGAGACCTGTTGTATAGGCCGGAGCTTTATTTGAAGCACATCAATGTCCGATTGGCATGCGATCGTCGTGTTGAGATGTAAACGAATGGAAAGGGATGAGTACGTTAGAACCGATACCAAGGATAGATGTTCTCAAGGGAATATAACATTGGTGGTTATCGAGTTGTTGTAAGGCTATTGTAGAATACTAATTTGAATAGTTCTGTAGCCTCATTAACGTTTTTAACTATTTTACGATTGATAACATTACCTAATTGACCATTGAGGTGGATAAGATTAGGGAAGTTGATGAAACAGTCGTGTTTAGAATCATATTTTTGTTTCAGGAACATGTGGGTTCAGGCCTGTATTTTGTTCCTGTGTTTTGGGAGTGTCGCGATCGCCGTGCAAGCCGACGATCTTAACACCGGGCTTGTGTTTTTACACGAGACAGAGTTTCTTTTGAGTGGAGACCGATGGGTTATTTCACTCGACGTTAATATCAGTAATTATCGGAGTAACATTGATACTTATTTACAAGCTGTTGCAAATATAAAGAATATAGCACTGAAGGACAACATAAGGGACATTGGCTTTGGCATTACGAATGAAATAAACTTGTTAATAAATGAAGCGGAAAATGTGTGGCAAAAGCTGAACAACTTGGTTTTAACTTTGGCACCTGTCGAAAATAAAAGGGAGAAAAGGGGATTGTTCAACATTGTGGGGTCAACCCTCAAGTTCTTGTTTGGAAGCATGGACAGACAAGACATGGCGTATTTAAATTCTCGAATATTTGATATCGAAAATATAACAACTCATATAGGCCATATTATGAAGGAACAAGTGACATATATCCGTGATAGTATTCATACGGGAGCTCAAAATACGAAAGACATCAAAATGATTATTCCTGTTCTACGTAAACTCGATGCGCACATGACGGACATAGAGAAATTTCAGGCCGATGACAGGAAAAGAACTACTCTTTTGTTTGCAATTTCGAGTTCGTTAAGGGAGCTAGAATACACCATAAGGAACATAAAAGAAGACATTGACCAATTAGAAAATGCGTTCGGACAAACCGCGCTGGGGAAATTGAGTCCTTATTTTATATCTCCATTGAAATTGTTGCAAATCTTAGGACACATTCAACCTCATTTGAGCCACGATTTGTCTTTACTAACCAGCTTGGAATTGGGCGAGGTACACAAGTACTATAGCGTTGCTCGAGTGCATGCAGCAGCGATTGAAAGCAAGATTCGACTGTTTATCGAAATTCCGTTAACCGCAACTAACCGATGGTTTGATCTTTATAGAGCTTTGGAATTACCAGTAAAGCTCGAAAATCAGAGTGCCGCTATATACATTAAACCGGATACACCTTACTTTGCAATAACGCCCGACCGTCAATTGTACATGCAGTTTGACATAGGAGACTATTTACAATGCACTACAGGAGCCATAACCGTTTGTCCACCAGTGACCGCCGTATTGAAACCTTCGCATAAATCGTGTGCATATGCTTTGTTCACTGGCAATGATAGAGACGTAAAAGATTTGTGTACGAAATTAGTGGTAACCAATTACCAACCAAAATTATATAGAAGTCTGAATAGTGACACGTGGATGTACAGTGTGAAACAAGATATCCTCTCACTGCAGTGCCCACAGCGATCACCGTATTCTCCTATAAACATATCTAAACTTGAAATACAGGGAACGGGAAAGATTGTCATACCGGCTTATTGTTACGTATTTGCAAACGAGTATGTATTATTACCTCACACAACGGACACTCTAGCATTCCAGTTCGAACAGACTGAATATCACATACCACCCATTTCAAGCCTTGTTGAAATCGCATCTCTTAACGAGAAGACAGAGGCTATTGTGAGCATGGGAAATTCAAAGGAAATTGGGGAAATCTTAGCTACCTTAGAAGCTTCGGATTCATACTCTCAGACCATCGAATATCGCGAATGGTTGAGAAGGTTAGAGGACATACGATATCCGTCACAGGCTATATGGTATAAGATTCAACATATTATCGTACCAGTCGTATATATGACGACCTTACTTTTAATCTTCGTGGTATACTTCAAATGGGGAATAATATACGCGTCGATTAGGAACGTGTTTAGAAACAAAAACCAGCTGGTCCAGATGCCAACTAGAAGTGAATCGCTTCAGCACGATCCCGAGATCATCGCCGCACCCGAACTAACTCCACATGAACCCAGTCCTAATAGCCAGCCTTCAACCTCTGCTCCTTCATTTTAAAATCGATAAAGAGGAAACTTGAGAAAATACAAGTGAGATATACTTGGTGGAATAACTATACTTAAAATCAAATAAGTTGTCCTGTTAAGCAAATGGTTGTCAATATACTCAGTGGAAAGAAATAAATAAAAACGTAAATGGAAATAAAATCACCTTGTATGACAATATATCAATCTTACTCCATAGATATTACTTATAACATTAACATATAGCAATTTTTGGCTTTGGTAACTATATACCGCGCCTTGTATTTAGAGGAAATAATGAACACCATTTAGTGGGTGTATATAGCCTACAACCGAGCAAATTCGTTAAATGAAAGAAGTAAGTCATTTCAAGACATACGCAACAAGTTGCTAGTGTTTGATGAGATCATTTTGGGAGTGGTTATTGATAAACAGTTAAATAAATGTTTAGGTTACCAGTTGGTAATTGCTTAACGTATAACGTAGTATTAAGACGATGGATTCATTTCCCAGCACCTAAAGAAACATTTTAAAATTGTAATGGCACATGGTAGTTAACATTGGGCATATTGAGGAGTCAACAAAAAGAAAGCTATTGAAATATTTTGTTTAATAAATAACGTCAACCAAGTTCGATCCGTGCTTGAAGAGAGAAGACTTATGAATGAACTCCATGGAAGTCGGGAAGAACAAGTGACCCAAGAAGAAAATGGCAAATCAGTCTCACTCTGAGCTTTAACCTATATACACGGGTTTCACGCTCAGCACCTAAAGTACGTGGAAATGGTTCAACGCAAGGAAACCTACACTCGAGCTCGCTGTTTCCTGTGCAAGAACAGGGGACACCGGAAAGCCGAATGTCCTGTAAGGCAACCACCTCCGACACCACTGGAGAAGCCTACCGAAGAAGTACTCTCAACTTCGGTCCCAACCTTTCCACCCACCCCAATCACACCAACCACGCCGATATCAATGGCACCAACAACGCTTACCAATCCACCGACCACTACACAACAAATGGTCGTAGTAATTCCCTCAAACATACCTGAACATCTACCAAAGCTCCTGGACCTGCAGAAGCAGATGCAAACCATCAAGTACTTGATGGGACGAAGACAACAATTATTTGGATACTCCATGATGACACCAACTGTTCAGGAGAGCCAATTGAGGTCAAGATACAGAAACTGCCGACAAAAGTACATAGCCAAGTACGGGCAGCTTCCTTCTTGCCTGAATCTGTGATGTACTACTTCAGTATTCTCCTCTCACAAATGAGAATACCCTTTCCCAAGAAGACTGACATATTCACTGTTACCCTCTCCGACTGATTCGACGCCATTCTACCCTCCAAACCACCGGCCGACGACGCAACCACGCAGACAAACCGTGTGAGCGTGTGTTTAGTGGCTTGATACTCATGGCCAACACAATATTCAAGAAACAACACAAAGTAGTTAGTGCGCCGACAATAGCTGTGATCGTTTCATATTTCGTGCCAAATATACTCAATATTAACTAACTGAAATGTCCAGTATAACTTTGCGTATTCTGCATAGACTTAAGTTGAACTTAAGTTGCATAAGCTGTAAGTTAAAATTAAATATATTTTCATGAGATTTGCTGACTTGAACTTCCAGTAGAGTTACTATGTATACGCTGTGAATGAATCGATCATCTTGATAATTATAAATTATATTATTATTATACTCATACACTATTAGAGCTGTTTGATCAAGTGGTCTACACTTGATCATGTGTAGAACGTTTTAAGTAAGAGTTAATACTTCTGCTCTGTACTTCATAATGTCTATTATTTGAGTGACTAGTTCAATATTGAATATGAATTGTAGGTTAGTGCCTGATAATTATCGTACTTCTTATATGCATGAGAGATGAGTACAGTATAATGATACCTGATGGTAGTACAAAATGTATTTAGTGGATTTTATACTTTTAAGAATAAGATATTATTCTGAATCATATATCCTACTGTAATGGATATAGTTATGAAATAATTATCAAGTGTGGTCTTATCAGTTCTAAAGGCTGCTTGCCTGTTGAGGCAATGCATCTTTCTCAAACGGTGGTCGAATGTAATAAAGCTTTTATTTTGGTAATTCTGATGTAATAATTGTGCTGTGTTTCTAATGTTAAAGTCACAAGTTAGTATGGAGTATAGGACGAAGTGAATTCGGTGTATTTAACTTGATCTGCATTGAGCCACATTACGTAATATGGATGAGGTCACCGGGCATCTGGATTCAGGGTCAATACATTGAACGCACTTCGATTCATATATGAGACCACCGTTCGACCGAGCCTACTCTAGCGTAGACGATTGTATGTGTAGATCACGTGGTAAACCACGTGATTGACTCTATAAAACAGCACGCATAACGTGCGAAGCACACAGTAGAGAGCTCATAGCTAGTTCGCACAGTTCAGCACTGTCTTAGCTGGCCAGAGGTAAAGACGAGTACCTAAATAGCACTTAGTGTGGCTGGCTTTAACTAGTCCAGAGTACCCTAACTGTTATTTAGAGAAAATCTATACTCTACTGTCATTTCACAATCAAGTCGGAAATTATCAATACGGTTAGTGACCATTATCTATCGAGATTGGGCCGATAGTGTTTATAGTGGTGAATAACCAGTGTTGGTATTTCCAGGGGTTTTGTGGGATTTGCTATCGGGCAGTTGATTTGTTATGCGGGCTCCCGCCTCTAACATCTCTTTTGTCTATGAATAGTAAATTTGCAATAACCTTTGATTTTGCAAACCTTGCGATTGAATAAAGATATCCTGTTGTCTTGAGAGAAAAGTAAAGGGTGCGGACGCAGCATCTTATTTCCAGCTCCTGGTTTTAAGTTGCGGAGTGCGTCTGGGGTCGGAGACCCATTACTGAACTCAATGTCAAACAGGCCTTTATCTAATCCTAGGTTGCGCTATTAATTTAAGATCATCTGTTTTTTTGACCAAACGTGTGCGGTGCGGGCGTAGCAACTTGTCCAGGTCGCCCGTACACTTTCTTCGTACGAGTTTCTTGGCTAAGTCGCGGAGTACGCCTGGGGTCGGAGACCGCATCACCGGGTCAAACCTAACAAGATATCTTAAATTCTTTCTCTTCATCGCACAGGCGATTCCCCTTGGACTTGATCAAAATTTAACTGGACTTATTTTCATTCGATTTAAATTACTTGATTAATTTAACTTCACCAATCTGAAAACGCTAAGAGGCTGTATAACTATTGGTATTATTGTCATACGTGTTGTACTTGCTGTAATCATTTATTCGGGGTGAGAATAAACCACACTTGCATAACCAGACAAGTTTTATTCCACAGTTGACAGGAGTCCCGGACCAACTCTTCCCTTACCATTCCCTGGGCCAAGATCCCACACTTCGTCGGGAGTCGTAATTCTACCCTTTAATAATTACAGGCTTCGCCTTACCCTCTCCCGTCTAACAATAACTTCATTCAGGAGACCGGGGTTCTGTTCCCGCCTTGGTCGACCATCCTGACAGAGGTTCATCGTGGCTCACCTCTGGCGTTAAATGACTTCATTTCATCTCATCTCATTAATGTATTAATGCAAATAGATTGTTACATAAGATTATGTAGACAATATATGGCAAGAGATGAGATGATGGGAAGATGAGGTGCTTTGTATAGTGGTAAGGAAGCCTGTTGTCAAGGAACCATCCCAGTATTGACTTGAACGACAGAGGGAAACCACTCTGTCAGGACGGTCCATTGCGGCGGGAGTCGAGCCCGGTGCCTGAGTGGTCTCTGGCAGTCTGACCGCCGCTCGGCGCATGAAGTGCCGCGTCATAAACCACGGCCCACGAGGGTCCTAACCAACTCACTGCCCTCTCTAACTAACTCACGGCCCTCTATACAGCTAATTGACTGATTAGCCAATAAAACCACACAGGTATCAGCGGACCAGCTTTATTAACATCCCGAGGGCTCCATTACAATTCTATATATTTCTCACTTAATTATTATCATTATGTTTTGATTAACATTGGATGCTTGATATGCAATCATTGTTTCCCAATTAGGCCTCGAAGTCTTGGAGATTGCCGCTCACTAATTCATTCAATTAGAACGTTGATGAGGCAGATTTGTTCAGCACATAATTGCACGGTTCGATCACAGTGATTAGTTGACGCCTAGCTCGTCTCCCTTGGTTACCCGTGTCCTGTCTGTTGACACCCTGCTGGACCACCTCAAGTAACGTCCTCCAGTATTCCATTGTTGTCAGCTCAAACATCCTAGAACACTGCTTACGAGGTGAGCAATAATAGGCCACAAGAGACCGTGACTCTGGTATGGGCTTCTGTCAAGTGACGTCACTCATTGTTGATAGAGACAGACAACAATGTCCATCAGTTGGAATTGACCAATCAGAATCCTCGGTAGTTCACCAGTTCACTGTATTGCTATGGTAACGATTGTTAGTCCTTTGTTACTTGACAGAAGCCTATTATCTTGTATTATCATGGTATTTAACATTAACCAATCAGAATCCTTGGTCTCTTGGTGCTAGGCGTAGGTCGTTTTTTCACGTGTTTTATTATGTCGTGCTAGTACTAGGAAGCTCCAACAGGCTAGTACTGTGAATGGGTAATGTTTACTATAGAACAGCCGAGTACCATGGCAACGTGTCAGTCTCTGTGTACTTCCATTGTTGTTAGCACAGAATCCCAGCTCTGCTCTTGAGATAGGCTACGAAGTCGGACAGATTATTCAGTCCAAGAGACCGTGACTTTTGTCATTACAATATATTGTCATTGTTGGTAGCTTTTTCAGTTGGAATTAACCAATGAAAGTCCTCGGTCTCTTGGAGCCAGCTAGGCGTGGGACGTTATTCCAAGTGTTTTATTAGGTAAGGTCTCTGCTTGTTTGCTTGGCCCTGCACTCACCCCTGCACGAGACCACAGTGCCGTTTCCCCGAGCCAGGCGTGTTGTTAACAATCATTTACCTCAGTCCGATCGTTTGTGGCTTACAAAGCCATGTCGTGACTAGAAGAAAGGTTCTCTTTTAATCGTCTATCCCTTTTCTGGCCGTGATTTGTCTAATTGTCTCTCTCCCTCCCCCTCCCCCCCCCCCTTGACCTAGCGTGGGCTCACATCATAACTCTCAATCTTCACTTCGGTTATTTCAATTCCAAATTCCAACATTGACTTGTGATTCTGAAATCTGAATGAATTTCAATTTAATTGACCTGGATTCAACTTTGTAACCAGATAAATTTGTTAAATTGAATTATTTATTTATTATTAATTACTTGCAACTTTGAATTATACGAATTCAGTGGTAGAAGACTTGCAGTCATACATATCTAATATTCTGATACGACAAAAATATCTAACACGACAAAAAAAGCAATGTAGAAGAATGTAGAAATTACAGCGATCAAGTGGTTAATGTTTAAACTAGAATCATACATAAGTAAGACATACATAAGAATAATTTTTAAAAAATCACGAGAAATAAAAAAATCACAAAATTCACAAAAAAATCTAGAAAATCACGAAAAATAAAAAAGATCAAGAAAAAGTCACGGATAATCCAAATATCACAATAGATTGAAATGAATGAGAAATCAGGTGTACAGTAAAATGTGAAGTTGTTAAGCCCTCGGTTTATATAGAGTGTATATTGAACGGATGAGTGTATGGTTCTGTGAACCGCAACAATGTGGTGAAACAACAGCCATCGTCTCGTGACCGGGGGGGGGGGGGGGGGTGTTCCCCGAAGAACGGTCCGACCTCTGACCCCGCTGGTCAGCCCCCCCGTGTTAACACGAGCCGCCGGCTTCCCTGTTACTCGCTCGGCCCTCGATCTAATTAGTACACTCGCTCCCCGTGCGCGGGACACGGGCGCGGGTAGGCTCGTTCGGCCGAGCGCGACACGCAGTGCTCACGTGTTGGCGACATGGAGTCTTTGATCCGCTTTTAGACTGATTCAAACCGGGATCTTGAAGACAAATTCAATGAAAATTCACCATGTTATGAGTACATTTGAATGAATTTTAACAATATTGTCTCATTTCCATCCAGAAGTTAGAAAGCTTCAATTATATTGTTTTTTTCAAACATTTTCTAAAAATGAAAAAAATGTGCTGGCAGTGAAATTGGTTAAAAATGACCGTCAAAATTAACCAAAAAATTTACCATGTTTTTTGTAGGCTACATTGAATGAATTTTAACAATATCATCTTATATTTATCTAGAAGTTAAAAAGGCATTCACATATATTTTTTTCAACATTTCAGAAAAAAAATTCCTGCCAGTGAAATTGGTCAACTTCCATTAGTCAATCCTGACATCTTGACTTGACGCCATACCTGTTGCCAGGCAGTGCTATGCGATAGTGGTTACACAAATCGAGAAATGTATCTTCACTTTTTTTATCCTGTTTCAAAACCAGTGTGATTGGATGAAAATTTCACATCTCTAAGATAATTTCATGTTTTTTAATTAATAAGCATTTTATTTTTGTGAATTCAATCAGTTGGAGAGAATACGACAATGAATAAAAGAGTGTGATGAAATTCGTTGACGTATTATCTTGAAACTGATTGATTTCACAGAAATAGAATGTCAATTAATTGAAGAGCATAGAATTATTCTGGAGTTGATGTTCTTTTCATTCAATGACACTGATTCGTGGACACAGACAGAAAAATAAGATGAATTTCTAGATTTGTGTAGGCATCTTGCATGAACCCCCGTAAGGACTTCATTTGTCGACATTTAGCCTGGTCACCATTCTTACATCTATCATTCCTTAAATTACTTCAATTACTTTCAGTTGCTAGTTTACAGTGATAGTTATTGTTGGGGCTGGTGCTATAGAACATAATCATTTGTGTGGCAATAGTGGAAAAGTTGAATAATACTAACCATCACCCTCAGCCTCAATTGGGGAACAATAACTGTGTATCAAGTTTCGAAGTCGAGAACTGTATCTTGGCCCTCGTGGTCTTGCTAGCGGTGAGGTCCCCGAGTGTACCTGTGAGTTGACCCTCCAGCCAGACAGCCCTTAGAGCCCAACGCGAGGGGGTGGCAGCCAGCGGTCCGATAATTAGTACCACGCAGGCCCGCACTGTGGGAAACAGCGCTGTCCCTGTGTTTATCCTCATTGCAAGACGACTGCAAACCGGCAATTTAAAACCGTTTTACCCATTTGCCTGTTTGTGTTTGTGTGTCTGGCGCTAATCTAGCATTTAGTTACAGATGAAATGCTTGGCACCGGGTTGCTATGGTTACGTGCTGTATCCGCCCTGGCGGCTAACAAAGACACTTTATTAGCACGTAACCACCGGTTCAGGAAATAACGTTAAACACCGGTTTAGATCACACTTTATTACTTGGAACGTTCGTCTAACCACCGGTCTGGGTCACTCGTCAGGAACTCGCTGAGAACCAAATCACAAACAACATTAGCACTGCACTATGATGTATCAACATTCTGATAGAGAGGGAAGAGATATTTGTAATATCTTCAGGATGGTGTAAAATATAAACATAGCACTCATGTCGCATGATTGTCAGGAGTAGCCTATACGGCTGAAAATGTGTATTTTTAACCGTATACGTTTGACAATTAAACGATAAGTTGATAACTTATACCATCTTGAAGATATTAAAAGTATCTGTGTTTTCCCGATATTAGATTCCTTTTGAAACCGGTAAGCACGTTCCTGTTTCAGAATGATAGAAAAATAAACGACATGATAGATTTTTACTCACTCTCTGATAATTTTGTTCCTACAGATGAATAAATATTTTCCTGTTCTGAGAATGTTTTCTTATTATTATTTGTTATGAATAATTATCGTTCAATAAAGATGACAATAATTTCAAATAAATTATAGTGAATACGTTTTAAGGACAAATTAGTTGTATTTGTTCACGATGTTTTTGTCGTGGGGGGGTGGGGTGGGAGTGGAGGTGGAGTTTACCTTCAGGTTCGTTTCCGGTTCATTTTACTCACAAACTAAGCCCTGTGTACAAGCTACACCGAGATTACACGGCATTTATTTATCATCCTCATCTCGCGGCTCCACTGCGAGCTAGACAAAGAGAGAGCGAGAGAGAGAGAGAGAGAGCACTGCTTCAGGCTCACGTCATGCAAATAGCGGTCCGTATTGATTAACTATTGCCCACTTGCCCGCCGTCGGCCCCGCCCCTCGACGCCCGGGGGCGGCGCCGTGCATTGATCGCTCCCAGGCCACGGTGCGGCCAATCCGGCGCCGCGACGCCTCGGGCCTCCCCTCGCTTGGTAACCACTCTCGGCAGGCTGACGTGGTTTCTTCAACCAGATCCGCAGCAAGTTGTGAATAATAGAAACTTGGACGGTTAGAGCACTGAACCGTCATTCAGGAGACCGGGGTTCTGTTCCCGTCCTGGCATCGTGGTTTCCCTCTGGCGTTCAAGTCAATACAGGCTTCCATCACATTGCCCAGAACACCTGGTAAAATAACCTTTTCACTGACCAATACATCTGATCCCACTTCCCATCACCTCATGCCCTCAACCATCATTCAGTGACGCCAATAGAACTCAAAGTACAACTGAATGAATAATCTACGATTGTTGAGGAAAACGTCGCTAACTGTTTGTCCTGTCTCTGGATGAGCGAGAGCTCTGTTGATAATGTGAAGCCATTGTGTTGTGTCGGACTTATTTGCGCCGCGTCTTGCGTGTTGAAACATAGACTTCAGATCGAGTGGAATTCTACGCCAATTATTGAAGGTAATATTTTGTTGGATGAATTTAGTGAGTGGAACCAACTCTAGCCGCATAGGTAGGTGTACATGACGTAAAACAAGCCTACTCTGAGCGAGCTGTTCCTCGAACCCACGGCCTCTGATGTGCGAGAGAGAGAGAGAGAGATGGCGGGGAGGAGGAAGGGTGGGGAAGGGGGAGGAGGGGGAATCCAATATATCCGTGCTGCACCAAACACTGATAGCAGTGAGTACAGTCACGCGCCGAACCAAACTCGCACACACGGGCAAGTGTTCTGGGTGTAGGTGGAAGGGCCGTGCTGTGTTTCCAGTGGAAGGGCTGGGAAGGGTGTACTGTGTTTCAGTGGAAGGGCCGAGTAGAGCATTCAGCGTTTAGGTGGAAGTGCCGTTCTGTGGTTCCAGTGGAAAGGCCGTGCTGGGTTTTGGCAGAAGGGCCGTGATGGGTTTATGTAGAAGTGCCGGGAAGGGCGTGCTGGGTTTCAGTGGAAGGGCCGGGTTCGTATTCCAGGGATAAACGATGCTGTAGTCCCATTCCTGTACCTTATTACTGTCGTGGGCGATCACTGATCATAATTGTCCCAGCTCACGAGTAGCTGATTCAACACTGTACCACCACTTGTGTTTGACTGTCCCGTATGTTACTAGATATGTTTATAAAGTGACGGCAGCCCGGTCGAGTGATGACGTATTCGTACAACTAGTGAACTAGTGAACTAGTGCAGTGAACAAGCCTCTCGCATGATGTTCCTGGCGCCACACGGCGTACACCATGTGTGTCGGTGTAACATGTCGCTGACTTAATTCCTCATCAAGCAAGATGTCCCACTCAGTCCCTGCCAGCCACCTGTGGAGACGCTCTTGTCAACACCTGCCCAGGTCAACAGGTCAGCCTAGCTACTGGCGGGGCATTCAGGAGACCGGGGTTCTGGTCCCGACAGAGCTCCTTCGTGATTTCCTCTGTCCTTCTCATCTTTCCAACCTGTGGAGACGCTCTTGTCAACACCTGCCCAGGTCAACAGGTCAACCTAGCTGCTGGCTCCATTCAGGAGACCGGGGTTCAGGTCTCGACTCCTTCTCATCTTGCCAACAAAGAGAAGGATCTGATACACAGTGGCCGTCTAGTTTCCTCTAAAATCAGCAAAATAAATATCGTCATTATTCGCTAAAATCTAGTTTCTGAGTTGTGATGCCCTTTAACGCTGTTGCCAAATAAAGTTGTGACGTAAACTCATTCTTACAAAGCTCGACAATAAATCCTGTTAAATTAATTGTATTCATTTGAGGAAAAAGATTATCTTCTACTTTTAATTTCTTTCCATTTTCTCGGCTTTCTCCGCTCGCTTTTGTTCGAGGTTAAGACGCGTAAAACTCATCAGCACACCCTGGCGGCGACTTCGGGGACCAACCCGCGCCCTTATCCGCATTCATTCATCATTAGGACGAGAGATTTACGACAAACAGAGACCAACATTCGCGCGTAATCAACTTTCAGCTTTTCTACATTTCATTCCGTTTGCATTACTTCTTGCAATAGGATGATCCGAGAGAGAGGGGGAGAGAGAGAGAGAGAGGGGGGGGCGAGAGAAAGGGAGAGAGAGAGAGAGAGAGAGAGAGAGAGAGAGAGATAGAGGTAGAGGTAGATGGAGAGAGTTTAGGGGAGAGAGAGAGATAGGTAGAGAGAGAGAGAGAGAGAGAGAGATAGAGGTAGAGGTAGAGATATAGAGGTATAGAGGTAGATGGAGAGAGTTTAGGGGAGAGAGAGATTGTGTCGGTGGAAATGTTGTTTTCTCTGCTCGTTTCTTTTCGTCTCCTCTGCTTGACGCGATTAGATTGGTTCAGCTCCCCCGTACAGTCGTGGCAAGCCTGCAAGTCAAACAACCACAGTCGAGGAGTGAAATGAAAAGTTAGCGTTGCGAGCTCGGCAAACACAGCCTTCCTTGTGTGCATGCGACAATCAAACTATTTATTCAACGGAACAAAAATCATCAACTTGACACAATAAGTTGAGCTGTTTATTAATTATGTCAACAGGTAGAACTTGTTCCTTGTTGTTTCCTAGCGTTGATATGACATGTCTATTAATCCGTGGGAAGTGACAAACTGAATTCTTGCAAAAACCATGTTCCCCGCGATTATGTCTTTCGAGCTTCGAATATTTAAAAATACATTTTTGTGTGTTGAATATATTGTTATTGATATGAGATATTGATATTGATATTTTTTATTAATATATGGGAATTGACCATAGATGCAATTATATGGCAAGTCGTTGATAAAATTGCATAAAGACTCACAAATCATTTCAGACATACAATAGATTGAATAAAAAATCGTTTCATTATCACCCGCTCGTTCGTACCCCCGTATAACCTAGCTGTTGGTGGGGTCGTTAAGCAACATCATAATAAATGAAAAATGTATTAGAGTTTCGATATATCACACCATTCAAAAGTGATCACCAAAAACTGATCTTCCGCTAAATCGACTCCTATGGACTCTCATGGAAAAGTAAATGAGGAAAGAAAATTCGAGTGAATTTGCATTGAAAATGGTCAATGAAGCTCAATGAAATTTGTTTGAAAATCATTTTTAAAAAAATCATAATTATGTTTTCGCAAATCGAGGTAACAGAAACTATTTATTTGTATCAAAACGGTAATAGGTTTGCTGATGAGATTTAGCTCAGCCGATAGTGGAAGGTTCACTCTATCAACGTATCAATTATCATCTTGATGCTAACTGTCTAATGGTTTTCGTTTTTCCAAAATTGTTTCGGAATTCTCAACTTTTTTTAAATTCCAAATTTTCAAAATATACCATTTCAACCTTGATATAACAATAAATAAATATTTGCTCCATTGTTTTGTGTGGGTTCCCCTTGAGACATGTCTAATCTGTAATGACCGGTTGCCGACTGAGGATAACTGCCTCAGTTCTTGCCCGACTGGCCGGCTAACGATCGCGCACATTCCTAATCCGACCGATTAATTACACGAGTGCATGTGTTCTCTCTCGGACACTCGTAGCCATGGCAACTGGAAACGTTCACCACCGAAAAACATGTCATATTGTATTCGGGATATAACACAAATTTGTATCAAATTTTTAATAATTTGGTTAAAAATACAAAAACAAAGAAAAAGAGAGATGAAAGGAGATTTCAAGAAGAAGAAGACCGACGCCATTAGATCTGCGCTATCATAACAGTGCGTCGTTAAACCCAATATAAAATAAAGAAGAAGAAGATCAAGATAATAAGATTTAAGATATTTCTCCCCACTGTGAATGGTTGAATTGTTTTCTAACCCTGAAATTATTACCTTATTCAAGATTTGATTTGTTTGTTGAATGAGTTATCATATTTTGATAATTCTTTGGAGTGTTAACATCGCCCTTGTGGTGCCCCGTTACAACGATCTCATCTCACATCCATAGCCTTAATGGTGGGGAGGGGGGGGGGGGGAACAAGGATTTTGTATCAAGTTTCGATGTTGATAGAAAGGAATATATATCGTATTCTCTATCAACATCCAAATCTTGCTTATAGGACGTCACAACCTGAAACTGGATTCTAACAAAAAAAATACGGTTTTCATCTCCCGATTTTTAGAGAAAAGTAAAAATAATAATTTCACTTTCAGAAATTGAAGAAAAAGAAATTGTCTCCGGTACCCGACCTTTAATTCAGTCGTGACGTATATATATATATATATATATATATATATATATATATATATATATATATATATATATATATATATATATATATATATATATATATATATATATATATATATATATGTGTATATAGTTCACCTCCTCATTGTCGAGCGTGTAGCAAGTAGCCCGTGAGAGCGTGGTCCGAGTGTACGAGCCAGCGATGTGTGGAATGCAGCGTGGCGTGTGGCTGTGAGGCTACGTGCCACGCATGGGGCACTCCCACACTGCCCAGCCACCTCCTGGTAATCACCACTCCGACAAGTACTCCGACATACCGTACCTCATACTCGTGTATACTGTGTAATGATAGAAATATTTGAAACCAATGAATTATAGAACCACCTATGAAATATCAAATTAATATATTTATATTTATACCTAACGTCTCGAAAGCTTCCCCAATTTCCACATCTGTGATCAAGAAAGCAACAAGCTTTTGAAATAAACAAATACATATTAGTTTAATACTTTATAGTTGGTTCTATTAATCGGGTTTAAATATTTATATATCATCAAACAGTATATTTCTCAAAAGTGTAAACTTATATAAAAACTGTGAAATTTTAAAAGATCTAGTATATATATATATATATATATATATATATATATATATATATATATATATATATATATATATATATATATATATATATACATATGGTAAGTCTAGCTTTGCGGAAATTTGCCTTTATTGGAAGAGTGTGTTTGATTATGAAATGAACCTCGCTTCTCGACGTTTCGATGAAAAACTATTCGCCATCTTCTGGAGTCGTTCTTGTCTCGTGGAGGTCCTTGAATTCGATTCAAGAACCAACGCAAGAATTCCCAACAAACTGAAAATTTCTGAACTTCTTGCCCGTTTTGTAAGTTAGTTTTCACAAGCCAAAGAAAGTCATCCACTTCCGTTGAAAGCGAAGATCTGATTTCTAAAATCTTATTCTGTATTAAAATAAACTTGTATCCTGCAGTAATCATAACAGTCGGTCTTGTCAGATTCTTCTGTCACTTCTTAAAGAGAGACGAACCAAATTAAAAGCTCGAACCGATCCGAGCCTCTCCACCCAACTCACTCAGACCTCTGCTCGTCGTAAATTAGCGTTTGACGTCACGTTGCTTGCTCGTACAGATTACCTTATGTTAATTACCCGGCCCCGAGACCAACAGGTGAATTATTGAATTCATTCATAAGGCCGGTCGTTAGCCGCTTGGCGCGGGCGACCCCAGTAAATCTCGACCAGGTTTATTTGTTTAATTATTTTAACCGTGGCCTAGGAAAACAATACATTAGTTTGGTGCCGGGGTTTTTTGTATTGGAACCATTGAATGTATGAGATTGCATATTTTAACAGAGATCCATCATTTCTAGAGATTAGATTCGGGACAGGGGCGTCGTTGTGATTTGTGTATTGGGGGGGCGCAGGTTGGGCACTAGACGCGCGATAAAATGGGGTCTGGAGCCCAACGGTGAATTTTTTGTATCATTTTTAAAGTGTTTTTGTCGATTTCCAAGCAATTTTGGAAGCAAATAATCGAATCATTATGGATATTTTTGAAGTTATTTTCAATAATTGAATCATGCAGATTTTTTTCATCCATTTTGCGATCTACCCCTCCCCACCAAAGCCCCACAGGTAATGTTTTGAAATGTGGTACTTTTCAAGTGATTGTGGCGATCTACAAGCAGTTTTGGAGGGTAATAGTTGAACCATTCTGGACATTTTCGAAGTTATTTTCGTGATATCTCCCAGCAAAATATTTTATTGTGTGTTATCCGTAGGTCAACACGAGTCAACATACATTGGCCTATAAGGATGAATTATTGGTGGGGCGTAAATGATGATTGGTGAAATGACCTTGGACCCCTAACGACGTCCCTGATTCAGGATAGATTTCCATTCAGGCATTTATCTTCACCACTTTTTCCTATATTCACGTATCAATGTGATTGAATTAAAAGTATATTTTTGTGAATTCAATAAGTTTTGACGGCTAGCTCGTACCCCCAGCAAGGTGGCTGGCCAGGGAGGAATGCGGCCAGCTCGTACCCCCAGCAAGGTATTGGCCAGGGAGGAATGCGGCCTCTGATTGGCTACCGGCCGCTCCTCCACGCAGATATCTCTATTACTCTGTATGCTAATCTCAACTCGGTCCATTCATTCATTCCTCGCAGAAACACCCTCGCTACGTCATGTGACACGTGCTTTCAGGCTCAAACCAATCCAAACATCTGCATGGGGAGACAAAATCTTCTACCTTGATCTTCTTTCATCTTCTATTATTACAATAGTGATCATTTTTGTTCCGATTAGTTTTACATCTTCATTTTCTTCACATTTTTTTCATCGTTTGATTTTTTTTTTTTTTTTTGGGTGACACCGACAGCGTGGTCATTTCATCACCCTCATTATTATTTATTTATATAGTTATTCAATTACTTAAGCATGCTTTGTTCCCTCTCCACGGGTCTAATACTCTCCCTCCTCGCTCGCTAGCTCGGGGCGTGGGTTCGAGACCCGCCAGGCCCGGGGGGGTCGTGTTGAGAGCTACAGGTGTAACTTGTCACCGGGGGGTCGCAGTGGGGGACCGGCCCCCTACTGCTGTGACAGGTGCGAGCTTTCAATTAAACCAATACACGGGCCAGGGATCACCTGTTTGCCTCTCTCTCTCTCCCATTGTTCCCGGGGCTGCACCACGAATGACGGATCTCTCTTTCCGCTGCAATTGATATCTGCCCACGCTGTTGCTATTGTTATTAGTATGGGATGAGCGTACAGTAACGAGTCTTATTCGGGGCTCGAACCCGTAGTCTCTGGAGCAAGGTCTTGGCTGAGCGAGCCACGTACATCTGTACAACTGTTTTTAATCGGTCGTTTTTTTTAAATGTATTATTCAGAATTTGTCCAATTTCATTTATTATACTCTTATTCACCATATTGTTGTATTTTTTTACTTTATAGTATTATGTTATATCTGACCATGAAAGCGGGATAAATATATAAAATATGCAACAATAAATATACTACATTTTTTACATCAATTGAAGCTATTAGGGACACTATTGAGGAGACCAACAAGTAAAAACAATTATATCATAAAACGAATGAGGTGTTTATAGCTTTCCATTACATTTCCCATAAAATCTCTCTCGCCTTCCAACGCATGCGCTGCGTTTTCCTAGTACGTATACCATTATATTTATCACATTATCCATATGTTTATAGGATATATATATATATATATATATATATATATATATATATATATATACTCTCTCTATACATGAACTATATAACCATATATTCCGAAATAAAAGTAATTATTATTGTTATAAAGATATTTCCTCCAGCCAGCTTGTAAAACAATACTCGTATAGAGACTTATTAGTTACCGGCCGAGTCCATTAAACTGTTCCCAGCCGGCACCCCCGGCCGGCACCCCGACCGGCACCCCCGACCGCCCTCGCACTCCGCCAAGGAATATCATTAACTCATATAATTGTTTTATCTCTTCGCAGGTAAGATCATCCTTCACCAGCCGTGTATACTCTCCGTTTATCGACGCAGCCACCGTGGTATGTACCCAGCATAACCACCTTTACCGACCGAGAGAGTAGCAACTTGCATTTGGGCGTTGGCAAACTTGCTACGAGTTGATATAATAACCTAATTTGCATTTTTTAAAAAGTGAACACGTAGATAATTCTTTTTTAAAGAAACAAAACGTTTTTTTTTTCTTTTCTGTTTTGTTTTATTAAAAATGCATGAATAAAAAAACACAGAAGGATGGTATGTAGGTTGTTTATGGCTGCTTTGCATTTCTACCATCGCACCCCCGTCTATAGCACGAGAGAGAGAGAGAGAGAGAGAGAGAGAGAGAGAGAGAGAGAGAGAGAGAGAGATAATCTAGCTTCGAATGTATAAATGTTATGGTAAAAATAGAGAGTTTGATAACTCGTTTAAATTTTCTGAGGTTATAAAATGAATTGCAAAGAGAAGTTGAAGAAGAAAACATCTTAGGTATGCATGCTGGTTGAGATCTAATTTACATAACACAGGTTTGGACAGTAAATACGCGCTTCGATTCGACTGTACATGCTCACCGCATTGGCTGCAAGCACGCTATTGGACAAATCCGTAGTTAATTTCATTTATTTCTACACGAACCAGTGTAATCGAAGAGAAGTATACAACTCCAAAATAATTTTATGATCTTCAATCAATATGATACTCTATTTTTGTGAATTCAATCGGTTTAAAGATAATACGTCAGTGAATTTAATCACATTCTTGGTATTCTTTGACGTATTTTTTTTAAAACTGATTGGAATAAAAAATAAAGAATGTCATTCTGTGATTAAAGAGCATGATAGTATCCTGGAGTTGTATTCTTTTTAATAAATTACGCTGGTTCGTGAATATGGAAAAAAGTAGAGAATATGAATTGATCTAACACCGTGTATGCACCCCCTTAAACTCAATATTCATTACTAATGAAGACAATACATTTGAATATTATGAATATTTTGAGTGTTTGAATATTATCTGAAACTGGAGAAGTAACTACCTTAGTTATATCTAGAAGTTGATTGAGGCTGAGAATGACAAGGCACCACTTGAGATCGCCAGAAAGATATGTACTTGTTTATTGTGTGACAGTTACGGTCATGAAGATACTTATTGTACCCTAGCAACATGTAATCAGCGTCTAGATGCTTCCGGTTCCTTCCTCTCTTCACTCTTTAGCTCCTTCCTCTCTTCACTCTTCAGCTCAGTCTTCACGCATATACCACAGCAGTAGGCCTAGAAAAGAAGGCAACATATCTCACCTTCAACACTCATTGGTTATCAGGACGCTCATGTGTAATTCATTCCCCACTCACGCATTACTTTTTCTTTTACATAACATCGCAACTTGATATAAAATCATTGTTTCCCAATTGAGTCTATGGATAACAAATAAGATCGTTTGGACGGGGCACCACAAGGGCGATTTTACTACCCCAATTTAATTATTTGAAACCAATTAGCTTCAACACCAGTACTGTGCTGTCTGTGACCATAATTTTCCGCCGTGGATAAAAGTCTTTCAATTCCGAAACAGTCCAGAACAATCCGGAAAAGGAGAAAAGTCCGGAACAACGCATTACTACCCCCAAATAAGCTGTCTGTCGGTGGGGTCCTCTATACTCACAGTTACTTCTTCTGCTTGGCCTTGAGCTTCTCCTCGTATTCTCTGATCTCCGCCTCCTCTTTCATGATCTTGGCCTTCTTCTTGCCGATCACGGTCTTCTTGACGAACCACGTGGTGAACTTGTCCATCTCCTTCTGCGTGACGGGCTCCACCATCACCAGCTCCTGCATCACCTCCATCGGCGTCAGCGGCTCGTACCTGCACACAACACGCGACGTCAACCTCTTAGGCCGACATTACCGGCTCGGTCGAGTGGAAGCCTTTTGGTGACTGGAGTATATGGGTGATAAGGTCTGGAGTGAGGGTCCAGACCAAGTTCGGACCGTCTCGGCCGAGTGGAAGCCTTTTGGTGACCGGAGTTTATATGGAGGGGATACTGAACCTTGCGTTTGTATTTCTATCTTATTTCGTTTTCTTCTCATTTTTCTATTCATCTATCGTCTTATTTTATTTTATTAAATATCATCTTATCTTCATTTTCTAGCTCTTTCTATCCTGCTCCCTCCATATGCTTGAAACATCCACAAACGTTGACAACTATGGAAATCAAAGTACACGGACATGAACATAGGCGCTCAGTGACCTCGCTGTCGACGCGCCTTGAAACCCTAACACTGAGTTAGTTGGTAATTGTTTGGGGGGGATTTATAACCAGAATATTATTTCTCGTGCGATGACGTCAGATGTGTTCTCACCTGAGTCTGATGAGCCGCTCGGTTGGCAACACTTTGTCCACGATGTCCCTCAACTGACTGATGGTGTACCCTACAGACACCTTGGTCAGGCACGACGTGTCGAACTCCCTGTCCAGGCCGTGGTACTTCATCAGCAACGTCCTCCACACGTGCTCCCTGCTCCCGTAGTCCAGCCACGGGATAGGGATTATCTGGAGCAACAATACAACATCGGCTGGACTCACTCGCACACTTCAGAATACATTTCTAGTGACAATATCAACAGCCAAGGGTGAAGGACTTCGGTTTTAGCAAGTCTTTAATTTAATTGATTTCCTTTGGACCTTATAATTTTATTCGATCAATATTCAGATTTTCTAGATGTTTTCAGAATCTCAGAATATGTGTTTCATGTTTCGATAGATAAACAGAAGATTCTTCATTTGGTCTTCAATTCCAAAGACACTTTTTAGATTTGTTTATAATATTTCACGCAGACAACAACCTGAATTCGGAATGTCAGAATCCACGAAAGAAACCTCACATATTTCATCAGACATTTCCAGTCTTCTGTGCCACACGATAGGTTGACGTGAACGATCCAGGCTCGTGTGTGATTGGCTTACCTTCTGGAAGGTCTTGACCAATGGCCTCGGCCTGGCCGCCCAGGGCTGCTTGGAGATGCCGAGCATCATGACCTGGTCCTCGGGCTTCATCGTCTTCAGGATCTTCGGCAGCAGCTTGCCGACCTTCTTCGGCTCCGTGGCGCGCTCGGGCTTCGGCACCTTCTTGTAGAACGGCTTCTCGGCGCCGTCGATGAACACGATGGAAGGTTGAAGCACCTTGGTCATCTTGTCTATCAGGTGGATCAGCATCTTGGCACCTGTTGGACAGAACAGTCTGGTGGTTACCATGGTTACGGATACTTGCCATACGAGCGGGTCGGGAGAGTACATTTAGAGTTCAAGTCACGCCCCTTTCGACCAATCATAGCCGTGTTTTAGGTATCGTTTCCCGTCGAATTGTTGTCCAGTTTTGCCCAAACTCCAAGTGAAAGGTTGGTCTTTCAATATTCAAGAAGACGCAAGCCTAACCCTAACCATGAAGCTTCCCTGGTACTCTAACCAATTTCACGAAGTAATAATTCTAACGGCAAATATGACTTCATATATTATTTTAGGTTTTGAGAAAATAGAGAAGGATAGTAGAACATTATCAAAAACATGGCACACCGCTATAAAACATCAGCTGTTCTAACAACAACAATCTCGTTCATACCTCCAAGTAATCCTTATTGTCTGGTTGGTCGCTTAGCAACTAGGCGAACTGTACCTTTCTTGCCGGGGTATTTGCCGACGACATTAGCAGGGGTGAGATCGAACATGACTGCTCCCAGCTCGGTGCAGATAGCGTTAGCCAGCAGGTGTTTGCCGCAACCCGACGGGCCGCACAGGCACATGGACTTGACGAACGGCGCCAACTGGTGGACGATCGGCGAACCCATGGGCAGGATGCAGTACTCCAGGACGACCTGGCGGATGTCCCCGAGACAGGGCATCGGGTCCTGGAACACCTGGCGCAACTCGTAGTTGTTGTAAGAAAACTCCCCGATAAAGTTGGATAGTTTCTCTTCGGGATATTTCCGGATGATTCCTTTCGTGAACAACTCGGCGAACAGGTCTTCGGTGGTGCGATCGCCTGTCGGATCTTTCTTCTTCTTCCCTTTCTTTCTCTTTTTCTTCTTCTTCTTCTTCTTTTTCTTCTTCTTCTTCCTCTTGGCCAGGTCTCGGTCGAGCGCGGCGTTGAGTTGCTCCAGTTCGAGCCGCATCATGACGTCGACGATCACGCGCAGTTCGATCTCCACTTCCACCCGCTTCTCAGCCTGTCACAAACCAACTGACGTCACTTCTACCGTCTGTCTCGGGAAATCGAGCGTGGGTTCGAGTCCCGCTCGTTCGTGTAGCTCCAAATAACTTGGCAGTGGTTGGGGCCCTTAAATTCTTGTAGACCGGCTGTACAGAAATAGCTAAAAGATTTCTTCTCCCCAGCACAAATAATTGACAACTCAACATCTAGAACCTATCGGTTAACAACTTAGAGTTTGTGGAATGATTGAGATTATAATAAAATATTACCTATGGAGCTGTAAGTTCGTCCTCGTCCGAACGAACCTACCTCAGCCCGGTAGTGTCTCAACTCTCAACTGGTACGATTCTCAGCTCGCACGATTCTCATCTCGCAACATTTTAGGGTCATGCTATTTCAACGTCGTCTCAACTGGTACGAGTTTTAACTCGCACGATTCTCGACTGGTACGATTCTAAACTCACATCATTTTACACTTTATATGCTTTTAAATATATGTTTCGAGTTGAGAATCGTACCAGTTGAGACGTGTACTCACTATGATCATGTCAACGTAATGCCTCTGCCTGGGGTTATCCACATCAGGCTTGTGTTTCCACACCCTCGTGTACTCGGACGTGGCCTCCTCCAACGGGGGCACGAACTTGGACTTCTTGAACTCGAACCCGGGCCACGGGGCATTCTTCGCCTCCTTCGCCCTCTTCTTCGCCAGCTCCTTCTCCTTCTTCTTCAGCTCCTTCTCCTTGGCCTTCTGCTTGGCCTTCTCCGCCTTGGCCTTGTCCCGCTCCGCCTTCGACTTGAGCTTCTCCTTGGCGATCGCCTCCTGGATCAGGATGTATTCCCGCACGTTCATCGTCTGCCCGGCAACTATCAGCTGGCTCCCGCCGTCCTCCTCGTCGGGGAACTCCGGGAAACATCCTGCAGGGCACATCACGTTATCATAGCAATACGGACCACTAGGGATTGGTTAATAGCAGTTGGTGTGATATTTAAGAATACAAGAGGAGAGGACAGTCTGAAGATGAAGTGTTGGCAAATGATTATTTTCTTGACGATATCGCACATTGTTGTAATGAGTGGACAAAAACTCGGTAATTGTGTGTTACTCAGTACCAAATAGTTGAGGGTAGGGCCTAGTGGTCAAGGTTGGTGTCCTAACCTCCAAAGATGGCTGACTGTGATCAATGTCCGTGTCATTTCATACTGTTTAGGACTGTTTATTGAACTTTGGGAACACAATTTTTAGGGATTTCTCTTTCAAAATTAGGGATGGTACCGAGTATGAGAATTCTGTGTTACTCGGTACCAAATGGTTGGGGTGAGTGGTCAAGGTTGGTGTCCCAGCCTCCAAAGATGGTGTAACTCCTCTAGTTGCTATAGTAACCCTATGACACAACACAACTTCAGTCTGTCAGTGTAACCATGGCAACCGCACCTATCTTGAGTGCGTCTGTCTGCCGATACCAGTCTACCATCCAGTCCCTCAGCTCGTCGCAGAAGTCCTCGATGATCCAAGGTCCCTTGACTCGCTCGATCTTCTCCTTCTCTCGGACCTGCGCCTCCTCGTACTCGCGCTGGTTCTCCTTCTGCAGCCCGTGCCGGTACCGGCGCACCGCCTGCTGCTTGGTGCGCGCGCATGTCGGCACCCAGCTGGGCTGGTGCATGCCGATCAGCAGCGCCTCCTGCGCCAGCCGGAACTTGGCCTGCAACACGCGGTCGGTCACAAGCACACTTCCGAGCACAATCAGGCTCTTTCTGCTAGCCACTGAGATGGATTCTAATACAAAGTGCTTGAGATTAATCTCTTATGTATAGAATAAAATGTATTTGGAATTTTAAATTCGAATTTGAAGAGTCAATGAGAGTCGATTTAGCGGAATTCCAGGTTTTTGGTGATAACTTTTGAATGGTATCAGATATGGAAATTCTGAGAACAAGGATACACACATAGTTGTAATACCTTCAAGATGGTGTGAGTAATAACTGTTCGCCTCAAATCGTATGATAGTCAGGCGTATACGCTTAAAAATACACATTTCCACCGTATAGCTTGACAATTATGAGATATGAGGTGAATATCTATCATTACATCATCTTGAAGGTATTGAAAATATCTGTGATTCGTTGTTTTCAGAGTTACGATATCTCATACCATTCAAAAGTTATCACCAAAAACCTGATATTCCGCTAAATCGACTCCCATGGAGTTGCACACCTCAATTCAGAATGTATTTATTTTATTGCTGCTTAACGACCCCACCAACAGCTAGGTTATACGGGGGTACGAATGAGCGGGGGATACTGGAACGATGAAGTGATGATAGGTGAAAGGTCGTTTATACAGAAACCCGTGACTTCCACGCCCGACCTGACTTCAGTTCCTTACACAGTGCGATAGTTGACTATACCACGGGGTAGTTTTGTGAATAAGTGATTGGTTCAATGGGCTTACCATGTGCCTGACTTTGAATCCTCGCCAGTACTTCTGTATGACCACAGCAGCTTCTTCTGCCATCGCCTTCTCCGCCTTGGTCTCCTTCTTGCCCTCGGCTGCGCGCGCCTTGATCCACTGGATCCTCTTGGCGGCGCCCCCCAGAGCGCGCCCCTGCCTGCCCCGCTCGTGGCGCTGCGGCGGCAAATAGAAACGAGTGACAAAATCTGTTCATCACGTCATTTATATTGTATTTCAAGTACTGTAATGATGACTGAGCTCTACTGACGTCGGTCAATGATGGATGGGATGATGGGATGATGATATGAGAGTCCATTCTATCAGCAGTTTTGGACAGTGAGAAGGAAGTCTGCTCCTAACCATCTCGGTGATACAATCGTCACTGTCAGGATGGTCGACCATGACGGGAACAGAACCCCGGTCTCCTGAACGAACGTTCAACACGCTAGTCTCTGTCAGGATGGTCGAAAACGACGGGAACAGAACCCCGGCCTCCTGAACGACGGTAGATAATTGTTACCTGTATCAGAAGACACGCTGCCAACATCTCTTCCTGCTCCGGAGTGAGAACAATCTCCGGTTTCTTGACGACGAACTCTGTCTGGTCGTCGTCGGGCGGCGGCGGCGGCCTCCTCTTCTTCTTGTCGTCGGGCGCCGGTTCCGGTTCCGGTGCCGCGACCTCCACGACTTCCGGCAGCCCGAGCTTGTCGAGCTCTGGTGGGGACAGAGAGAGGTGGTATTGATTCAGCTGGCCAGGGAGGAACTCGAGGCCGGTTGAGCGAACGAAGAAGAGGATTGAGAACACACAATCAACTGTCTGCAACTCGACATGCGTGGCAAACACTTCGTTGACAAGTCTGATGGTACCTCATCATAGGACGCACGTGCTGTGTTTTCCCAAGTTATTTCTCCGAGTGTTCCCAAAACTAGTCTAGTGTAAAGTGTCTAGTGCCTAGTTCTAGTCCCCAGTGCCTAGTGTCTAGTACTAGTGTCTAGTGTCTAGTGTCTAGTGCCTAGTGTCTAGTGTTAGTGCCTAGTGCCTAGTGCCTAGTACTAGTGTCTAGTCCTCAGTGCCTAGTTCTAGTCCTCAGTGCCTAGTGCCTAGTGTCTAGTGCCTAGTGCCTAGTACCTAGTACCTAGCTTGTGCACGATGTCCGCCATGAGCTGCGTGCGGTGCTCCAGCTCCTCTTCTCTGGCGCGCACGAAGTAGTTGGGGATGGTCACCTCCACCTCCATGGGCACCAGCTTCATCTCGATCAGGATGTTGTCCGAGTAGTTGAACTCTGACACGTCCAGCTCCACCAGCTCGTGCTTCAGCTCCAGACACCGACCTGACAACAACGACAACAAGAGCTTGAGGTCCAGGAGATTGGCTCAAAGGGGGAATAACAGTGATGTTTCAGAGTGTCGCTGATGAGCCAGGCAGCTAAGCTGTATGAAAGAATTATTGAAAGAAGGTTGAGGTAGTTATTGAAAGAAAGTGTGAGGTAGTCTACCGAGGAAAAAAATGGCAGGAAGTGGTAGATGAAAGATGGTGGGAGAATAGAGAACGGAACTCTCTCGTGGGAAGAGAAGAAGCAGAGGATAGTAGTAGTGAAGAAGAGGAAGAAGAAGTCGGAGCTGGCAGGAACCGACTGATAGAACTGATGACTGCCCTAGAAGAAGTGGTGGGAACACCCCCTGGCACAATCGTATTGGTTATCTGGGTTTTGAGGAATATATATATTTAATTAGTTCAGGAAGCGCGCGCAATAACAACCACGTGACATAGTGACGAGCAGTCGGGCACGTTGCCATGGTAACCCACCCAAGCACATGTCCAGTAGCGTCCTGATGACGAGCCTCTTCTGCGGCTGCGCGATCTGGTCGTAGCACTGCTCCATGCGCTTGATGATCTCGATGTACTTGACGTGCAGAGAGGAGACGGCTGCGTGCGCAACCGCCCGGTCCTTCTCCGGCTTGGCTAGCACGGCCACTTGGTCCTGACGCAGCGTCTTCTCGATGTAGCGCTGCGTGTCGACCCACAGCGCGTTGTACAGCGCGTGCGACATGGCCTTCCCTGCTGCACACATTACACGTTAGTTGGTTGGTGTTAGGGTTTAAAGGCGTGTCGACCCACAGCGCGTTGTACAGCGCGTGCGACATGGCCTTCCCTGCTGCACACATTACACGTTAGTTGGTTAGTGTTAGGGTTTGAATGCGCGTCGACAGCGAGGTCATTTTGCGCCTATGTTCATGTCCGTGTACTTTGATTACCATAGTTGTCAACGTTTGTGGATGTTTCAAGCATATAGAAGGAGCGGGATAGAAAGAGCTAGAAAAGTATGATAAGACGGTATAAAAGAAAATGAAAGAAAAGAAAACATAGATGAAGAGAAAAGTGTTTAGAAAACGAAATAAAATAAAAATAGACACGCAAGGTTCGGTACTGCCTCCATATACTCCGGTTCTCACTCCAGACCTTGACGCCCATATCCTCTATATACTCCGGTCACCAAAAGGCTTCCACTCGGCCGAGACGGTCCGATCTTGGTCTGGACCCTCACTCCAGACCTTGACGCCATGGGTGACCCTCAGCTCTGGAGGTCATTGGGTCACTCAAGCCCCCACACCACGTCAAGGTGTTCGGATCCTTTGAAGGCACATTACGTGGTATTGAGAATATCTGTGTTTCATCGTTTTCAGAATTTTGACATCTTACACTGTTCAAAAGTTATCACCAAAAACCTGATATTCCTCTAAATCGACTCCCGTGGACTCTTAATACTCGTGCCTAATATCAGAGCTATGTGTGTGATTGGTTTACTTGTACCTTGGTTAAGGTTCGGGTACTCGGAACATCGTCACTAAATCAAACAGAAGAGTTACATGTTTTTGAATTTGTTTGCTATTGATGACTTGGAATTTAGTTTCGTGAAATGTGGATGTGTTGTTTCCATGGCAACTGGAAGTGTTTGTTTGTAACAATGAGTGTATTGTCTGGCTGGTGATCTTGTTCCGTGACCAACTGCACGAGCTGCGCGCAGGTCAAGAGGTCAACGAGCATGCGCGCGCATGACAGAGCACTCTCTTGGCTCGTCTTCATTCACCCTCGCTGAAAGAAGCACTAGTATTTCATTTTATTCACTCCATCATATTTCACTATCTAGTATAATAATTCTATGTCCGGATATATCACGGATACGGTTTTTACTTATAATGTGTTCCGGACTTGTGGAAACTGAGAGACTTTATCCGCGGTGAAGAAGTATCACAGACTTCGCTGTCCTGGTGTTGAAATTAATTAGTTGGAAAAAATAAAATGGGGTCGTAAGATCGCCCTTGTGGTGCCCCGTCCAAACGATCCTACCTCTCACCCACAGTCTTAATTGAGGAACAATGTTTTTGTATCAAGTTTCGATGTAATTACAAACAAAAATCATATAAAACTGCTTTTGTTCAGTGTTTTCACAAAGATATTGACGATTCTCAACGAGATGTTTTACCGTGCACGTGTCTTAAACACGGGTGGAGGCGCCGGGTTCGTGGCTCGCTTGTGATTGGCTCAAGCAGACCACGTGGTCAGAGTCCTTAGCACAATTGACCAACTGAATCAATTATCAAAAATTAGGGCGGAGATAATTTTCAATTCCAATTTCAAATTACATCCAATTTCAAAAATCATCTATCGCAGTTCTAGCTTCAATTTGAGGGAACCAAATTTATTTTGAAATTAGTTTCACTCAGTGCAACGGTGGCCAAGTGCAATCGGGGATATATACATATATTCCATCTATAAACGATCGCAGTGGCTCTCCGTCTCAACGTGTTGCAGTGAAACTGCTTCACACCATTCAGAGAAGTATCTTATAGAATACTGTCCATCCAAACACTCACAATATGTCACGTGTTATTTGTATGTAAGGTACGCTGTGAGGTGAAATATCGAGTGTTACTGTTACATGCAACTGATCTTTACACCTGCGTTATTATAACATTTGAGTCATTAACATTTTCTACAAATATTGTCTGCATCTTGTGAAGTATTTGTTGATTTAGTTTCAAGTATCTGGCACTGTTGAAGTGTTCTGATCGGTGATATCTGTGAACTGGCGGCAACTGTTAGTCTTGTGGGGACTGGGTGAACTAATGACAAGTTCAATGCGGTGTACCTGTTGCTGTGTGGGCGGGCGAGACGCTCGGGGGTGTCGGCTGGTTGGTCCACGAGAGATGCTGTTAGGAGTACACGTGATGTCATCTAGCTGCACTCGCCAGGCAACAGGTAGAACATGATGTAACATGGGCCTACCTGTTGTAACGAGGCAAGTGGTGGACCAGGCAACAGGTAGATCATGATGTAACATATCTACGTGTCTAGTATCAAGTCCAGGGGCTAGTCTCCTGCACCGTCCTTCAGGAGGCCGGGTGACAGAGGTGCATTGTGGCTTCCCGCTGGCGTTAAAGTCAATATTCTTTAAGGAGGTCACGCTGCTTACATGAATCGAGAACTTTATCTTTACTATTTTTTTACATTTTCAAAAACTAGTATTATTGTATGAAAAGTTCACATCTCCAAAATAATTCCATGCCCTTGAATTGATATGAAATTTTATTTCTGTGAATTCAATCAGTTTTGAGATGATACGTCAATGAATTCCTTGACATTCTTTGTATTCATTGACGTAATATCTTGAAACTTATTGAATTTACAAAAATAAAATGTCATCAATCAAAGAGCATAGAATTATCTTGATGATGTGAACTTTTCATTCAATAACACTGGTTTTTGAACATAGAAAACATTAGTGAAGGTGAATTCTCTATTTTTATAAGCACCGTGCCTGAACCCCCTTAACACCAGGCTTCCTTCACATTGTCCAAAACACAATACAATGAACTTTCATCGTATCATCCAATCATCACATTCATCATTCCTCCGCCGCCAATAGATCTCGATCTTCAGTACATCACGACGTTGCACCCAATACGTATGTCTAAAAGCGAGCTTCTATTGGTGTAGCGTGAATCCGTGTAAAGGATGCTTTTGTCTTCATTTGTTGGGCATTTGTACACGGAAACAAGCGAGTTATAATATATTAGGCATAATGAGTAAGTGAGAAAGAAGTGAAGAAGGTTCGTGATAGCATTCGACTAAATGGAATTAACATATATTTACATAGGAAATTGGAGAGTTGGTTCAAAAGAAACCTTTCCAAGCTTTTTGTCTGGAGATATTTCGTGTGGGGAAAAGTGTTGAAAACACGAGATGGAAATGCCTGGTTGGAGAAACGAGACCGATAAGTTACCAAACTTCCTTCTCAACAATTATAGCAGATAATATTATTAGGTTAAACATAATTTAGAAACATTTCTGAAACAAAATTAAATACACGAAAAATACAACAAAATACAGATAGATACATAAATACATACAGTTGTATACACAGAGATGTCATCATTCATGTGTTATTCAATACAAGCGCGCAACACATTCATTATGTAAACATACAACATATTCACTGTAACAATATAAGTAGGCCTATAACAAAATATTTCCAGTACATTTACCAAAGAGACAAATATTTGATCAATATGTAACATTCATGGAAAAAAAGAAAAAAGCAATAATGGGAAGTAAACTATAAATGTGATAGAGAGTGAATAAATTGATGTTATTATGGTGAAGCATTATAAAAAATATTTACTATCCCTTCTAATTTGTAGAAGAATTTTTTTACATTCAGTTTGAAATTATTTTTATTGAAATTTTTTTATACCGTATCGAAGAGAATAATAATAATAATGATAATATGGTTTATTTTTGTCAATTATTCAATGTTACATAGTAAAATGTTCGACACATCAATAATACTAGGATACTGTGAATCAGATTGTCATAATTCTCAACTATTACTTGATTGAGAATCAATTTAGAACAAATTACGCATATAATTTTTCAGAAATGTATACGAGATATGTTCTACAAATAAGATTTCAGCTTAAACAGGACAAATGTTCCGCGAAAAACATACCTGAAAAAACATATACCGGTATTTACCTTCTTGTTTTTATCCGTGAAAAGGTTTATGAAGTAAAAAAACGTATATAATTTCAACTCTTCTTTGAATGCGCAGAATATTAGAAAGTAATGTAAATTGTTCCGCGGGAACAGCACATGTTTGATCTCTAATATATATAGCTTTATTACTAGCTGGAAACGGTCCTGGTCTATATCGAAGAAACCTTATCGACAATGAGTCGGAGAATGCTATAGAAGCTTCTGTCGCAGCGAGGCTGCTGTGGGGTAGGATCGTTGTGCGGGCGTGTTGGCATGGCAACGAGCTGCTGTCGTGACGGCCCGTGGCGGCCGTGATGCTGTGGTCCTCAGAAGGCCGAGCTCATCTGCATATCGCGTGTCGCGGCCGGGCACGACGCCACTGGTGGCCGGACCAGTGGCTTCAGCAGACCGGGGTTCTGTTCCTGGACTCGTCGTGAGCTTTCATTTGATATATGTCAACCTTGGTCCCAATTTTGAAACTCAAAATGCTATTTTGGACGGTTATGCAAAGGACTAATAGGCTTCTGTCAAGTGACGTCACTCATTGTTGTAAGAGACAGACATCAATGTCCACCAGTTGGAATTGACCAATCACAATGCTTGGTAGTTCACCCTTTGTTGCTATGGTAACAATTGTTAGTCCTTTGTTACTTGACAGAAGCCTATATATTCCAACAGCCTGCAGAGAGGTGTCCACTAGAGTCCTACACTCGTCTATAAATGGCAGGGAGAGAAAGATGCTGTTTAACGACGAGCTTGTGTTCGTCAAACAGCAAGGGGAGACTCGGCTCTAGTGTCGTCTCCCTTGGTTACCCGTGTAATTGCAGTCGATCAGGTTAGCGGTGTCTTCAGCGACTAGCAGATGTGTAGGACAATAGTGGACACTTCTCTGCAGGCTGTCGGTCGATGGAAAGGAGTCGGTCGTGGCCTGATTGCAAGACTGTAAGGAAATAGGGAACCACAAAGCACCTTTGTCAGGAACAGAACCCCGGTCTCCTGAATCACGGTTCTAAGCCACTGATCTAACGGGTTTCAGGTAAACTATTAGGTATACGTATACGATGGTATTATATAATGGGTGTACTCGTTCTCTCTCTCTCTTTTGACCACGCAATGCCAAGTAAAACACGATACAACAGTCATTTAATAATGCATCTCTCTCTCTCTCCCTCTCTCTCGCTCTCCCTCCGTACCGCGGTCTCAAGAGAGTTCCTCGGAACGTGCTCGGCTTAGGGATAAGGTTGCGAGCAGGTAAAGGTTTGACGAGCGGCTATTGATTTATATAATTCAGGCGGTTAAACGCCTCCTATTGGTCGGATCGCATTAGAGCAGTTCCGATAACTTTCCGCGCCTGATTATATGTATTTAACTGTTTATAATCATTGATTTATACTCGGCTTTATCATGAGAAATATCAAACATTTCTCACATTTCCACAAAACACGCTGATCTCGGACTTGGAACAAAGGTTCGAGTTGGAGTCATGACGTCATACTCTCGCAGTCTCTTTGTTCGGAGAACATATACATGGGTCATGAGCGGCTTAGTTTGGAGAGAAAATGGATCTATTGGCGGCTGAAGTAAATTCGAAGAATCCTGAGTCCTCTGAGTCCTTAGTGTCAATGATCTTTGATCTTTGAACGTCATTCAGGAGACCGGGGTTCTGATCCCGTCATCGACCATCCTGACATCGTGGTTACCCTGTAGCGTTAGTCAATACTGGGATGGTTCCTCAACAACAGGCTATGTTGTGACCCTATACGCTGAAAACCAGGGACGTTGAACAGCGCATACTGGAACAAAGTCGACTCGGTCGAGTAACATGGACTTCGGGGTACTTATGAATGAATGGTTGCAAATTGGTCAGAGGTTACGTGAAGGCTGTTCCCCGTACGAAGCACGAGAAAAGCCGAGGGGTTTGCAACTCGCAAATTTGGTGTCCACCTGATTTCAGGTGATTTCAGAGATTTCAAGAGATCACGGATTTCAAGGGGATTTCAAGTGATTTCAGAGATTTCAAAAATATTTCGATGACATTTCATGTTAGGTGTACACCGGATTTTGGGAGTTGTTAACCCCTCAAGAAAAACTACTTTTTACGAATAATCGTATTATGAATCAACAAAGGCAGCATCATATAAAAGGAGAAAATAAATACAATCCAGATTTGTGTCCCGTTGTTTCCGTGTACCGGTAAATGTATCGAGAAAGCTTGTGGCCCGATGAAATTCCACATGAATCATGTTGAACACTTGAAACTTGCCATAATGTTGGTATTAGTGGGCAGGTCGTCAGAAAATTAGAATCTTTATAAGACTCACCGTTTAATTAATATCAATGTTTTAGTTGACAAGAAATTGTTGAAAATTGTACGGGTTTTCTATGAATCTGTAGCAAAAGAACGGCAAGACTTTGGTTAATTCATAGAATGGTAATTTGTCAAAAGTAGTTTTTATCATTAAAGCCCATGTCACACAACCGATGCTACTTCTTTGACCTCGTCTTGCCGTCAGCTGAACCATCGATCCCCGCCGCCAATAGACCCGGTGATGCCCGTGAAGCGTGTTGGTTTGTCAGCGGGGGAAAGGAGAACCAGTCGGTGTCATGCCAACGCACGATATTTCAATCCAGCCGCCCTGGAAACATTTCACAACAGCCCTAATTGCCAGCTGGGTCCTGATTGGTCACATTTGTCACGCACACTGCTCAGCGATCAGAGCATGCCACTCGACTCTGTTCAGCACCTTCTTCATCGCTTACCTTCGGGGGCGAAATAGACGGTTAGAACAAGGTGCTTACACAAATCGACGAATTCATCTTGACTATTTTTTGTTCCATTTTCAAAAACCAGTGTAATTGAATGAAAAGTTCACATCTCCAAGATAATTTCATGCTCTTTAATTAATATTACATTTTTTGTGTGAATTCAATCAGTTTTGAGATGATACGTCAATGAATTTCATCACATTGTTTTTATTCATTGACGTATTATCTCAAAACTGATTGAATACTGAAATAGAATGTCATATTAATTGAAGAGCATGAAATTATCTTGGAGATGTGAATTTTTCATTCAATAACACTGGTTTTTGAACATCGAAAAAATAATTGAAGTTGAATTTCTCCATTATTACAATCATCGTGCGGGAACCCCCTCACAAATATCTGGCCCAGCTTTGAAGAGTGAATTTAAAGAATGTTCAACATTTAAATGTTATTACTCTATGAATGCTTTTTTATTGGATATCCTAAATTGTAACATTTTCTAATCGATGACTATATTTTAATTTTCGAAATGTGTAATATTTCTAGCATTGTAGTATGACGTAAACCAGGGTCAGAATGCCAACACTTGTAGCGTCTTATCAAGCGAGTGGTGGTGACCCCACCAACAGCTAGGTTACATGGGGACTTCCACTAACTGATGGCTGCAAGACTTCGGAGCACATTCTTGATATTTCGACAAGATTTCACATGTAGACATTCCTCAGCTATTGCCTAATGAACGCCCCGAGGCCTGTTGTTGTTGCTGTTGTTGTTGTCACGAGTGCAGGCAGCCAACACGCACGCGCGGTATTTCACTTATTCAAATACTGCGCTAGAAACATTTACTGCCGAGACATTATCATAATTCCGCGAGGAATAGAACAGAGAGAAAGATATAAATATTTATATAATTGTGTTTGTAAATGTTTTCTTATTACTGAACATAACGAACTGGTAGTGTTTGTAACACTCAGCCAAGATGGCGGTCGTGCGTGTTCAAGAACTAGGCGCTGATTGGTCGATTTCTACGTTTTCTGTAGTCCTAAAGGACATCACTAGATTATAATGAATAATAATGATTATGTATTTCCATAATTTTGGAGAAAACTAGAATTCGTCATCTCAATTTCAGAAATTTTAATTAATTTTTTGGTTCTTCAGAAACTGTAAGTCATGACGTAGATATAAATATAGACAGAATCGAGTAATGTTCACGTCACGACTCGGAGAAGAGCGGGGTTTCTGAGGACAAACAAATTGATTATAATTGTCTAAAATTGACATGATGATTTATAGTTTCCTCTGAAATTGGGTAGATAAATACCGCTATTATTCATTAAAATCTAGTTTCAGGGTGATTATGTCCTTTAAGAAGTTGGGTTTGGAGTTAGCAAACTTGTACATACTAAGTTTAATGTTGTCGTGAACAGTAACGAGAAATACCGTATGACAAACAATTTGTAAGTTTCTAAGTTCACAGTTAAGTTTAATCGTGAATAGGTCTTTACAGCCGATATATTATCATAACTCCGCGAGGTGTATAACGAATACATATATTGAAATAAATATTAATATAATTTAGTTTGTAAATGTTTCCCCATTACTCAACATATCGACCTGTAGATGTGAATATGCAGGTATTGTAATAAGAATGCGGCGATTTGATTGAGACAGTGGCGGAGAAATCCGAAATGATGTCTATTATACAATGCTAATAGGCCTCTGTGTATTCTGTAAATGTGTAGGAAAGTTGACAATCCGTTTTGCGCTGCGAGCGCCGCATTCCGCACCGCATGTCAAACCGTCGTGCTCGGAACACTGTGCATAACTACCTGTTGCCTGGACACGTGGTTTATTCATGTTATTACTTAGGAAACGCAGAACGAGGAAAACGCTGAATGTGCGTTGGGAGATGAGCGTACAAGTATGGAAATCTGCATCAGATGAAATATTCTGTCAGCTCAATCTACATCTACAGACCCTGGACTATACTTCAACGTTCCAAAACCTCACCTGCAACTTGTTGCTATTGATAGAGCAACCTGTCGCATTTACACTTTGCGTTACATGTTCTGATCCTGATATTCGATGAAATGTATACTTTTATTGCGTTTTCTCCGTTGTGTCTCATTCGATTGTTGCACAACTTATTGAAAATGTGTATGATAGTTGTTTTCATATTCTGTATGAATTTGAACGAAAGATTTCGTTTTTCAATTATTTTCCCCTGGGTTATTCTTATAAGGATTTACCAAACTTTCAAATTTATTCGCGGAAAAACCGTTCAACTGTTTTTTTTTAAACAATTCGAACCTATTATGGGGTGATAACAATATTCCAACAAAATGTTGTGAGTCAATTGTTGTTTTTCCTGCCCTGTATAATTGATTCCATCGAAGTGAATGTTTCACAGGACGCTAATACTGTGGGCCTACTAGAATAGACTACACCGAGTTGAACGCGTCTGATTCGGGCGTCTTCGAAAGAACAAGATAATAATGAGCGGGGGAAATCAATTGGAGCTGCAGAACGAAGGCGGTGCGTGACTAAACCTGATGGTTACACAATCAAGGTGTGTGTATAGTTCTCGAGTACGCGTCAGGGACAATCACTCCAGTGGGATGAGGGTGAGCGAGGACTCCTGTTCGGTCTTCCTCATTTCCTTTGTTTGTAAGCAAAACTGTTCTGGCCAATACTCAACTTCCAAACGATCGAGCGAGTGCATGCGGAGAAAATAAGTGTTCGACATTTTCAAAATACCCATAAGAATGACAAGACACAAAAAGTGGTGGAAATAATAAATCTCGGAAAATTAGTTTAGAAATGTTGTCCGAACTTGTATGATGGACACGTTTTACAAGTTTCATGAAAATCATCTAACCAGTTTCAACCAGGGTGTGTACATTTCTCTTGTATTTCCTTGAAATATCTCTCTGTTAACGTATCCTGGTAAGAAAACGTTTGTTGAACAATTACTGTAAATAAATCTTATTGGCAACCTTTAAACTGATCCATCCTTCAGACCTGGGCCTGCACTTATGTTCCACGCTCGGATTTATGATCTCACTTATCTCTCTCTCTCTCAAGGGCCCACGCCATCCCTCAATCAATCAGACCGCTGAGCCGGCGTGGTCGTAAATCAAAACAGCTTCTCTCGCTGGACCAAACGAATTACAGCCACTATTTCAGAGTTTATCTCGCAGCCTCAACGTAACATGTCAACGATCGCAAGGACTTACTTCATGATATCGCTTATATTCGGTCTAGATTACATAATAAGTCGAGTTAGGATGTACACACATTTCACCTTCTGATATGATACATTACAATTTGTGGTAATAAAATAGTTATTATACTGATGATAACATTCAGAGAAGTATCTTATATAAAATACTATCCCTCCTTAACATTCCTTGGGAGTCGATTTAGCGGAATATCAGTGTTTTGGTAATAACTTTGAACGGTATGAGATATGGAAATTCTGAAAACGAGGAAACACAGATATTTCCAATACCTTCAAGTCGGTATAAGTAATAACTATTGATATCATATCGCCTGATTGTCAGGCTATACGGTTGAAATTCAGGCGATTTGTGACGAAAAGTTATTGCTCACACCAGCGTGAATCTATTATAAATATCTGTTTCCTCGTTTTCAGACTTCCGACATCTCTTACTGCTAAAAACCTGATATCCGCTAAACGACCCCCATGGACTGTTAATATAGGCTTACACTTGCTCTATCCACGTGCGTTATCACAACACTGGAGTATTCTGTGCAGTTATTGCCCGCATCTTGTGACGTGTCCGGGGGTATCTAGTATAGTGCTCTTGCGAGGAAATCAGTACACAAACTACATATCTTACAATATAACTTGTAGATAACATTAGATATACTTGAGTATGGCAGTAAGCCATCATTTATGAATTACCAATAAAAGAGTAATTGTCTTGTGAAGTTTGGAGGGAAGTTTTTTCCCTCTGTGGGAAGTCTGACGATCGTGTACGGAATGTGTGAGGGTCGGGGTTGATTGATTAGCTGGATGATTGATAGATTGATTGATTGAAGGCTTCATTAATGGAAGGTTGGCCACAAAGTGTGAAATTCTTCCCTCAGCAATGCGGTCGGTTAACGTATTACCGCAGGAAAACGCTACAGCTGGTGTTGTTGGAGAAGCGATCTCTCGTCTGCACAAATGACTCGGTAGAGTTGTAGAAGCTCGGCTAGACACATGCTCATGCTCATGGACACATGCTCAGAGAGACTCAGGAGAGACTCAGGAGATTCTGGAAGTCGGGAAGAAACACAGCACAGTTCCTCAGGTAGTCAGGGAGAGTCAGGTAGAGACTCAGCTAGCTGTAGATAGTCTCAGGAGCAGATAGTTATGGAGAGGCAGGTAGACTCAGTAGAGACTCAGTAGAGGCTCAGGAGACTCAGGAGACTCGGGCAGCTGTAGATGGTCTCGGGAGCAGCCAGCTTGAACCATTGTCTCCAGCTCGCATGAGATGTTATTCTCTCGGCCCGAGGACCTGCCGTGTCTAGTGACCCGGCAAGCCCCACCCACACCTCGGCCGTCCCGCGCCGGCCCGACACCCCCGGCCGCCAGCACGGGGCCGCGGGGGGAACACCCGCTCGGCCCGGCAGCGGCGCGCACAGGAGTTGGGAGTGGGTGTTGCTTATTGCTTCTGAAGACAATGGCGAGCCGGAGGACGCCGGCTCGAGACGTCCGGCCGGCAATTGGCGGGGATAGGCGCGGACCCACGCTCGTCCTCGCGGGGAACATGGATCTGATGGACCCTGAGCAATGGCTGCCTACAGAGCTTGGTACAGTCACCGGCAAACACGAGTACGACAATCTTCGGTTTCAAACAACACCGAAGAAGATGAAGTGGCAACAGTCTGTGTTTTGACCGCAGAGTAAACTCTTGGCCATCTTTTGGCTTGGTCAGTCCGCGGGAGCCGATTTAGCAGAATGTCAGTTTCTTTTGGTGATAACTTTTCAACAGTATGAGATATCGAGGTTCTGAAAATCCTGAATATTCTCACAGCCGGTGTTAGTATTGACTATTTATCTCAAACCACCTGATTGTCAGGCGTATATGCTTGAAAATACACATTTTTAACCGTATACGACTGACAATTGGGCGATTTGAAACAAATAGTTATTACTTACACCATCTTGAAGGTATTGAAAATATCTGTGTTTCCTTGTTTTCAGAATGTCGATATCTCATACCGTTCGAAAGTTAATAGTTGGTGCTAAACGTTTCTCACAAATGTGCCTAACAAAACACTTCCTGCGGGGCTATTTACCCCTCTTGATTCACCGCAACATTTCCTGCGGGGCTATTTACCCCTTGATTCACCGCAGTCTCGAGCCCCAGCGTTTCCTCAGCTCGAAACACTCACAGCCTTGGCAATAGACACATTATGTTGACACTCCACTATTTGACTTCATTCTTCTCTTCAGAAGTTAACTCACAGAATGTTTGAAAACAAGTTAATGACATCGAAACTTGAACCAACGTCATTGTTGCCCAGATAAGGCTGGGGGTGAAGAGTAGGATCGTTCGGACGGGGCACCACAAGGGTGATCTTACCACCACTGGGAAAATGATTGATTCCAAACTGACTCATTTGACGAACAATAAATCGTGAGGTGGTAGATAACAGTCCAAACATACCAAGTTTTATAACTAGACATGTGGGTGTAAATAAACTTGCTGAATTTGTGTTTTTATTTTTAATTTCATCATTTCTTAAATTCTAAAGAACAAAAAAAACAGGAAATTTAAGACTTTCAAAATTCCAAAGTTGTCAAAATGCATGTAATTGTTTACGATCCATATCTTAACATTCAAACCGCCACATTTGTGAGAGTTATTTTCCCAGTTGTTTGTGGAATAGATTGATTCGTGCTTTTTATAAGTAGTAGTAGTGTTTATTCCTTAAGCCCTCTTTCGAGGAAATCGGTTCACAAATGAAGTATTTTACAATATAACTCATAGATAAGATTAAATACTTGATTGTGGCAGTACCACCATTTACAAATCATTAGTAAATCAGTGATTACAATATATTAAACAAGTAGTATACATTCAAAGAACTATATAAATGTAGATATCTAGATAGGCTACTATACATAATCATTTGAATAGCACAAAAAAAGAAAATGATTACTGAAAAGCCCCTACATATTAATAAGTAATAAGTAGTAAGTAGTAATATATTGATAAGTATGAAATCCAGCATCAACAAAGTCTTGCCCAGAACATAAACTAGTTGGTCTCTGGGCTCGCTGTGCGACATACCACGGCAGCCAGTGCACGGGTCCATACAGCATCCGACGTATCGGATCTCGCATATATTAATAACTTATCCCTAGCAGACCGCATGCTATACAGACCAGCACCAATTATATTACACAAGATCACATCTTAGACGGCAACATAAAATATTATTATCATAATTATAATAAAGGTAGAGAAAGAAGATGTTGATAATGATTAGGATTTTAATTCTCATTTTTATTAGATTGTTTTGTCCGATAAAATAGGTCTAGAAATTATAGTACTAGTGTATTATTTATCTGTATAGACCGTGCCAAATGGTTGCCAAGCAACGTATTGTGCACCCTGAACTAAATTATAGCTTGTGTGTTGGTACACGATACTTGATGTAAGAACAGAGATCGACTGTTTTGACATCATCGCTGTTGTTGGATTCACCTCGAAACATCGTTCAAAACATCGCTCAAAACATCGTTCAAAACTGTATGTTGGGAAGTACTCGGCCGAAATAGCACGGCTAAAAATGACCATTCTCAGGAGGGAAAAAAGTTCCCGCTAGGGAATTTCACAGATTAATGATCATAAAACATCAACCGTATGAGATAATAAATTAACAAATACATCACAAGATGCGGACAATATTTGTAGAAAATGTTAACGAGTCAAATGTAATAATAACGCAGGTGTAAAGATCAGTTGCATGTAACAGTAACACTCGATATTTCCACCTCACAGCGTACCTTACATACAAATAACACGTGACATATTGTGAATGTTGGTAGAGTGAATACTTATTACTTATACCATCTTGAAGGTATTGGAAATATCTGTGTTTTCTCGTTGACAGTATTTCCATATCTCATACCGTTCAGGAGTTATTACCAAAACCCTGATATTCCGCTAAATCGACTCCCATGGACTCTTTAAGCTGATTATTTGTGTGATCCTTGAGGATCGTATTAGATGGCATATCAGTAACAATAAGCTTCTTGTGATGATAATAATAATAATAATAATAATTGATAATAGAAAGATCTGTATTAATCCGGTGAACTTGAAGTTAAGCCAATGGCTTCTCTTACACTTGACCGCTTTTACATAGACAGATATATAGACATATATATACACATATATATATATATATATATACATCATTTTCGATGTCCCCATCCAACGATGTCGGGTTTGGGGGGTGGAGGTGACTCCACCGTCGTTTCTAGGGCTGCCTGGGATGTCGAAGACGGTGAGCCATTCCAGCTTCTTCGCCCTCTTCTTCCTCCTGTTGCCGCTACACCAATTCAAAAGAAAGAAATACGGACATAATATGACAAAGACATTATATCTAATAACTATATAGTCCTACTAAATACTGAACTATAAAACTAGAATATAGCATGTACACTTGTGGTCTCGTCTCAGCCGGGCCTGCAAGTACCTTGCCTCACCTACCTGTTGCACCAAGAGCCCTCTGACTACCTGTTGACACTCAAACATCATCACATTGATCCGGACACTTCTAGCGTGATTATTAAAATGTGAAACCGAAACAGAGTAAAAAATGCACCATTATTATTCTAATATACATTCATTATTCAATACACTGTAGGTCAGTTACGAAATCTATTTTGTTTCAATATAATTTGTATTCATTTTTAAAAGTCGGTAGTAATATTGTTGTGGAATATAGTAATTACATGTTTTAATGATGTTTTGGGGCATCAGCTGCGCATATTCTAATATCTGCCTCCTTTTGTTGATCAATATTAATCTGTGGTTGTTGAGAGCCCGGGGAGCACGGCACGGCACGGCACGGCACGGCACGGTCCGGGTCAGGTGCCGACTGCTTGGCTCACAACACAGCACTGTAATGATGACTGAGATCTATTGGCGTCGATGGATGATTAATGAGATGAAGGTTTCTTGGGTGAAGGAAGGAACCATGGTTTAGAGAATTGACGAATTCTTACAAATGATCAGGATTTGATACCTTCATTGTATATTTGAATCTTATAGACGATATATGTATTCGTAGACATACATATTTTACATGCTTGTTTTTATGGATTCGGCGAATTTGTGTCAGTTGACTAGAATATTGAACCGGGACTTTTTCTCATTATAGGCCTATAAATGTTTTATAGCCGTGACGAATTTGTATGGAATGATTAGAATTTAGTACCTTAATTTTATACTAGAATCTTGACTAGTGTAGGCCTATTGTATATAGGGTGCATTCGCCGGCGAATTTTTCGACTTGTGACTATTCTACAAAAGTCGCACAAAATGCGAAACCTACTTAGGCCTACATGAATTACATACACACACATCTGGGGGGTATGTATTATATATATTAACAGTATCGGGTTATCAGTAGAGTGGGGGAGGGGGGGGGGGGGGGGATGCGTCGGATATTGATCATCAGATAAACAAGATTTTATACAAATTGTTTGTTTCTTTAGTTCAATGTGAGATCAATCTTTATGCTCGAGACACCAATTTAAATATGGTTAATTTATGTATGTTTTCATTTTGAATCTATAGCTTCAGCTACAGGACCGTATCATGAGCTAAAGCCCCTTCTGCGTGCCACCCGGCCCCGTAGCGAGCATGAGCAAACATCGGTCCCCGCTGTGAGTTATCCACACTGGTGATTTCAACGCGCGGGGCTTGTGCTCGTCTCCCATTGGCTGGCTGAGACACGTGACTGTCACCACACCACGTGGTGACTTGTCATGTAATGAACCAGTACTAGGCCTTCCTTATTAGACTAGCTTCTTATAGGCCCTACTGGAGGATACGATATGCCCTTAGCTCTCAATGACAGCCGCTAGTCATCGGTCTATGCGCACCTTGTTGTTGTTGTTGTTGTGCCCAGCTTAAACAGTCCTAAGTCAACCCAATCTGACTGACTTAGTCAACCCAACCTTAATCAACCCAAACTAACCGAACCTAATACACCCTGGTTCTGGTCCATCGAAATCCCCTATACCTACTATCTTCAGCCGCCCTCTGTAGCTTAGTCAACTGAGGCACCGTCGAGCGTTGGTTCTTGCACTTATCATCACTGCAGTTCCAATATCACTTGCTCGTTCGTACCCCCATATTACCTAGCTGTCGATGGGGTCTTCAAGCAAACAAACAATCAATCACAAAATACAAACGAAAATGTGACTCGTGAAAATGACAACACATTGGCGAATTCATTTATTTATTTTATTCTAATTCTTTCTTTCTTTCATATTTTTTCCACATTTCATATATTTTATATTCCACATATATTCAAATGGCTGATTATAGTTTCAATATCGTGTTATTTATCATTCGAAAGAAATGCAAACTCATGCAAAAGTGTATCGTTACTTATTTGTAGATATCAAGTTGAGCAAATGAAGATAATGATTGTGTTTGAAGCTGTCTCTAACAGCTTGCTAAGCGTGGTGTTGAGCAACAGGTATCAGGTATCAGGAGCAATAGGCACCTGTAGATCCACTTGTCTCTGTTCCTGCAGACCAAGAGACAGGGCCTCGGCTCCAGTAGATAGATCTTCGAACCGTCGAGTGTGGGAACACTTCAGTCAACTCACGCCGTCCTAACCTAACAGATAACTACAAGTCAAGGGGCTCAATAACACATGTAACCTAACAAGTCGATCCGCTAACTGTTGGTTAATCCACTAAGGTCCCGTATTACGAATAATACACTTGTAGATTAAGCGATAATTAGTGGATTAACTTGTTATTACCCTTGGTTACCAATGGTATTTTTGTACACCAATTAATAATTAGCTTAATTAACACATTTTTACTCTTGGCAATGAGGGGTCTAACTATTAACTCGTCTAACTGGCCGTCAATACAGTTGAATCGCTAATTGCTAGAATTGATAACATTGTCGTCAAATCGCGACCAATTTGATTTCTTAGTGACGCACTGAATGTGTTTTGACGTACTTTTACCAAAAGTGACAGATCATTAAGGATCTTTATGCATACTCCATAATGTTGAAGGGAGCTCTAAATTGAATAGTAATAATTCCATTGTTGGCTTGCGGTGGCTTGGATCAAGATCTCGCTATCAGGCCACCGCGATAAGTTCTCCTTCTTCATCAACCTTCCCAGTCCCCGAGTGTCTGTCCACCTCTCTAATCGCCGTCCCTGCCGACCAATGAGCGCGCGGCCCTGCCTCCCGCCAGCCAATGGCGCGCCGGCAATTAGGCCCGCCACAAGCCTTTAGCTGCCTTCAGCGCCACGGCTATCAGTCTGACATTTATCTTCCGCGCGCTGACACGCTCTCGCCATCGGCACGCCGCAGTCACAACAGTGACAACAGTGACAACAGTGATTTACACCGTGTTTACAGTGACAGTGTAGGCCTACAGGACATGACCGCTTGATCACGCACAGCGCTTCAATGGTACGTTATTGTGCTAATACTTAGAGATTAGAGACCTGGAATGGCCCTAGAAGACCTATTGTTTAGCGGGTTATAGGCCCTAGAGTTGTAGCAGGTGCTTCGTATTAGTGGTATTCAAGACCTGTTATGCAGTCCTAAGCACTATTGTTGTAGCGGATTATAGGCCCTATTGGTAGCAAGGGATTTCGCCTCAGCAGTGGAATTCTCGATATTATTATCGATTGAGATCGAGTGATTTTCGTCGACAGCTAGGTTTTCGATCGATATCTTTCTCTATGGCAACTTGACGATAGATCGACACATCAACTCGACCACCAGTAATGGCCCTAACTGCGGTCCTAGGCCCTATTGTTGTAACGGATTATAGGGCCCAAGTGGTAGTGTCTGTTGAGTGGGAAGATCCCACTAGACCGTGTCGGTGTTGTGCGGTATTGATAGGCCCTAGTTGTAGCAAGTGACGGGGTCTAGGATCACGGATGTGTCGTTGACAATAGCCCTAGAGCGGATTAGAGGCCCTACATTATAGGTCTAGCTGACAGTGTAGTGTTGACAGGCCGTACAGTTGACAAGTGTTGAGAGAGCGGGCCGGCGCTAGACACGGCGTCAGCCCGAGTTCAGTAGGCCTACTTGCTTGTGCAGGCCGGCTAACGGCTCGCTTGCAGTTAACGGCTCGGCTAACTGCACGGTTAACTGCAGGATGTATAGGCCCGGTTAACGGCTCGGCTAACTGCACGGTTAACTGCAGGATGTCGGTACAAGGGTGATTCACGGGCCGGACATTAACAGGAATCCCGGCAAACGATTTGCGGTTAAAAGTTAAAACTATCGAACCTTTTTATTCCACGCTTCTGGGAAGTAGGCTGTTCCTTGCATGATCGCAAGGAAATGAAATAACGTGGATTAAATTAATGCTAATTTTATACGAAGTCAAGAAAAGGGTATGTAATTGTGTACAGTATATATTAACATTTTTGTTGAAAATCACGGATTTTCGAGTCAGGTCCGGTTTTATAAACGATTCTCGATATTCTATCAATTATCTCCCAAATAGTTATTCATCAGATAAGTTTTCTTACAACTCTACGATTAGTCACGTTATTAGAACAAACAAATGTTTCTATTAGAATGTAGTGAATAAATTAGGACACGAGTTAGGGACGGGAGATTCCCTTTCAGAGACCATCAGATTCATCAGGAACATCAATTTGTTGGATATGTTCTAATTTTCGATACTAAATCATGCATCAGATCCGCTAATAAATCCAAAATGATTAGACATTTGTTTCCATCTTGACCTGAAAAATATTTCAGTTATACGAAATGAATTGAAACATTTGAAAGAATATTTCTGAGCTATTAATCACATTTTAGTGTGATTCCGAAACAGACACGTTTTTGTAGATCGAAGGTATCGATATGATGCTCTGTTATCTGTCTCATTTCGACCTCAGTCTCGTGCATCGATCCAACAGTAATACGATCCGAATGAGCTACAGGTGTCGACGCGAACAAGTGTTATAGCACGGGTCGCCGTTGTGCAACAGGTATCAGGGCACGCGGGAGTTGGGTCTCGGCCGGGCACCGCTCTACCGGCCGGCGGACCGCGTGCGTCACTCGCGCGTCGCCATGGTCTACAAGCGAGTCCCGCGGATCATAATAAACAAACCGACTCATGGCTCAGCTAGAGGGGGATTTTATCAAACCAAGCGATCTACACAATAAACAATAGGGGGGTAGGTGCATTTTCAGTAAGTAGGAAATTGACAATATTAACTATAATTATACATAGCATAGACCAAGGAATAATATATTTTGTGTATTATTTGATTTATGTAGTATATAATAATATAAACAAACCAGTCTTTTTCGTAACCCCGTATGTTTGAGATACTAGATATTTTGAGTTGCTTGATTTCTGGGTTCACAACATTCTTCTCTGTCTGTTAGCTAGAGCAATACTCAGATCTTGCTCAACCAAACGATGTGTACAATAGAGTGTGTAGGGGGGGGGGATGCATTTACAATAAGTAGAGAGAATATTATTTCAAGATATTAACTTGATTTTATACATGGTATAGACCAAGGAATATATTTACATGAATCCACGGAATTTAATATTTGAAGTCCATAAAATAGAATAATCAGTTTTCTTCGTAACCCCGTATGTTTGAGATACTATTTATATTTGAAATACTAGATATTTTCAGTTGGTTGATTTCTGGGTTCACAACATCGGCTCTAGCTGTTTGCGTGGAACAATGAATACTCTCTAAGGCGATCTTTAACTGTTAGCGAGAACAATACTCAGAAGTGAGTCAGAACATATAACATAGAGCATCTTGGATGGATGAGATGGACGTATCAACATGTCGATAAACCATATTAGTTATAGAAACGTCACAATACTGTCCATCCAAACACTCACAATATGTCACGTGTTATTATAACACCTGAGTGTTCTGTACAGTTATTGCCCGCATCTTGTGACGTATTACTAACGTCGTGTCTTGGTCACTTATGTCTGTGAAATCCCCTGGCGGGAACTCTTGTCCCTCACAGGGAGATAACTCAGTGTGGGTTTATTAGTTGCTATATTAGTTCTAGTTTACATTGTTGTGCTTGCAGCTATAAGCCACTCCACAGAACATTAACAATAAATCAATAAGAATTTACATATTGATTTTCATACATTCATAAGTGAAGTTAATAACGCTATGAGAAGATCGCCGCCCCCGTGGCTCAGGCAGATGATGCACTGCTTTAGAGTGGGTTGGAGTCCTGTTATCACCACCCTCTTGTTCGTACCCCCGTATAACCTAGCTGTCAGTGGGGTCATCACGCATGTTAAAACACAAGGGAGAAGAGAAGTCGATACAGGAATGTAAAGTCAATCAAATAGACGCGTGGAAACATTTACGAAGACGAAAGTTAGAATATAAATAATAGTTATAAGTTAATGAAATGAAAACAATTCTATATATTTATTTCTATGATTAGACCCTGTTTTACCAACTGATTGTTAGTGTATAAAGCGATAGTTAGGGATTAACTCTTCATCACCCGTGTTATTTCCATACCTTATAACTAATAGTTCGAGGATTAACACTTGACTTAAGTTTCGTAAAACCGGCTCTTAGAGTTAATAGAGTCTATTCATATTTAGTGTACATGATAAACATTATTTGACATCATTTCTTTGTTATTCTATTTTAATTGATTATAATTATTTTAAAATCTAATACTACACCTTTTATATTAATTTCAATGGTAATAATATAATAGCACTAATTACATTGTATGCATGGCGCAATGATAAACTATCTGCTATTAATGGCAAGAAGTGTTACCTAAGAGATTTGGTTCCAAGTGTGAGATATCAACAGTCGTGTGTTTGGTTCACTCTCAATACTAATGCTGGTAATGTCCGGATATATCACAGCTATGGTTCTTACTTATAATGTGTTCCTGACTTTTATAGAACGGAAAGACTTTTATCTGTGGCAATTTAAAATTTAGTTTCCATACTTATTCTAATGATGCCCGCCTCGAAGTGTTGAAACAACCAAGAGGAGCCGCTTATAAACGGTCTTACCTATTACTAATCTTTACAAATGATGACATCAAGGAGTGACATTAACCTTTCGATTGATGTTCTAAAAATACTAATTCCTAATTCTTACTCGGTCTTTATTACTCAGTCTCAATTGGGAAACAATGATTGTATTGCAAGATTTCTATATTATTGGAAATATCTTCTCTCTTCTATTTCGTATATAAGATATTTGTGAGGTATTTGGCGTCCAGTGGGCCGTGGAAAAGGTTTCTAATAAGCGTATAATTATGAGGCCAAATCACAACAATGTGGGTCCACGCATGCGTCGTTCTTCCCCACACCGTCATTACTTCTGACACGAACACCGAGAAGAATGTGTTCCGACAGAAAACACGCAACAACAATATACCTGCCAACATCTCGTGTCGTCACTAGCTGATATTAATTACTAATCAGTCACATTTTCACAAGAACAAGTGCATGTGTTTTATTCACCGGGTTGTGCTTTTAGAGCGAATTGTTTGACTTGTTGAACCGATTTTGTAAACTATGTGGAAGGTTCAAGAGAATCTTCACTCGGAATATTTCTTTATCTCATTATTTCAAATTTTCCTACATTCTTGAAATGTATAGAATTATTTATCCGACGCCAATATATATATTGGTTTTGTAGAATCTTCTTGAATTACAAATTTGTTATAAGTGAGGAAAATCTTGGAATTTGTCTATACTCCATAGCATTGGTGTTACCTTTTTTAAAAATAATATCGAAACTCGATACAGAATCCTTGTTCTCCAATTAACGCTATGAATGGAAGATGAGATCGTTTGAACGGGGCACCACAAGGGCGATCTTAACACCCCAAAGAATAATTAAAATATGATGTATTACATAAAACATAATTACAGATAGTAGGCTGTACAGTTGGTGCAATAATCAATAGGATCTTGCTTTTTGATTATGAAATTATGAGATTTTATGAGATTACAGATAATGAGCTCGGATTGTATTTATAATATGGTGCGGGAGCCTCAATAAAATGATTATATGCAAGTTTCTGGTGAACGATATTTGCTACACCTGATATGTCTATGCAAATAATGATAATAATTATTATTATTGTTATTATTATTAAAGTTATTTGTTTGTATTCGAGCTCGGGAGTACTGGCAGTGTTTGCCGGCTGAGCGTGAGTTATGTCCCGGCCGCGCGCAGCGGGCCTTGTTCGCGCGCAGCGGGCAGTGCTTCGTGTCGCAACAACTGTTTTATGGGCCGTGGATCGCTCTACGACTCTTGTACATGCACGGCCCTAGACACTGCATAGGGCAACATGTTCACGCCAGAGCGACTTCAGAGCTGGTCGTAGACTAACAAACACATCACAAGTTGAAGACAATATTAGTCAAAAACGCTGAAGAGTCAAATGTTATGATAACGCAGGTGTAAAGATCAGTTGCATGTAACAGTAACACTCGATATTTCCACCTCACAGCGTACCTTACATACAAATAACACGTGACATATTGTGGGTGTTCGGATGGACAGTATTCTATAAGATACTTCTCTGAATGGTGTGAAGCAGTTTCACTACAACACGTTCAGACGGAAAGCCACTTCGATCGTTGATATGTGATGTTGAAGGTGTTGATGTTATAATAAGCGTACGTCGCGAGTATTGGCAGTTGCTATGGTGACAGCAGGCCATCTCCTGTCACGTGTCCTCACCCGGCGCCTCCACCAACAGCCGCCCTCTGTCCCGTGCACTGTCAGTGGCGGTCAAGTGGGCAGATCGGTTAAACCATTGGTCAGTAGAAATATAAATAGTTATTGCGATATAAAAACCCGGCAGGGAGATATTCGATAAAATATATAATAGTGAAACTGCTTCATACAATTCAGAGAAGTATCTTATAAAATACTGTCCATCCAAACACTCACAATATGTTACGTATTATATCTAATTTTCTATGTAACGGTACACGGTGAGGGAAAAATCAGTGGCCAAAATATCAAGTGCTAGAAAGATCAGTTGCATGTAACAGTAACACTTGATATTTCCACCTCACAGCGTACCTTACATACAAATAACACGTGACATATTGTGAGTGTTTGGATGGACAGTATTCTATAAGATACTTCTCTGAATGGTGTGAAGCAGTTTCACTACAATACGTTCGGACAGAAAGTCAATAGGGTGATACATGATATTTTAATTATTCTTTGGGGTGGTGAGATGATTCTGTACCTACGATCGTTTATATGTAATGTGCGGGTGGATAAGACCACCGGCTGGTGTTGCAGCTATACGCACTCGAGCCGCCCTGCAACAGAGATATACGCACGGCACAGACAAACATATGGACCGTATTAATCAATCTGTGTGATTATTCCAAGCTGTCATCACATGGTGGCCCCCTAGCGAGCATTACAAGCGAACCGTTCCCTCACACCTTGGGCAAGGTTGTCTCCCTAGCAACGCGATCATTCATAAGTCTGGACCCGGGGAAAACCTCATAGATGCTCGATATGCGTGGCAGTGAGGCCGGGGTTCTGTTCCCGTCGCTGACATGTGAGGCACATCGTGGTTTCCCTCTGGCGTTCAAGTGTGTTCCTTAAGGCGTCTCCAGTCTCCTTAGGTCAAAAAGTTCCCGCCGGGGATTCCTTAGATAAATGATCACAAACTTCAACAGTACAGGACAGTGAATTTTACAACAATGCTTGTTCATTAATGCGTCCCCAGTAGGCGAGAATTTCTCTGCAAGTCAGTTTTCAAATGGGACTAGAAGTGGCCAATTGGAACGTCCATTTAGTCCCATTTAAAAAGCGCATTGCAGAAATTCTCGCGAGCTGAAATCTCGACGCGAAACATTATTACTTGTGCAGAGTGTTACTGGTACATGCAAGTGATCTTTCCACCTTGGTTATTATAGCATTCGAGTCACCAGGATTTCAACAAATATTTTTTGTATTTTGTGATGTAATTGTGTTCTGTGTCTTGCACTGTTTGAGTTTTATGAATGATCATTGATATCTTTGAAATCACCCTGGTGGTCATATCTGCTCTAGGCCTATAGAGACTAGGGGCGCAGAAACACAGCTACGCCTCTCGAAAGCGTTCCAAGTCAGGGTAGCCCTACAGGGTAGCCCCACATGGTATAGCCCCAGGTCGCGACTTCTCACAACAGAGTCTATTAATACGGCGTGTTGACAGAAGTAATTGGTTATTAATGAACAGGCTGCTGTTGCCAGCTTTCTCGTCAACAGCGGCCAGTAATAAGTCTGTTGGCGCAATCAGCCGTATATTTAGACACAATCATTAGCTGGCTGTACAAACACAGTCACTTGGCGCGGGCATCAACACCCTGACGACATTCACTTCACTTGAGCACTCTTCACTCGATCAAATCATTCCTGACATTATTTGCAGAAGAGTTGAATACCCGTGTTGCCCATGTTGCCTACACATGAGAACAGAAATCTTTCAATTGCATGCCAGAAATACGTTCAACTTTACTGCTTCATTAGATGTATAGTTGGCTCCGGCCTTTTACACCGGACCCTGTGTTTTGATATATCGTTTTATCTCACTTTTCATTGTACTAGATTTAACATGAAACCGGCGCAAAATAACCACGTCGTTGACGCGCCGTAAAGCCCTAATATTCGTTCAACCATTGACTGCAATCTTTCGCCTAGCTGATATGTTGCCCACAGGTGTCCCTACTGAAATGACAATTTCGCAACAGAAATTACAAGCGCCTTTACACCACTGAAATTATTCCGTGCAATTGTTGGAATTTCATGCAACGAAAATTATTGGTCGTGTAAAGAGTATTGTAGAGGAAACTAGAAGTCTCATCCCCATTTCACAAATTATTATTTATTCATTAGTCCTCCAGGACCCGGCCTTTTTTCTAGTGACGTAGACATGACTCGATTCTGTTCATGTCCCTGTACAGAATCTGTAATGTATTCCAATGAAATGTCAGAAAGGTAATGCACGTCTCTCAACATTTATTCCACCCGTTGGCGTTAATTCTGTGATTGTGTTTTATGCGTATCCTGACGGGAGGCGATTTAGCGGAATATCACTCTTTTTGGTGATAACTTCTGAACGGTACGAGATATCGAAACTCTAGAAACGAGGAAACACAGATATGTCCAATATGATGTAGCCTAAGTAACTAATAACTATATGTCTCACATCGCATATTTGTCAGGTGTATACGGTCAAAAAATGTGTATTTTGTATGCGAATACGCCTGACAATCAGGCGATTTGAGATAAATATATATTAATTGCACCATCTTCAAGGTATTGGACATATCTGTGTTTCCTCGTCTCTAGAATTTCAATATCTCATAGCGTTCAAAAGTTATCCTCAAAAGGTATGATATTCCGCTAAATCGACTCCCTTGGACTCTTAATGTAGCAAAAAGACTGTCTTCTAAGCTATTTAATAAATGCATAATAATAATAGTTAGTTTCCCGTCCAAGTGTTCAAGCGAGCCGAGTTATTACTTGTTGCGCTCGAGACGTCGGACAGGCTGGTTGTCATGACGACGCGGCCAGCAACAATTAATCCAACCCGCAATCTCGGAACACTCAGCCGAACAATGAGAAGAAAATAAACCAAGTGAAAGAAATAACAAATGGATTATTATCTCGCGTTGTTTTTTGTCAGTGTTGTTGAATAATAGAATTGTGTTTCTCGTTGTTGGGGGGTGGTCCTCTTGGGGGGGGGGGGGGGGGGGGGTCTGTTTGAGCTCCCGACAATAGCGCTGCGGCGGCCGACCCGCACACTAATGGCCCCACACTGCGCTCTCATCACCTCACCACCACTATTATTATTATTATTATTATTATTATTATTATTATTATTATTCATTTGATAATTCTTATGGTAGACACGAGAAGCAATTCCTAATTCCGAAATTATTTAATAAAATTCCGGCTGAATTAAGAAAAGTATCCAAAATATCGCAAGTGAAAATGTACGTAAAGCAATGGATTTCTAGGAATGTGTAAATACTTGACCAGAGATGAAAAATAGAGGCACACAAATAATTCATACCCAAATATATATAATGCCAGTATTCTCTTTTTCACTTCTTATATTTACTTTTTCAATTGGATTTTTCAAAGGAAAACATATATATTTTATCATTTTGCTGTTTTTATTCTCAAGTTATCTCACGTAGCTTCCAGATGATTTTTTAAATGATTGTAATATATGTTAACAGTGTGTAGACCCACAGACAAGTCAGAACTTATGTGACTTTGTGGGTCTACTTTACAATAATAATAGATGCATTGTCTTCATGAATCCGCATTACGATAACAATGTAAATCACTTCACAATTAGTTATTGAAGGATGTTTACACATTAATTGGTTGGAAACAAGGTGTAATGAAACGTTGCTTCTTGCGATAAGTCAGAATACTTCAAACATTGATACGGAAAGTCTCCACGATCGTTTATATGCCATATTGATTGTGATAATGTCTAGAAATAACGATTGACAACCTCTTCTCCTATTCTACCACACGTAGTAATAAGCCTGACCCATTTCACCCTTCCAGTTCTTCTTTTGTCTCTTCACCGCCTCCTCAACTCTTCTGCCTGCTCGCAACAATGGAACAAGTAGACCTGTTATTACCCACCAGGAATGTCCTGCGACTCCCGTATTGTGTGTCTACACTATCATTATCCACAACAACGACAACAACAACGGACAGATTCACACGTTCCATGAATAAAGCCACGAATCGTTAATTCGCTGTGATTCGAGTGGCTACCGATAGAGTGCGTCGTGAAACGTAACCGTCTATTATTACCGTCCGTTTCCCAACCTTTAATCACTCTTATTTGTTCGTACCAGCCTGACTGTCCCCCTAATCATGCGGTCGACCGAGCTTGGTATCGTGAGGACCAGTAGTAAATGACAATTTATTTGTAATTCGGCCGCTGTAATTGGCTGTACCACGCATGCGCGGAATGTCGGACGTTAATTACTCGCTTGAGGTAATTAGAGTGGTTCGATTGGAGTAAAACACTACCAATCATCTGTATCAATCAACACGCGGCCAACAGTTCCCATGGCAACCAGAAGCTCGGGCTCAGTGCAACATATTCTCGATGGAATTAGATCATGTTTCAACATGAGTCGGTTTTGCATGAAATGTCTTACTACGTCATAAGACATGGAATGATTACCTGCGTAGTCTTGTGGGCCGTAACGGCACAACGTTCCAAGTGTCAATGTAACATGTAAACGATTGTAGGGTATTTCCGTCTGAAGATATTGTAGTGAAACTGCTTCACAACATTCAGAGAAGTATCTCATAGAATACTGTCCATCCAAACACTCACAATATGTCACGTGTGTAGATTATGGTACGCTGTGAGGTGAAATATCTGGTGTTTCTGCAATACACATTCGATGTTTCCACGCGTGTTATTATAAAATGTAGTTATCAGCATTTTCGACAAATATTGTCTGCATCTTGTGATGTATTCGTTAATTCTCTATCTTGCACTGTTGAAGCTTTATAATCAATTATATATCTGTGTGACCCCCTGCCCCCTGGCGAGAACTTTTCGCCCTATGGACACTGGGAACGCATCGGATCAACAGGTTTTGACTGAGTTTCCCTGCCATCTCAGACCTAGACTGTCAATTCTCGATACTACTCCAGCTGCTATTAAACCGTCGAACAATCTAACTCGTACGCATGCGCTGCGACATTGATTTATCTCGAGTCTCGACTTGATTGATGGCGGGATTATCGACGGGCTAATTGGCGACCGCGAGCAGCTAGCCTCATGCAGGTAGACTGATGCCAGGCCATAAATCTAACAATTATCGCAGATCTTATCTCGGAAGGCTGATCGTAATCGCTGGACGTAATTCGATGAAACGGTCGCTCAAGTTGTTGTTAGAATGTTGGGAGTATTGGTCCAGGTCAACAATGGGAGGAAAACAAAACAAGCATTGGGAGTAAATGAGCGTTATTATTGAATTAGGCCTCCGAGGGGAAATAGTTCCCGCTGGGGGATTTCAGAACAGTGCGCGATGCGACATTAAAGGACATCCCAACCCTAGATGTCAATAAATGATGACGTTATTTATTTTCCTAATTTTAAAGAACATTTTCAGAAATATCAACCAATGATTTTGTCCTCCAGAGACCATGAGTGGTGACGTAGGTTCTACCGATTCTGAATAGAAATAGAATCGAGTAATGTCTACGTCACGACTAGGAAAAAAGCCGGGTCCTGGAGAATAAATACATTTAAATTAAAATTTCTGAAATTGAGATGATCTAGTTTTCTCTGATATTATTGAAATGACAATCCTCACTATTCGATAGTTTCATGTTTGTGATACCCTTTAACGACTACGTCACTAGCCGCGGCCAGTGATTGTAACTAATAACACGTGTTTGAGGTTTCTCCTCCCCTCGGATCGCATGCCGGGCCGCCTCGAGCGAGAGCCCGATCGTTAGTGGGATGTTTGGCATTCCTCACAGATTGTTTAATTCCCAACACTAATTCAGATAAAAACTGTTCCCTCTTCGTCTTCATCCATATTCATCATTACAAGAAATAACTCGCAATTATACGTTAAGGGGGTCCAAGCAAGGTGCGAACACAAATCAAGAAATCTATCTGGACTATTTTTTTTCATTTTCAAAAACCAGTGTAATTGAATGAAAAGTTAATTTTATAAGATAATTTTATGCTCTTTAATTGATATGGGACATTTTATTTTTGTGAATTCAATAAGTTTGAAGACAATACGTCAATGAAAACAAAGAATGTGATGAAATTCATTGATGTATCATCTCAATACTGATTGAATTCACAAAAATGAAATGTCATATTAATTGAAGATCTTACTGTAGAAATATGTGTGGCCAAGTATTGGGTTGTCATGGTAACACGGGAAACAAGTGATCTGCAAGGACTGGAATAACTATAATAGCAATTTACATGTCATGCAGTAAATGTCAACAGACACGAGAGTATCAGCTCAAGTTGTAATTAATGACGTGAATAATTGACCCCGCCCCTTCCACGTCACAGAACATAACAACCAATCAAGTGGGCTGTTCAAACTGTGGTTAATTTGACATATCCAATCAGTGTGCCTGGTGTAGATCTAACTGGTAGATTTATTGGCCACGCCCATCTTTAGTCGTCAATTGTAATCTGAGAAGGTAACAATACATTGTTGGAGCTGCAACAACCGCGAGCCAGAAGGCTTTACTTCCAGCCGGCGAGAGAGTTCAATGCGCATCGCGTTAGATGAGTGAGCAGAAGTGTCTTTGCACGGCGCTATCCTCTGCCTTCTAGACGGTAGCAGGAACTTACATGTCACTGCCTTCTGAACGGTAGGAACTTGAATTGTCACTGCCTTCTAAACGGGAGGACTTCTGGCCAAGTAGGAGTAACTGTCATGCTTCTAACAGCGGAAGTAACAGTCCTGCTTGAGTAATTTGACAGTCACTGCATTCTAGACGTAGCAGGAATTACATGTCACTGCCTCTGACGGAGTCTGAATGTCACTGCACTAAATGGTGGATCTTGAATGTCACTGCTTTGAACGGATAGATTGACATGCACTGCCTTCTTGACGTCACAGGAACTACATGTCACGTGCCTTCTGAAACGGGTAGGATTTGACTCTCGTGTCACTGCATGTGACTATGGTAGGATCTTGACATGTCACTGCCTTCTGAACGGTATAGGATCTTGACATGTCACTGCCTTCTGAACGGTATAGGATCTCGACTTGTCACTGCCTTCTAGACGGTAGGAAGTTGAATTGTCATGCTTACGAACGGTATAGGATCTCGACTTGTCACTGCCTTCTAGACGGTAGGAAGTTGACATGTCACTGCCTTCTAGACGGTAGGAAGTTGACATGTCACTGCCTTCTAAACGTCAGGAACTTGACTTGTCACTGCCTTCTAACGCGAGAAAGTTGTATTGTTGGGAAAGCTCACTGTGCGAGCTGACATTGCTCCCGAGTCAAGTCCTGGTTGGTAGGCCTATAACCGCGCGGGGAAATCCAAGTCCTGGTTTTCATGTTTCGTTTCGTTCCTTCTTGGCATCCAGACGGAACATAATTCTCAAACAACATCAAAACCCGTGGGAACTTCGGATGTTAACGAATAACGACGATATTCATTTCAAGAAAACTAGAAGTAATAATAATCTCAATTAAAACATATATATTCCTAATGTATATGCCCTCCAGGACCCGGCCTTTTTCTGATTCGTGACGTAGACATTACTCGATTATGTTTGTATTCCTACATAAAGAATCGGTCATGACTCATGATCTCTAGGAGACAAAAAAATCTGATATTTAAATGATGATTTCATTTTTCTCTGAAATTATCGAAATAAATATCGTCATTATTTTGGAAGACTCATGGAAGACAAAGAAAATTAATTATGATTTCTGAAATTGAAGTGATAATTTCTAGTTTTCTCTAATTATTGAAGTAAATACCGTCGAATCTAGTCCGAGGGTTGTGATGTGATAACATTGCATCCTTGTCGTGTGGAGCCCTGGCAAGCAGGATTCGTTCATTCATTTTACTCGCCATTTGATAACAGTTGATAGCTCTACATGCAATATAATAGTCAATGTACAATGTGTAAATGTTATCAAGGTAAACTTAATGGTAATTATACATGTTATGATATATATACGTATTATTAAAATACAACTAAAGCAGTAGGTGTACTACTACAAGTGTACTAAAATGTGTGCTTTAGAGAATCATCAGTATAGAGTAGAATGAGTGTTCAGTAAGAACACTCTAAAGTAATATTCAAGTAATAGTTTTAGAATATGGTTTCCCTCAGTGCATTTAAGAAGACCCTAGAAGACAAAGAAAATTAATTTCAACTTCTGAAATTGAAGTGATGATTTCTAGTTTCCTCTCAAATTATCGAAATGAATTTCATTACTATAAGTTAGAAGACTCTGAAAAAATTAATAAAAATTAATTTTAATCTGGTAATTTCTTAAAAAATCTGCATTTATAAGAACAAATAATGTTTGAAAATGTTCAAATCCGTGCCGTGTAATGATCAAGTGGTCGTGTAAAGAGGCAATCATGCGCGGTCCTCGCTTCGGCGGGGCGGGCATGCCAAGCACGTGAAGGCCAGTATGCGCATGCGCAACAAGCCATGCGGATAATTGCGACTAATTGTTACCAACAAATACCTCATGTTTTATTCATCGCAAACAAACCCCGCGTCACACTCGGTTGCCTAGCGACCACATACAGTCGGGGGGCGCATGCGCGGACCGAGCAGACCGAAACTAACCACACACTCATTACAGAGATAACAGCAGATTGAATTAAGTTTATCTGATCAACAAATGTTTACAAACACCTTGTAATTAAACATGCATGTTTCATTGTAGGTCTATTAATGTGTTGTGATATGAGGGGAACACAGCGTGACGGTTTCATCCCCAACGTCACATATAAACGATCGTAGGGACTTTCCGTTCAAACATGTTGTAGTGAAACTGCTTCACACCATTCAGAGAAGCATCTTATAAAGTACTGTCCATCCAAACACTCACAATATGTCACGTGTTATTTGTATGTAAGGTACGCTGTGAGGTGGAAATATCGAGTGTTACTGTTACATGCAAGTTTAGTGATGCCTTCCTGCCTCTGTTATTATAACATGTAGTTATCTGCATTTCCGACAAATATAGTCTGCATCTTGTGATGTATTCTTTAACTTTGTGTCTTGCACTGTTGAAGCTTTATGATGACTTATATCTGTGAAATCACCTGGCGGGAACTGATTGCCCTACGGAGTGAGAGAGAGAGAGAGAGAGAGAGAGAGAGAGAGAGAGAGAGAGAGAGAAGGGTGGACAGAAGATAACGACAGGTCTGTGTAGGGCCACACAGAGACACGAGGAAACAGATGTTGAGTTACTCTCACATTCAAATCAATTCATGTTTTTATTCTAATTTATTTAATAATGTTTTACATTGAAAGTAGCAAGAAGTATTTATAATCTGATTGGCTCAGAGTATGTTATTGTAAGGCATGTAAACTGAAGCAGGTGAAATGTTGCCACTTGTTGACGGCAATGAAGTGGGAAGAACCTCGCATTGACACAATAATAATATTATTAAACAAATGATTAATTAAAGTTCAACTTGTCAACAAAGGATGTTATTATGAAGATGAACATCACAAATGTTTTGTTCTTAATTGAAGCCTTCTTTCGGAGAAGTCGATGCTTCGATCTCCAACCCTTTCTTTGTCGTGGCTTGCACTGAGATCAGTAACATTGCACTAATATGATGATAGTAGTAGTAGTCGTAGTAGTAGTAGTAGTAGTAGTAGGCGAAGAAATGTATTTTTTAGCAGAGCTGTGCTACTGACAGATATGTTAATACAATTGCACAAAGACAATGCAGTTATAATAGTTTCATCAGACTTGAAAACAATACAGCGCGATACAAATACAATACCTACTATACCTAATAATACAATACCTATTATACCTAATAATACAATACCTAGTATACCTAATAATACAATACCTATTATACCTAATAAAACAATACCGTTGAAAAGTGATCGACAATAAGCTGATGTTCCGCCGAGCCGACTCCCAATGACTCTTGTGGAACGGAAAGATGAAGACACCGGGCCCCGGAGGCCTGAAGACATGTCATGTTGGTTGTACACCGACTAGAACTAGCCGAGTCCTGGCAGGAAGCTGCGATCTCAGAATCAACCAATCATAGCTCAGTTCAAACAACCTGTGGAGCAATAAGATACAGACGAGAGAGATCCTGCATTTACTTGATGATGATCTTATTAGAATCAGTAGATAGAGGCTATAAATGGTAAAATAGTTGATGATTATTACTGAGGTGATATTAGTATATTGTATTATTATTATCCGCGTATATGCCTGACAATTAGGCGTCATGAGATAAATAGTTATTACTTATACCATCTTGATGGTATTGAGAATATCTCTGTTTCCTTGTTTTCATTATTTCTATATCTTATTCCGATCAAAAGTTATCCCCAAAAAACTGATATTCCACTAAATCGACTCCCGTGGAGTCTTCCCGTCTCCTCTGCAAGTGTCCCCTTGATCTGAGTTAAAGCTGGCCGTCGAGCGTGTAAGAGGTGACCGGCCGGCCTGGGATGCTGTGCCCGGCAGATCCGCCGTGGACCGCCGGCCGGCTCCTCTACTTGCTGGCGGTACCTGTTGAACACCTCCTATTGCCAATCTGTTCTTTCACATATCATTTATATCTAGGTCTGCTGAATGATAACTATACCACAATGATTGAAATATTATACGTTTGAAAGTTAACACACTTGAAGGATCACTACCCTGACATTAATTTAACAAATACTTACAACATTTACTTCCCCAATGTTGGCAAAAAACAGAAATTACCACCTTAATAATTCAGAAATGTCAAACAATTTATTTGTCCTCCAGGACTCGGCCCTTTTCATATTACTCGATTCTGTGTATATCTGTGTAGAATCGCGGGTAATGTCTACGTCATGACCAATGGGTCCTGGAGGACGAAAAATTATCAATACTTTCTGAAATTGACGTGATGATTTCTAGTTTCCTCTGAGCCTGGGGAAATAGATATCGTCATTATTCATTAAAATCTAGTTTCAGGGTTGTGATGCCCTTTAAATACGGTCATCAGTTCGAAAATAAATCACGACAAACCTTCGTAACCCCTTGTAACCTGGGCCCGACCTGCCCTCACCTCCCGGATCACATGGGCACTTGTTTCTCCTCCAAAGGGCTATTACTGTGTGCGAGTGCCCAAGTAGTGACTAGTGAAGTAGAGACTAGTGAAGTAGTGACTAGTGAAGTAGTGACTAGTGAAGTAGTAATGTTTCACTAACTAAGTGTTTCGTTTTGTTCTAGGTAAGTTGTGAACAGATATCCGTGTCCTAGTTCTCTCGACCGCCGCACAGCGCCACCATGACGTTCCGCTGCGTCCCCGCGTTCCAGCCCCTGAGCAGCGCCGACTGCAGCGCCCCCTGGGTGAGTGCAACTAGACCCCACCAGCCCCCAGCCCCCAGACCAATCGGGGGACGATGGGGGTCTCTGTAAGCGAATGTATCTCCTATAGGAAATGTTGTTCGGTCAGCCATCTTGTGTCTTGTACTGTTCAAGTTTTATGGTCATTATCTGGGATATCCCCTGGCGGGAAAATTTTGGCGGACAATAACTTGGAGCCTAAGGAGGCTCCAAGTTATTAAAATGGTCATTCTACCTTGAAATTATTCTCGTTTTCAAAGTGGAAAAAATATTTCCTCCCAGAAAAAACGTCTAGAAACATTTGATTAGCAAACACACACAAGTCGTAGGCCTCTATATTTCTGACTCTTGACGTTTTATTGCTATAAATAGCTAAAACAGTAAGAAAGTTCTGGAAGCCAGCAACTTCGGCAATCAGACGAATAGTTCGAACACCAACGCTGTAGTTTCCAGGTCCAACCTCCAGTCAAAGTTGCCAACAGTTATATAAATAAACAGTCGCAAGACGTCAATAAAACTTGACTAAAAACTACAAGAGAAGGATTTTTAACAAAATCGTTTCTGCACGATTTTATTCTCATACGCTCATGAGTTCAAGTACAGAATAGTGCTCTTTCAAGTCACCAATAATGAGTGGTAACTTATTACATTACTTCTTCTACTGTTCTAAAACAAGAATAAATGGATGAATAACATTATTATCTATAATAATAATGGTGAAACAATGTACTAATGATTACTGATATGGACTTTGAATTGATCTAACAATTAAAATAAGATACAGAAAAGCCGCGTGACGAAGCAAGGGCTTGAGATATTTAGCAACAAAGATTATAATAACACTTACTCAATCAGAGCTTTCTGTAATCACCTCTATATTTAACGATGTTCAATTAAATGGTTGTGACTAATGAACTGCCTGGTTCCTGAAGGGTCTATTCTTAGGTCTGAATCAAACTGATTTCTCCATTGTTACTGAATGATATCTAGGGCCGTATTGAGGCACGAGAGACAAAGTTCATTGGATTTAAACATACACAGTAATCTATGAAGTTGCATTTATTTTTGGATGAGCGTTAGCGAAGCTTTCCATCCCACTCTTATTAGATGAGCATTTCTTTTTTTTTGTTCTTTTGTTTGTTTGTAAGCACTGCACAGGTCGCAGGGTTTGACCGATCGACACGAAACTTTTTTCGTATACGCAAACTTACCTAACTTATAACTGTATACTTTTTGGGTCAAATCGTTCGGACCATTTTTGAGAAACATCATCTCAAAGTTTCTAAATACCCCATAAGTTGAGGCTGAGCGGAAGAATTGAAAAATAAAATCTCTCCAATATAATTCAAATTTTCCTCAAATGTAAACACAAAAATGAAACACATTCATGAAAATTTGTATGCAATTCGGGCCGGTCGTTTTGAAGACAAAAATGAATGTTTCTCATTCATTGAACAGATAGAAATAATAGCAGAAAAATGTTGCAGTGATAGATTCACGGCTCCCTAGATTCTATAGTAACCGTATGAAGTATATTTTATATGAATCAAGGTGGGCAGAGTTTTCGATCATACTTTATATAGATATCTCGCTCATCTTACAACGCATGCCTAGTTTTAAAATAGTGTATTTTAATTTACACAGTGAGTATTTGATATCTTACATCCGTATGTGGCATGTCGACTCATGGCTGCCACAACATGTACCATCTTGCTAGCGTTTGTCGATCCCATGCAGCGAGTGATTTGCCCAGCTTTGATCGGAGCTCTCATCTTGTCTTGTACACGAATATGAGTATAGTTGTTAGCTTCCATTAAAGGGGTCCTTGCAAGGTGCTTACACAAATCCAAAAATATATCTCTACTATTTTTTCCATTTTCAGAAACCAGTGTAATTGAATGAAAAGTTCACATCTCAAAAATAATTGTATGCTCTTTTAATTATTAATGTGACATTTTATTTTTGTGATTTCAATCAGTTTTAAGATAATAGGCCCACGTCAATGAATACAAAGAATGTGATCAAATTCATTGACGTATTCAGTGAAAACTGATTGAATTCACTGAAATAAAATGTCATATTAATAAAGAAAATAATGAAAATAATGTTCATATTGTTAATGAACAAAGAAAAGAGGGACCATTATATGCCATGCATCCCCGACCTAGCTCAAAAGTATAAGATTGATAGTCAATACTGGAACGTTATTGGTCTTTTCTTGGGAGCCCGAGGTGTAATTCCATCTCTATTTACTAATTGTTGAAAGACATATGCCATTTCCACCGTCAATTCAGATCACATAGTGACATCAATTTTAAAAGACTCGTCTTTCATTCTCCACAATCATCTATATAATAACTCGTCATAAACGTTACAAAACATTCATTCTATTTATTTCAACTTTCCAATCTTGAAACTTATTATTATCATTTGTAATCTTGTTTCAATAACGTTCTTCTTTTAAATCGTCGAATTTTATACCTAGATATAAGTTGATAATTTTACATAAGTAATTTTTGTAAATCAATTGTAATTTTGTATAGATTATCAAGCTGGATCCTTGTAGTCAATCACATTTGAGTGAGCAGCTGACAATAAAATTGTTATTCTCTCGGAGATGTGAACTTTTCATTCAATCGCTCTGGTTTTTGAACAAGGGAAAGATTGGTAAGGTGAATTATAAGCACCTTGCATGCATGTCATAACATTTGCCCTCTTGCTAGCGTCAGTGAACGGTTTGTCCGGACCTCTTTGTCTCGACTTGCGCACGAAGATGAGTCTAGTTGTTAGCTTGCATTGACAATCGAATCGTTTCATTCCGACGTACTTTTATGTAAAACATTTGCGAGCTCCGAAAGGTGTTTTTTGTTGTAATCAACCTTCCCTGTCATCTCGAGCCGAGCCGTGCAATTAGCTCGAAGGCTGAACACAATCGTACCAACCTAACAAACGTCTCGCCGATCCGCTAGCTGATAGCAATTCTTACTATCGCCGTTCTCTATCTCCACACAACAACGTGAACCTTTGAACCCCCAAGACACGCTTATCCTCCACCTCTCTCTCTCTCCCTCCATCTCTCCATCTGCATCTCTCCACCTCTGTCTCTCTCTCCATCTTTCCATCTCTCCACATCTCTCTCTCTCTCCATCTCCCCATATATATATATATATATATATATATATATATATATATATATATATATATATATATATATATATCACTCTATCTCCCTCTCTCTCTATATATATATCTCCTTCTCCATCTCTCTCTCTCTTTCTCTCTATCCATCTCTCTCCCTCTATCCATCTCTCTATCCATCTCTCTCCCTCTATCCATCTCTCTATCTCTCTCTCTCTCCCTCTCTCTCTCTCCACACAACGTGAACCTTTGAACCTCCAAGACACGCTTATCCTCCCTCTATCTCCATCTCTCTCTATCTCTCTCCAGCACATTCTTGGTTAATGGTCGCCCACTCCCCCACTAGTCCGAGAAGTTGCTGCGCCTCGGCCGATGTTCTCTTCTGCTTCCAGTTCCCGCTGGTAGGTAGCTCTAGCTACAAGGAAGGTTCTGTCTGGCCTTCTGTTGGACTAGCGGCAGAACGGCCAACTACGTGCTACTGTCGGTAACGGTGAAACCTGTTATTGACTGAGGCCAAGTAGTTGACTACGGTGCGGCTAGAGCGCAGCAGGGGTCTTGACAGATGTGTTGTCTTCATCGCTAGCTTGTTTCATTGACATTTGTTGTAACACGAGCCAGATGTAGTAAGAATCTACACACCATGATTTTGAAAGCGCTCATCTGACATCATTCTTGTCAAACATGTCCGTCAGATGCCATCACGATGTCCTCATCATCCACGAGATATCTCTAAAATTAACAATTCTTGGATGAAAACTATTTTCATTTTTTTGACATGTTATTCTCATGGTTATATTCAATATTCCAATGATCTTTTTCCCAATGTCTACTCGACCGTTTGTTTGAGACAGTTTTAATCTTGAAGACGAGTAGTGCCCGGAAAAATTTCCTGTGATGAGGTTTAGTCGCGATGTTATTCTTATGGGTATTTTCAAAATGCCAATAATTAATTTTTTCAAAATCTACTTGGTCGAATGTTTGAGACAGTTTTAATCTTGAAGACGAGTAGTGCCCGGAAAAATTTCATGTGATGAGGTTTAGTCGCGATGTTATTCTTATGGATATTTTCAAAATGTCAATAATTAATTCTCTCAAAATCTACTTGGTCGAATGTTTGAGACAGTTTTAATCTTGAAGACGAGTAGTGCCCGGAAAACGTTTTGTGTGATGAGGCTTAGTCGCGATGTTATTCTTATGGATATTTTCAAAATGGCAATAATTATTGTTTCTCAAAATCTACTCGCCCAATTGTTTGAGCCAGTTCTAATCTAGAAGACGGGTACTAGTTATAGCGGGATAGAAAGAGAAAATGAAATAAAAGCACAGAGTTGTTGACCTTTGACCCGACGTGGTCCTCCGAACAAGTGCATGTGCAACTGGTGCATGTGCAGTTGACGCATGCAACAGTAATTACAGGCCCGTGGACGAAATGCATCTAATTATGATTTAGGGTTCTTCTTGTTTGTTTTGTTCGGGTAATGATTGGGTGGTTTCAGTTCGACGAAGCCTGATTGCTGTTGGCCTTTAATCGCGACCCCACCAGTGGCGCACCCACCGACTAGCGAAACAAACTTCAACTACCGTATAGGAATAATTATTCTGGTAGAAAAATATTGTTGATTTTTAGATTTTTTTCATATCTTTTTCAATTGTAGGCCCTATAATGATAAACTATCTGCTATTAATGAAAAGAAGTGAATATTACCCAAGATATTTTGTTCCAAGTGAAAGATATCAACATTCGTGTGTTTTGTTCACTCTCAATACCAATGCTGGTAATGCCCGGATATGTCAGAGCTATGGTTCATACTTATAATGTGTTCCGGACTTGTGGAAGACTTTCATTTGTAACGATTTGAAATTTAGTTTCCAAACATAATTATTCTAAATTTGTTGCCAAGCTCGCCTCGAAGTGTTGAAACAACCAAGAGGTGCCGCTTATAAAAGATCTTACTAACTCATCCTCAGCCTCAATAGGGAAAACAATCACTGAATAGCAAGAATTCGATGCTGATAAAAATATATATATATTTTGGGGAGAAATTATCCATATCCAATGAATGCCCCTAATGACTGCTGTGAGCGCCACTGGTCGGCGCCCTCTTCAGCGTGGCGATCGAGCGATAACGATCCACGGGGCTCTGATAATTTACTGCCAACTGTGGAGATAACTCAACAGTTTTACGCGCGAGATAAACAACTGTTGCTGTTGGTATACCTGATATCGGCTCTCAGCCAATTAGACGACACGAGATACTCTGCAATTAGGTCTGAGGTAGGATCGTTCGGATGGGCTCTTTTTGTTATTATATTATATCTAGTCTTGTCACACAATAGCTTTTTTGTCTGGGATTTTGTTATAGGCCTACATTTGATCTTTCCACGTCTGTTTAGAGTATTTATTCAGTACAGTTATTGTCCGCATCTTGTGACGTATTACTGATGTCGTGTCTAGAACTGTTAAGGTCTTCTGGTCACTTAGATCTGTGAAATCGTTTGGCGGAAACTTTTCCCTCGTTTGAAGATACGTTTTACAACTATTAAATGATCAGTGTGATTAAAAATTGTAAATAATTCGAATTAGATACAGACAATTACAAATAACAAAGTTGCTATAGCAACCTGAACCGTTATTCAGGAGGCCGGGGTTCTGTTCCCGTCATGGTCGACCATCCTGACAGTGGCTAGCAACCTAAACCGTCGTTCAGGAGACCGGGGTTCTGTTCCCGCCTTGGTCGACCATCCTGACAGAGGTGCATCGTGGTTCCCTCTGTCGTTAAATTCAGTACTGGGATGATTCCCTGACACTAGGCTTTCTACCACTGTTCAAAACACATAATAGCCTTCCATCCCATCATCTCATTCATCATTCACTGACGCCAATAGATCCTAGCCATCATCACAGTGCGTCGTTTAACGCCAGATCATGAATGAACGTAGCCAGCCGTGAGCGGTGGCATGTATGTCGTTTCCCCCGATGAGCGCCTTGATTGTGAAACGGTCCAGAGCGAGTGAGGCTGCAGAGATGCACACACACACACACACACACATGATAATACCAGAGGTCGTTGCCCCCGCTCCAAATCGCTTGTTTGGTCAACTATTCGGCGCGGCTCGTCAACAATACCACAGCACGTAGCTTATCGCCTTGGCAACCGCAGTGCCTTATCGCCGCGGCGGTCAGCACCTGTTGATTGCATTAAACACGTGCTTTGCTGACGTCACAAGGGAGACGCTCTGTGACGTATGTTGATAAGGGTGTTCTTGCATGGTGCTTAGAAACTCCCCCTCACTAATTCTTTTCTATGTTCAAAAACCAGATGAAAAGTTCACATCTCCAAGATTATTTGATGCTCCTTATATTATATGAGATTCTATTTCAGTAAATTCAATCAGTTTTTAGATAATACGTCAAAAAATGACTAAAAATAATGTGATGAAATTCATTGACGTATTATCTTAAAACTGATTGAATTCACTGAAATAGAATGTCATATTGATTAAAGAGCATAGCATTATCTTGGAGATGTGAACTTTTCATTCAGTTACACTGGTTTTCGAAAATGGAAAAATATCGTAAAGATAAATGTCTCGATTTGTGTGAGCACCTTGCCTTCAATCTTTCTCCAGCGTAGAAGACTTTCCAAGTCGTCATTGAATTGTAGCTACCAAGTTTCATTGGGGCTTCCTAGTTGTATATATTCATTCTTTTACCTAGAGCCGATTGTCCCAACTGATGATGAAATATTGATCAGTCAATAACATAGGTAACCAAGGGTGATAACAAGTTAATTTGCCATTGCCAATTTTTGTTTAATTCACTATTCATCACTTGGTACAACCAACTGTCATACATATGGTTATGATTTTTGACAATATCAACACGATTTAATTTGTGACGCAACAATCGTGCTTGCGTGCAACACCGAGCTATGTGCAAGTTGTGATCTTCTTGTGTCATTATAAGTTAGTTTGAAACTGTTTTAAGAACGAACGGATCCACTTGCTGCGATCTGCCCCGGGCTGCGTGATGAGGGGTATCACCTCCCCCTCCCCCCCCCCTCCTCAACCGTCAGACAGGCAGGGGGGGGGGCGCAGCACAAGTCTCAAGCAAGACTTCAATGTTGATGATAATTATCAGACTCACACATAATACATATATTATACATTACATATATATATATATATATATATATATATATATATATATATATATATATATATATATATATATATATATATATATATATATATATATATATATATATATATATATATATATATATATATATATATATATATATATATATATATATATATATATATATACATGTATATATATATATATATATAAATACAATGATTAGTCAGGACGAGATGTAGGACAGTGAACGCAACTGCGTCTTTGTAAAGCGTGAAGCGTGTCAAGGTGCATGTGATCGGTGTACGTGAGTGGTAGTATAGGAGAGCACGTGCTATAGTGAGATCCACGGCCAATCGCCTGATTGCTGCTCGTGCGTGTAGCATGGGCGGCCGGGGGTCTCGAGTCGGATCCCTTTCAGCCAGTGTCTGTCTTGTAGCGCACAATAACACGGGTGGAGGCGCCGGGTACTGTCCACAAAACAGCCACGAACATTTATACAAACATTGACAGGAAATATTATATTATTGTTGTTGTTAAGGGGATTCAGGCACGGTGGTTATAAAAATAGAGGAATTCACCTTCACTATTTTCTTTCTTTGTTCAAAAGCCAGTGTAACTGAATGAAAAGTTCACATCTCCAAGATAATTTCATGCTCTTCAATTATTATGACATTCTATTTTTGGAATGCAATCAGTTTCAAGATAAACACATCGAATACCAGGAATGTGATGAAATTGAAGAGCATTGTCTTGAAGTAGATGAACTTAGAAAACACTTGTTCGTGAATATAGAAGAAAATGGTCAAGATGAATTTTCCTATTTTCATTGAAGCAACCAGAGGCGTACTCAGGATCTTCATTGGGCACTACGCTCATTATACGAAATATCCAAAACACAACGAAGCCATCAATTCCAGTAAAATATACATGATAAGAGGCCTACTGTCATATTGTTATTAAAATATTGTCATTCCAAAATACTGACTCAAAGTGAAAATAAATATATACAAAACTTTGAGCTGACTGACAATATTCACGTTCGAATACTACAATACCATACAATAATATACAATTTAATATAAAATACGATAACTACAATACCAATAGCGTTTCTTCTCTTATGGAAACAACTATTCAAATTATAGTAAAAACCAAGTCAAGACATTATAAATAATTAATCGTTTAACCCTAGAAATGCTTGAATCCAATTAACACGGTAATAATAATTATAACCGCTCCATAAAGCTTGTTAATTGACTTTCACTGCCTTTATCATAATAACGAGACAAATCAACAACCTAATGAAGATATGCAACAAGTAAATACCTCGCCTAAGATGGCTCGCTCGCCCGTAGAGGTCATAGTCGCGCCTTACATCAGGTAAATCACCGAGCAGCGTGGCCTTAAGGACAACAGAGCCTTGTTTGGCGTTAATGTCTTAATTACTGCTCGTGCTCTACTGGCATTGTTGGACAGCCGTGGCTCTAGACACGTCGCTTGATATCCCGATGTAAGGCCAACTATTACTGATTACTGAGATCTATTGGCGTCGGTGAATGATGAATGAGATGATGGGAAGATGAGATTTAAAAGGTTATTTTATTAGGTGTATTGGACAATGGTAAGGAAGCCTGTTGTTTGTTGTAGTATTGACTTTAACGACAGAGGGAAACCACAATGCTCATCTGTCGTTGAATACAATATGCCCTACTCGGATGGTTTCTAACAGCACGCACGACCGACTCCTTCCCACTATCCGAGAACACCAAATAAAAACACAATTTAAAATGAAAAAGAAAAAAATATATATATATATATATATATATATATATATATATATATATATATATATATGCTATATGTATATAATGGTTGTCGTCTAGTCTCGGGTCTGGGACATTCCACGCAGTAATCAAGCTAAACGTCCTCCAACGCTGTTAATTGCTAGCCTGATTACGCGCTGTGGTTAGCAAGTAAGCGTGTTGATTGTTGTCAACAATGTGCCTCGACATTCCTCGCATTGTTGCCTCATTCAGCCTCAGATAGATCACTTTATTAGGGAAAACTATTCACAAAATAACATCATTTGTATTTAATTGATTTTCTTGAATAACTTTCTATAACTATATGCGTGACAATTCAATCAACAATCTAAGAAACTTCCATCGATATTTCATCTCAATCACATCAAAATTTCATTTCTTTGTTGAGAAAATCGTCATTTTTGTATTAATTCCCCCCTCACACCCCTTACCCTGTAGTACCGGTAATCACTGCTAAGAACGCTCAGAATCGTTTCGTCGATTGTGCTTCAGTCGACGGTAAGATGGATGCTTGACGGCTAGCAGCGCTCCAGGAATGTGTAGCGATGATTGACGTAACTTCAGGGTTTTGGATCTCGCTAAGCAGCGTACGTGCGACGTCTTGAGCATCTCTTTAGTCAACGCTATTGTGGATGTTTGGATGGACAGTATTCTACAAGATACTTCTCTGAATGGTGTGAAGCAGTTTCACTACAACATGTTCAAACAGAAAGCCACTCTAAGATGGTTTATAGCCACATCGTTTCAGAACACGGTTTATTATTGCATGAATTGAGAGCCTATTGGGTTCCGTGGAATGTCTATATTTGTGTTGATGCGATGTTGCGCCGGTAGATGGCAGTAAATTAGCCGCTAATTGATGTGTACAGCCCTCTAAGGCAACGCCCTGCGTCCACCGCCTTGTGAATTACAGCCACCGTCAAGCATCGACACCTGACAATATCATTGCATGCATAGATTAACACGATCAGCCTAACCTAAAGATCAACACCATTTATATTAATTTTTTATTGTTATTCAATTTTTTTCACATAGATTATACAATTGATACAATTTATCCATCCTTACGTGATTTCCCATAATCCTTTAGGAAATGAAGAACCAATTAAGCGATATAGAGGCTACATTTGCCAAAACTCATCTCTACTAATCTTCAACCTTTCTCTTATAAAATGATCTGTTATATTACCTTGATCTCTCAAGATATTGAGGCAGATAATTATATATAATTGGATAAAGTACTAGTTGGCCACAACCTTAATTAGTAGATAGGAATAATTTGTTTCAATTTCGGACATTTTTTCTATTATTGTACGATGATCAACTTGACATCTTCCTTTCCATGGATCTCTCGATACAATTCTATCTCGTGTTAGCGTGATTTATTTCTCTGAACGATCCAATGAAAGGCAACACAAACCCCCAAATACAGCTGGTTGATGATGGGGTCATCCACTCCCTCTTATCTGCAATCAAACGCTTTATATCGGCGAGCGGTAGCGTGTCGTAAATCAGGTCGCTCCAAGTGACGGGCACTAAAACCAGACTGATTTACTTCAGAGCTGTACTTTGCCCAACTCTCTGACTGAACTAGCCTGATACCTTTCATCATCCCATCATTCTCCGCCGCCAATAGATCCTAGGCATCATAACCGTGCTGGTAAACACCTGATAGCTTTCATCGTCCCATCATTCTCCGCCGCCAATAGATCCTATAGGCATCATAACCGTGCTGGTAAACACATCATAATTAGCGTAAACTGGAATAAAGTATACTTGGTTGTGTGACATGGGCTAGAGTGTCCAACCTTACCTGAACCCTGAACACATTTTACAACCATTCATTCATAAGTTCAGCGCCCCCTATTAGTGGACTTGAGACGTCAATTTATACTTATTTAGCTAAAGAAAAGTAACAGCGTCGGGGGTCGAACCATGGACCCTCGAAACGTGAGGCAGCTATGCTACCAGTAGCACCACATGCTAGTGTATCATGTGATAGCACGGGTCGGTGACTGAGTCATGACGTCACAAATCCTGGCGTTCCGATTGGTCACTTTTAGTCCTATTTAAAAGCGATTTGCAGAGAAATGATCCGGAGTAAACATCTCGCTGCACGTGAGAGGTCTCCCCGGCCACCGCCCACGTCACGCTCCCGGGCACAGCCGCTTGCCTGGGGGCATTAGCCAATGGCACGCCGCGCGCTGCCTGGCGGCCAATCAGGGCCCGGGGGCGGGGCCGGCCTATTGTCTTGACGCTCTCCCCCCAAGCTGCACTCTCTCGAGCGTAGCCCCAAGTTCCGTACATGGTGGTGGGGTCATACCATTCATCACAACTATCAGTACATTATATTAAAGGACATCACAACACAGAAATAGTATTTTAGCGAATAATGACGATATTTATTCACTTTTTTTCAGAGAAAAGTAGAAATCATTATCTGAATTTCAAGATTTATAATTGATTTATTCTTCCTCTACGACCCGGCCTTTTCCCCGCGAGTTGTGACGTAGACATGACTCGATTCTGTCGATGGTTCTATACATAATTGGAAATGTCTAAGTCATGACTCATGGTCTCTGGAGGACAAAAAAATTGATTTTAATTTCTTCAATTCAGATAGTGATTCCTAGTTTTCTCTAGAATCAGGGATATAAAAATCATCATTATTCGTTAAAATCTAGTTTCATGGTTGTGATGTCCTTTAAGGGTATTGACTGACTGGCCATCGAGTGACGTCAGCTGACGATCGAGCCAGCTGTTTTCTAGAAACAAACTAGTCCCTAAGACTGTTTATGCGCTAAAAAACTTCTATTGTGCATGCACTTAAAAAGCATAAATATGCATAAATATGCATCCATAGCAAAACTGTTCCCAAATATGCAGTTCCATGCGAAATACAATTTGCTTTTTCAGAATCAGGGACGCCTGAATCATATATATCCTGAGCATGTGATGTTGCATAAACATCCTGGCCTCAACAAATTACCTTCCTAATAATCGAACCAGATCAGCCAATCAGAATAGGCCGAAGTGTGTGCAAGTTGACCTGCTACTTCCTCGTAGTGTGCGCATGCGCCCAGGGCGATGTCCGAGCAGCGTGTGTGCCGGGGGCGCGTCACGCCGAAACACGCACCGGGCGAGTGCCGACAGTTATTAGCTACTTTTTCTAAAACCGTCCAATTGGTTAGTTATATTTAAATTTCACAGTTAGTTCACTCATTTTTTCTATTTGTTTTCATCTCAATTTAGTCTTAACCGTCCAATTGGTTAGGCCTATTTAAATTCAAATTTAACAGCTATTTTACTCGTTTTTTTCTATTCGTTTTCATCTCAATTTATTCTTATTGCGGTCGAAATGATTTCGTCTTCAGATCACCCAAGATTCAGTGTTTCCCGACCTGAGCTGTTTAGTGCATAGCCCTCGTTGTAGTCTGTTGGAACGATGGGAAGGAGTCGGTCGTGGCCTGGTATGAAGGAACTATCGGAAACCAAATAAACCCTCAGAAATAACGGGAGTCAAACCCCGGTCTCATGTCATATATATTACGATCAGTTGAATTCTTTCCTCATTTCATTGGTTACAATCCATAACTACTTCAACGCCTTGATGATAGGCCACACATCTAACACTTATGTACGGCGGGATAGTATCGATCAACTTGTCAAATAATCAACTATTGGGCCTGTAGGCAGTTTTTGTTTTAGATTATAGGTTGAACATGAATAAATAATTATATATTACCAATAATATATTATGGAGGTCTGAAAATGAGGCATGCATCTCAAAAATGTTCCTTCCACCAAAATGAATGAATTATATAGAATCTATTTTCCACGGTTCTGAAGATTAGACGCTGATCTGTCGTGTTTGGATGTCACTGTTGATGTTGTCATCTCGATTCTACGCCGGATTTAATCTTCAACTTCAATATCAAATCCGTTTTGTCTTTCCAAAACTTGTTTTCTTCCTTGACCAATGCCACAGATAATGAGGTAGGCCTACGTTGTTTTTGTTCAACAACGACGAGTTGCCGGTCTATTAAATCAACCCTAAGATTGTAAGCAAGATTTCGACGTTAATTATTCGCTTCGAATTCCTAGAGGACAATATAAACGACTCTCAGAATCAGCTAATTAACAGAAATAAATTGAAAAACTGAACAGAAATTTGCATGTGGATGAACTAAGGCTCACATATACGAATATTGTTTCCAATGATCAACATAATTACACATCCGTATTCCTGAATTATATCTAGCCAATTCTAGAAATCTTAATTATTATTTATAGGGGCCTACTTATTTTCAGTTGATATTACGATCAACTGAAAATCAAATTGTCTTCACAATCCATCGATATATAACCACTGTAAGAGGATTCGAGGAAACAAGGCAGTATGACAACAGACGAAATGTGTAAATGTTTTGAACGTGCAGTGTGTGAGTGAGGACAGGTACGAGCCATGCAGTCAACAGGTAGAGTGGCGTTGTGGTCAGCATGGTCTGGTTCTACCTGCCCGTGGCATTCCATCCCCTCCGGTCCACCCCCCCCCCCCCCCCCGGCCACACCGCAGACCTCGAGCACTGTTAGATCACTCACTGCTGGCCACCTGATAGGCTATACGGGGGTACGAATACCAGCATGTGGTTATCAAATCAACTTTGTTAAATGAATTATCATATTTTAATTATTCTTTGGGGTGTTAAGATCGCCCTTGTGGTTCACCGTTCAGACAATCTCATCTTTCATCCAAAGCCTTAATTGGGGAACAACGATGTTATTGAAAGAGAAAAAAATGTGATATAGGTGAAAATACGTTTATACAAAAACCCATGCCTTATGTGGGGCTCGAACCTACGCCCAACGGTGACCAGTTTCTAAAGCGGTGCCTCAGCTGACGAAGTCACATCTAGTCTTCCCATCCTCTGCGTTCACCGCCGCCAATAGATCCTAGTCATCAGTACTGGGATTCGAACCCAGGTCCAGGATGTAGGTGCGATGCATTAGTGGTAAGTTATGACCGTCCAAACCTCGCCTAATAGAATACAGAAGCAAACAAAAAATATTTCTCTAATCACCTTTATCATGAATATAGGCAGCTAGGCTACACATGAGAGATTGAAAAATGGTTACCTTTAACCATTAGTGTGGAGGCACCCGAGACCGAGAGCGAGTGAGAGGGAGAGGGGGGGGGGGGTTATTAGTGCGAGAGAGACGGAAGATATCTTTATATCGCGCGTAAATTCAAGGCTGCCACTCTCTGAAACTGACAGCCTGTTCAAGAAATACGACAACCTGTGGCCACTTGTTATTCTTGTTCTGTTTTAATGATGCGTAGCGACCCCACAGACAGCTAGGTTATACGGGGGTACGAATGAGCGGGGGGTGATGACACGATGGGAAAGGATGTTTACAAAAACCCATGGGTTATGCGGGACTCGAACCCACACCCAATGGTGACATCAGTTTAGCTGACTGAGCCACCGGGGCGGCTCTGTTGTTATTCGACAAGACACATATTACTGGCATATTCTCTCTTGTTATATAACATTCCAAATCAACGCCTAACATTAGGCTCTAATTCTTCGGGGAAAATAAACTACATTAATAAACATCCTACATTTCAGTTTGTTTTAATTGTCTCCACTATTCTTGGCGATAACAATTGTTGAATGAAGGACGAATCGACACCGTACAAATAACTCCATTCAATATTTACATCCATCTCTGAAACGCGTCGAGTTCGAACGATGAAAGTGCGCGACTAGCTTTGCGAACCACCCTGTCTACCTGTCTCCGTGGCTGCTAGCAGGTCGAGAGAGACAGAGAGAGGTTCAGAGAGAGAGAGAGAGAGAGAGAGAGCAGTTGGGTCCATCCACCAGCATCTCTCGGCCGTACGCAACAATCGGCTGTTTTGGCCTGTGTACCTGTCGGCCGGCCAGTGGTGAACTTGTGCCCGTGTGGACAGCACGTTGCAGCAACTAGTGTGCCTAGTGCCCGTCGCCTAGTGACCGTCGCCTAGTGACCAGTGTGCAGGGCTTTTCCCCGCTGGAATGTCGACAAGCGGATCTAGCAGCCAACACGTGTTGAGGTGATTCCTGTAGCGAGAGGGCGTTTTCGTTTATAACTTGTGTTCAGTCAAACTATCGCCAGTGTGATTTGATAGACGTTCATATCTGTTGTATCCTGGGATCGCTGGTGCAATGTGTCCATCAACAGTCGAGTGTTATTGAATCCAGTTCCGTCAAACAATAGTGTGTCGCATTAAAGACGAGTGCGTGATCCAAGATGGACGGCGAACAGCTGAGCCCTCTGGCGGACTGCGCCGACAGTCCCGAGTCGGCCGACAACAACATCTCCGTCAACGACATCATCGCCAACAATGTGGCGTTAAACGGGAACAAGCGCAAGATGGGCGCGCCCGACGACACCGACGGCGACGCCTTGTCGCCGGTCAGGAAGCATCACCACGCCGCCAACAACAACAACACCAACAACAACGACGTGTCGTTCGTGCTGATCGACGACGACGGCGCCGACGACGACGAGCTGCCGAACGACGTGGGGGATAACGACGACGAGGTTAGTGTTGACAGCCAGGGCGGCCATCTTGTGACGCCATCTTGTGGTCGAGAAGGCTGTGGAATAACAGATAATATTATTGCGCGGTTGTTGATGTTATTGGCGATGAGATAGAGGATGTTGGCTGCGTGTATGATTATGATTGGTGTTGCGAGGAGGGAAAGTGAAGGTGTCGGTCGTGAGCCGACGTCTCGCGTGTCGCTGCGAAACGTCGTGACGCCAGGGGCCTTCATACATTGTCGTCTCTAGGACTAGTTGCTATGGTAACCGTCTCTACCACGGACCACGGGTTTAACCATATGTTGAAGTGGGTTTTACTCTTCACTCCTCTACCTATTTCCTCCATGGCTTGACTAAAGACGAGAGATCTGATAGATGAGATGATGGGATTATTAGATGTTAATGGGAAGGAAGCGGTCGTGGTCTATACCCCAACATGTACAGGCGGTCTTTGTTTTAGAGTGCAGAGATATCCCTCCCATATTGTTCCTTCTTATTTCAGTCAACTGTATATATGTGCAGTTATCTCAATAGTATTTCAGTAGCCGTTGTACTGGAACGGTACGCTTACACTGGTGGCCCAGTGGCTAGCACTGAACCGTCGTTGAGGAGCTAGACCGGGGTTCTGTTCCCGCCGTGTGTCGTGGTTTCTGTCTGGTATTTCCGTCTCACTCCTAATGAAGCTGCCCATCGTCTCGCTCATCACTGCCTAGCCATTAGCACGGCGTTAAAACCCAATGAGTCATTAGACACGCGTCACTAGATGAAGCGCGCAAACAATGACATTGATCACATTGTTGACTGGCCTTTTGTCGGCCATATTGCATGCTGTACGCATAGGAACCTATCAAGTGCACAGGATAGCAAGTAATTTTATTGTGACATTGAGCATCGCCGATTGGTGTTTTGATTTTCGGTTTTTTGGTGTTTTCTGAAAGATCTTGTTTCGGAAAAAGTCACGGGAGGTTGAGAATTGTTGGTTTTTTATAATTTTTAAACCCACTTGAATCTGATGGTTTATGTATGTTGTTTGGGAGGGGGAGGGGGGTACTGGAGTGGGTGATTTTTGTGGGTTAGTGGGGAGAGGTTGATGCCTTTGTCAGGTCAGTGGGGGAGGTTGGGAATAAAAATTGGCGTGCTCAGTGTCTCTGTCATTTTACCTGAAAATACATAGAATAACGAGATGAATATAATGAAATTATTGAATACTGAAATTATACAAGATTGAATGAATTGCCATGAAATAACGATTGAAAGAATGGAATGAATGTAAGCGTTAGTTGGTTGTACCGCGACTTGGTCTCGAATGCCTGTTGAACATATTCTACCTGCCAGCAATCTGCAGGCTCGCGTTGTCTTGCACAGCCGCCATGGTTCCACCTGAAGGCCCAGCAGAAGTGCAGCCTGTTGGCCGAGACGGAATCAGGTTTAACTTGGATTCGATTAGTTTAGGATATTTGGTTAGGTCAGGTCAGGTGGGTTAGGTTGGTGTTGGGTTCAATTTTTTTTTTTTTTTTAATGCTGCTTAACGACCCCACTAACAGCCAGGTTATACGGGGGTACGAATGAGCGGGTGATAATGAAACGATGAAGTGCTTGAAACGCTTACAAAAAGCCATGCCTTATGCGGGACTCGAACTACCGCTAGCGATAGTTGACTTAGCCACCGGGGCGGCTAGGTTCAGGCTGCGTCCAACAACAACAACAGCAACTGCGCATAGAGCGGCGTGAATGAAGTCCAAGAGGCCGTGTGCTCCCTCGTGCCGTAACGCCGTAAGGGCAAGGTCGTAAGGGCTGGCACGATGTCACGACAAGGCCCGGTAGCTAGCAGGCGTCATTACCTCGAGCAGATTTATAGACCAAGTGGTTCTTCATCATGAGGCGATTAGGTCGAGTCGGTTGAGCGCAGTAGCAGCTTTTTGGTGATAGCTTTTCAAAGGTATAACATATCGAAATTATGAAGAAGAGTAATCAACGATATTTTCAATACTATAAGTAATAGCTATTTGTCTCTAATCGCCTGATTGTCAGGCGTAGGCCTATTCGCTTGAAAATACACATCTTGTAAGCGCCTAAGCGGTGCTTTTACAAATGGAGAAATGCATCACTACTCATTTCCTACGTTCTCGGACCAGTGATAAGTATATCAACTCCAACATTATTTTATGTTTATTCAATAGGACATTCTAATTTTGTAAATTCGATCAGTTTTAGGATGATACGTCAATGAATACCAAGAATGTGATGAAATTTATTGTCGTATTATCTTGACAATGATTGAATAGAACGTCAGATTAATTGAAGACCATACAACTTTGTTGGAGTTGAGATACTTTTGATTCAATAACAATAGTGCGTGAACATGGGAACAATAGTAGAGATGGATTTCTCCATTTCTCTAAGTACCGCGCATGCACCGCTATTTCCGAAAATGCAAAGATGAAAATACGAAGGGACTATAAATAAACAATCTTCTTCAACACTAACACTTGGCTACCATCAAATAATTCCACTCGTGTCCTCGTAGCTCAGTTAACCAGGGCACTGCTTTAGCAACTGGAGGGTTTCTGTCGTACCCTCACATCAGCTAGCTGTGTGTGGGGTCGTGCTGTCTGCTGGCTTGTCCTTGGCCGCGGTATTCCCCAGTCCGCCCCAGGGCTAGCTGGCGCATGCGCCGAGCTCTTGTTTACTCCGCTCAGCTGACTGCCCCGGGGGGGGCGAGCCTCTCGCACGACTCCTGCCTTCTATGCTCGGATATCTCAGTCGACTCCAGTAGAACCACCTCAGTGCTGACTGAGGGAAACCACGAGGCCAGGAAGGCTGACCAAGGCGGGAACAGAACCCAGGTCTCCTCGGTCGTATGGGCTTCTAAAGAGTCCATGAGAGGCGGTTTAGCGGAATATTCGTTTTTTGGTGATAACTTCTGAATGGGATCACACATTGAAATTCTGAAAACGATTAAACACAGATATTTTCAATACCTCCAAGATGGTTGAAGAAATAACTATTTATCTCAAATCGCCTGATTGTCAGGCTTATAGGCATACGGTTAGAAACGTGTAACCGTTTGAGGTAGATTAGGAAGGTATGAACCATCACACTGTTCTTGTGACCCCAGGCAACAGGTCTCAACACCGTGCTTCCTCGTCTCTAAAGGCCAGGATTAGTCTAACAGGACTGTGGCCGGGTCTCGAACCCAGGCCCGTGAGCTCACCAGGCAATGGGCCAAAACCTCGTCTTCGGCTCTAGGGTCTGACGACGCGGTCTGACGACAAACAGGTGGACCTGCAGTGGCTAGCGCGGTGAACCGTCGTTCAGGAGACCGGAGTTCTGTTCCCGCCATGGTCGACCATCCTGACAGAGGTGCATCGTGGTTTACCTCCGTCATTAAAGTCAATACTGGGATGGTTCCTTGAAACACCCCAAGAGACAGAAGAGGACTGAAGAGGGCTGTTGACCTGACAGATACGTCCCGATATAGGGATTCATATGGGCTGGCCCTATATACGCTCTGGTCAATACCACCTCATCTAGGACCGTCAAACAGACGGATCCGCCCCCTAAGATGGCCCTGTACACGCCGTCAAACAGACAGATAGCCTAAGATAGCCCTCATCACGCCGTCAAACAGACGGATATTCCCGCTAACTGCAAGCAGAGTACAGTTAACCGCGCGGTATTAATAACACCTGATTGTCTTGGTGAAAACATTCTCAACTTTCTCTGCTCAAGTTCACCACTACTCGGCGGGTCAACCTGCACAGGTGTGCGAGAGAGAGAGAGAGAGAGAGAGAGGGGGAGGAGCCAAGTGATGCCCGAATCTGATTATCCTCCTGGGTTCACATTTCCAGTTATCGGCCTTTTACACCGACCGGTGTTCATTCATTTTTGTTAATTCAATCAGTTCACCCCGACATTGGCGGCGTGGATCTTGCCCGACTTCTTCCAAGATAATACGTTGATGCATTTAATCACATTATTTTTATTCATTGACGTATTATCTTAAAATCGGTTCAATTCACTGAAATAAAATGTCAATAATTAAAGAGCATAAAATTATCTTGGAGATGTGAACTTTTCATTCAATTACACTGGTTTTTGAACATGGAAAAAAAATAGTGGAGGTGAATTTATCTATTGTTATAACCACTGTGCATGAATTCAATCAGTCAGTTTCGCAAACAGCCAGTGTACAGCGAGTAACGGCCAGGTTGACGAGGTTGACCTAGATCTATTGGCGTCGGAGGAATGATTACCTCGAACCTCTCTGACTGCCACAGTAACTGAAGTCAGCCCAAGTCGCAAGTCACTTAACTCCGATGATTCGCTGATCAAGTAACTATCTCTGCTCGAGGACGCCGTTCCTTTGTCCGCCGCGTACCCTTGACTGGTCTGCAGGCTCGAGACACGCGACCGACAACACTTCCTCATAGGGGGGACACCCGGCCGACCGCCAACACCACGTAAAGGCAAAAGAGAAAAAACAATTCTGATATATTTGTACAACAATGCGTTATATTTATTTCAATGACAATGTTTTATAAGCTTATGGTCGAGTAGTAACAATCGACGAATGCACGGTCCCCTATGTGACTCAAGGCCCCTAGACGGGCCCCTCAAGGGGCATAACACCGTCCTCAGAAGCCATCATGGCTGCATGGCCACCATTTACTCGATTGCATTGTTAAGGGGGTGCTTACACAACTCGAAACAATTATACTTACTACAATGTTTTTCCATTTTCAAAAACCAGAGTAATTGAATGAAAAGTTCACATCTCCAAAAAGATTTCATGCTCTTTGATTAATATGACTTTTTATTTTTGTGAATTCAATCAGTTTCAAGATAATACGTCAATGAATTTCATCACATTATTTTTATTGGCGTATTATTTTAAAACTGATTGAAATAGAATGTCATATTAATTGAAGAGCATGAAATTATCTTGGAGATGTAAACTTTTCATTCAAAGACACACTGGTTTTTGAACGCAGAAAAACATTAGTGAAGGTGAATTCCTCTTATTTTTATAATCACCCTGCATGAACCCCCTTGTGAATGACGTAGAGGCTGAATGAGCTGGAGGGTGTAGTGACGTAGAAGCGGAATGAGCTGGAGGGTGTAGTGACGTACAGGCGGAATGAGCTGCAGGGTGTAGTGACGTCAGCAGTGACGTAGGCCGGCCTGCTAGCGGCAAGGCAAGGCAGTACCGTTCACCCCTGTGCCCGGGGCCGTCACGACCCGACAGAACAACGCCGTCACGACTCGTCAGCTGGCGGACACTACAGGCAGGGTCTATTGGCGGCGGGGGACGATCCGACGCCTCTCTTGTCAGGTGACGGGAACAGAACCCCGGTCTCCAGAGTCCATGGAGCTTCACTCATTCATTAGTACATTTTTAAAAACACTCTTTAAAAATGGCACGAGTCAATTTTTTTTACATGTTGGGTTTTAACGACGCACTGTTATGATAGCGCAGATCTATTGGCGTCGGATGGATGATTAATGGGATGATGAGATGAAGGTTTCTTGGGTAATGGGAAGCATATTGTGAAGGAAGCGGTCAAGGCCTAAACTGTTGGTGTATGCTGTTTGTTCTAAGTTGTTCTTCTACACGTCATCTATACTATCATGCGCTGAATCGTATCCCCGGCCAGCCTGGCTGTTGGTGGGGCCACCAGTGACCACGTGGTTGTTGTTCCGAGCAGCCCCAGGGGGGGGGGGGGGGGGGGGGGGGGGTAGCGGGAAACAGCATTCCAGTCGCCTTCAGGCCGCTAGCAGGCAGTGCCTCGAGCCTGCCTGACGGGTTCCTCTACTAGCTGTTCCAAGCACATCGCCCGCCTGCCTGCTGGGACTATTGGCGGGACTATTGGCGGCGGGCAGATTGTTAGCTCCATCAGGCGACCAAATGATACCGTCTTGAAGGTTTTACACATATCTGGGTGTTCTCCGTAGTAGCCGAGGGGTTTACAACTCGCAAATTTGGTGTACACCTGATTTCAGGGGATTTCAAGGCAAGTGTACACCGGATTCCAGGAGTTGTTAACCCCTCGCTTGTGATATCTCATTCTGTTGGAAAGTTATCTCCGAAAAACTGAGCTTTTCCTTGCGCTGTTAAGGAACTTTCCCAGTATTGACTTGAACCGTATTGCACCGAGGCCCGAACTACCCTCACCTCCCGGTCACATGGAGCAGGTGTCGCATGAATGATGAATGAGATGTTTGGAAGATAAGATGGAAGGTTATGTATTCTGGATTACGTAGTCAGGATAGTGTGAAGGGAAGCCAGTATTGGCCAAGATATACCTCTGTCAGGACGGTCGACCATGGCGGGAACAGAACCCCGGTCTCCTGAACGACGGTTCAGCGTGCTAGCCACCAGTCTCGGTTCAACTTTCCGTCAGTCTCACCCACACTTGTGTCAACTAATGCATCGAGTTATTGAGTTGAATCAAAGACCTGCTGTGATGGTAACTGAGTCCGTGCAGACTATTGGTGCATTACTAGTATTATTACCAACATCGGAATCTTGCTGCACAATCATTGTTTCCCAATTAACGCTAAGGATGAGTTAGTAAGACCGTTTAGAGCGGCACCTCTTGGTTGTTTCAACACTTCGAGGTTGTCATGGCAACGAATATAGATAACTATCTATACACTATTTCTAATAGAAAACAATGATGACACCAGAACTGTGACCAGACTTCTTCGCCGCAGATAAAAGTCTTCCAGTTTCCAGGATTATTATTTAACTAACAGTCGCCTGAGAGCTAACCAAACTGGCAGTTAATGTTTTCGACGCGAAGAATAACGAGAGGAGTGAAAGGACAGTTTATGCCTTCTTCTTGAGAATCTTTTATGGCATTTACTGTCATTATTAAAGTCGTCGTTAGCAGAGTCTTATTGAATAACTTTTATTACAAATATCGTAATAATAAGCGCTCGAAACAGCCGCGCGCTAGTGGTGTGAGATAGGGGGGACGGTCGCTCGGAGCCTGTTCACGGATGAGAGGTTTATGTGAACTGGCCACAGATATGCAATCAAACATAAACAAATCATATCAATCTATAATGACAAAAACTACTTCAATTACTGGCAAAATATACAGTCATTATTTGTTAAATTGAAATAAACCTAGCGCTAGTACTAACTAGCTACTAACTAGTACAATTAACAACAAGCTGTTACAAGTCTAGGACCAGTGGCTAGCACGCTGAACCGTCATTCAGGAGTCCGGGGTTCTGTTCCCGCCATCCTGACAGTGGCTAGTACTCTGAACCGTCGTTCTGTCCGGGGTTCTGTTCCCGCCTTGGTCGACCATCCTGACAGGTATATTGTGGTTCACCTCTGGCGTTCAAGTCAATACTGGTTCCTAATACACACTGTAAACCCTCATATCGTCTCGTCTTTCCTTCATCTCAGTCATCATTCACTGACGCCAATAGATCCTAGTCATCATTAAACACAACATGAATATATAGGCCTATTTACAATTAAGCCAGCATGTTTGCGTCAGCTGATGGTTCGAGGCCAGGTAGGATCGTCGGCCAGGTAGGAGTGCGTGTCGTCATCTCGTGTTTTGCACACGGCACGCAGGCGATGAAAGAGCGTACAAACAGGATATTCACGGGCCTATGGTGATTTCTCGTGGGAAAACAAAGTCGAATAACAATTTAGTTGTAAATTGTTTCCAATCAAGTTGTTTATTTGGTGTTCCGACTGATCTCATCTCTTCTACCCGGCGGCGTCATTCTCATAACTAATCCAGTTCAAGTCGTTTCATTGTGTAACCAAGAGCTTGGTTCCAAGTGTAAGATATCAACATTCGTGTGTTTGGTTCACTCTCAACACCAATGCTGGTGATGTCCGGACAACAACGGTCTATACTTATAATGTGTTCCGGACTTTTGGGAAGCTGAAAGACTTTCTTCTGCGGCGGAACAGTGTGGTTACAAACAGCGCAGGACTGGTATTTAAATTAATAAGTTTTAAATAATTAAAATGGGGTGGTGAGATCGAGGGGTCAACAACTCCTGAAATCCGGTGTACACTTGCCATGAAATCCCTGAAATCCCTTGAAATCCGTATGAAATCTCTTAAATCCCCTGAAATCTCTTAAATCCCCTGAAATCAGGTGTACACCAAATGTTTGAGTTGTAAACCCCTCGGGTAAGATCGCCAAACGATCCTACCTTTCATTCCTAGCCTCAATTGGCGAATAGTGATTTCGCATCAAGTTTCGATGTTATTCGAATCGTTACTAAGGTGTGTAGATTCCCGGTCATCAGATCCGCGTAGAGAAAGCTGCTCTAACTGTACCACACAAGTCGCACCTGCGAGATAGGCAACTTGTGACCCGCGCCGTCGTAGCGGGATAGTCTCTAGTGGAGTGACAGGCGTCAGGCACGATATATCTCCGGGAACATGATAGACACATCGTAGCGAGGAAGTTGATGATATATTTCACAAATGTGTCGGCCTAACGTTCTTGGTAGCGAGTTTTATTCAGAAGGCGGTGGATAAACGGTGCTTAAGAATAGAGAAATCACATTCACTCATTTTTTTATGTTTAAGAATCTGTGTAATTAAATGACAAGTTCACATCTCCAAGATAATTGTATGCTCTTTAATTGATATGATATTCTATTTCAGTGAATTCAATCAGTTTTAAGGTAATACGTCATTAAATGTCATCACATTCGTTGCATTCATTGACGTATTATCTCAAAACTGATTGAACTCACAAAAATAAAATATTATTAATTGAACAGCATGAAATCATCTTGGGGATGTGAACTTTTCACTCAATTTCACTGATTTTTGAACATAGAAAAAAAAATATATAAATTTCTCGATCGTGTAAGCACTGTGCACGAATCCACAAAACTGCAATAGTAATTCTCAAATCTAATAGTTTGAAGTCGTACTCGATATGTATTTGTAGCTGGAGAATGATCCCCCATGTACGCTAGCTGTTGGTGGGGTGTGGTTTGATTGATGGTTGCCCGGGGTTACGCCTGAGAGGTTCGAACCCCGCGGGGCGAACACAACAATACAGCCAGATTCTAATTAAACCACAGGCAATAAATCATACCTGCTCGCCGGACCAACTGCATTTCTACATTCAATTAATTTCTTTTTTTCTCATCACAATAACAAATTATAAAAGACTAGTATAGAGTTAGAAGATCGGACTAATGGAGACCGGGGAAATCAAATGTGTATATATATATATATATATATATATATATATATATATATATATATATATATATATATATTATATATATATGTATATATATATATGTATATATATATATATATATATATATATATATATATATATATATATATATATATATATATATATATATATATATATATATATATATATATATGTATATATGTATATATATATATATATATATGTGTGTGTGTATATATATATATGTATATATATATATATATATATATGGTATGATTTAAAACTGTTAAAAAATCGCGACCTCCCCGGGACTTGAACACAGATCTCCAGATTGCCGGTCTGACTCGCTACCCAATATACATACATATATATAGGCCCTATAAAACTCGTATGGTATATTTTGATGATCATTTTTATTCAACTCAATTTCACCAAATAAATTCCATCGAATAAATTGATTTTGTAAAACGTGTTTATGAAATGTCATCGCCTTGTATTCCGTTCAATCCAATTTGTTTGTTTGAAAATAAATTAACCTGGATTCTCGTTTCGGTTCTCAATAAACGGTTCCTCGGAGCCCGACCGAGCTTTTCGATATATCTCGATCGCTTCTCGTCTCGATATAATCGCTCTCGCTTACCGCAACACGCACCTGTGGTATCTGCACGATTTACCAGTGGAAACACAACTGCGTATTTGAGTGTGGATCAAGTTTCTATCGTTTCCAGCATGGTTCCATTCTCTCCCCTGTATTCCATATCTTCCCTGTGTCTTCCACCTCTTCCCTTTGTCTTCCACCTCTTCCCTTTGTCTTCCATCTATTCTCTGTGTGTTCCTTTTCTTCCCTGTATTCCATCTACAAACCGTTGAAGCAAACTTGTCAATGGTTATAGTTATGTCACTGAAATGTCAAGTTACCAAGAAGAAACGACAGTATATTTAGATATAGGATTAGAAGCAATAACTTGATATTAAATATCTGAAAATAAGTATAATTATTGAAAACTTATAGGGGCCTATAGCGCGCGAGAGAGGAGATATCCCAGAAGAATTGAAAATGTATTTAGTCTTAGAAAAAGAGGTCTGATCAGTAGCAATATTCAGAATTAAATATCAGAAAATAGATATAATTATTTGAAATGTATTTGTGGAAGAAAGAGATGAAGAAGGAATGTATATAAAAGTGTGTTAATAATATGCAGTATTTGAAAATAGAGTGAAATACCAGAGTTCTTATATTGACAACTGAGGAGCGTTTTCTCTTCACTACACAACATGTATTTACTTGTGAACATCGGATCTTTGAGGACATTTGGTTGTCCGCTGACCCCAACACCGTCATGTCTGCTACATAGTGGGGGTACGAGCTAGAGACAGGGGGTACGAGCTAGAGACAGGGGGCCGTGATGAGGTGACGAACGAGATCGTGCAGGCCGTGGTGGGGTTACGAACGAGAGACTGGGGACTGCGGTGGGGTACGAGCTAGAGACTGGGGGCCGCGGTGGGGTACGAGCTAGAGACTGGGGGCCGCGGCGATGCGTCATCGCATGCGGATGTGCTGGACCGCAAGATCTGTTGTCTTGACCACGAGAGGAGCACAGCATCTCTCTCGACCGCAGCGGTCACCTCCATGCAGAGATCTCTAGCACTTGTCCTGAGACACGCGGCTGTGACGTCAGCTCGAGTCCTGGCGCATCAGACACGTGACTTGCTATGTGTGACGTCAGCTCGAGTCCTGGCGCATCAGACACGTGACTTGCTATGTGTGACGTCAGCTCGAGTCCTGGCCATGACGTCACGCAGGTGTTAACACGGGACCCCGTGTGGAGAGTTGCCCTCGACTGACGTCTCACTCTTGCACGGACAACAATGCCCAGGAGGCTGTGTTGCCATGGTGACGAGTGGCTGGAGGGAGAGCGGGGTTCTGTTCCCGTCTTCCTGACAGAGGTGTATCGTGGTTACCCTCTGGCGTAGTCATTGCGGGGACATATTTACATGTCGTTGCTGTCACATTACCCCCCCCCCCCACCGTGTAAACATGACCCCCCCCTCCCCCACCGTGTCGCGTCGCGTGGTCCGCTCTGCGCGCGCAGCTAGGCAAATAGAGCAACTGTCTCCACCAATAGCAGCTCTCCTCTCTCTCTCTCTCTCTCTCTCTCTCTCTCTCTCTCTCTCTCTCGTGTTGATGTCGAGCAATTAACTGTGGGGATTTAATAGAGGTACTTTAATGGCTCGAAGAAGCAGGAATCTTATTATTGAAACTGGAGCTGCTGTCAAATACCAGCGAGAGAAATGGAAGTGTTCATTGATATTGTACTTCTATTTCATTCAACTGCATGCAGATATCTTCTCCAACACAGGTTCATTCAGCCGCGTCTACACCTGTTGCTCAGCGGTTTCCCTCAGTCGTCAACAGTCTGCAGCCCTGCTCGGGTCTATCAAGGGGTACTTACACCAATAGAGACATCTATGTTCGAAAACCAGTTCAATTGAATCAAAAGTTCACATCTCCAAGATAATTTTATGCTCTTTAATTATATGACATTCTATTTCAGTGAATTCAATCAGTTTTAAGATAATACGTCAATGAATTTCATCACATTCTTTATATTCATTGACGTATTATCTTTGAACTGATTGAATTCACTGAAATAGAATGTCATATTAATTAAAGAGCATAACATTATCTTGGAGATGTGAACTTTTCATTCAATTACACTGGTTTTTTAACATAGAAACAAATTAGTGACGGTGAATTTCTTTAGTTTTATAAGCACCGTGCAGAAACCCCCTTAACCACAACAATGAGGTGAAATGAAGACTGATGCAGGGCTGGCTCTAACCGGCAGTCACCAGACGCTAACTGTCAGATTAGGCTAACCAGCAGTGTCCCCGCACGAGATGATGTGTCTCGTACCAACATAAGAAACTGCCTCACGCGATGCTGGCAGCCCTGGGCCAGGCAACAAGTGTGCCGTTAGCTAATCGACTGATTAGGCGACGACGAGTTAACTGTGTACAAAAAAATATACAATCATGTGTATTTATATTGAGCTCATTTGGATGTATTACATTTTCACTAGTTCAAAATTGACAAAATGGTAAAATTGAAATAATTTCCTCTTCTTTGATCGTTTGCAAGTCTCCAGTTTTCCTGATTACTTCTGCAGTCTCAAGTTGAACTGTGAACTAAATGACAATCTTCTTCTTTGACCGAGGAAATTAGAATTTTTCGCTGAAAATCCATCGTTAAAAATGGTCAGACTAATAGAAACATATCGAAGACTATAATTATGCATACAGTTGTGATGATCCGAATGAGCCTATCAGTCACTTGACAGAAGCTCAAAGCACGTGCTTGACCGAATCAACAGGTCTCCAGTGATTCTTGTCCGAACTGCGATTGCTTTTTGTCCCTCACAACTCTAACTGTACGTATGTGGAGCGCATGCGTGTGACTGGTGTCGTGGGCCACGCGAGGCTAGCCCTGGGGCAGCCCTGGGGCCAGGTCGGTCTGCTCCAGGGCAAGTGTGAGCAGCGCGCGTCAAGGCACTGATGACACGTGATGGCAGAAACAGAGAGGGGGAGAGAGAGAGAGAGAGAGAGAGAGAGAGAGAGAGAGAGAGAGAGAGAGAGAGAGAGAGAGAGAGAGAGAGAGAGAGAGAGAGAGAGATGGCACCCATCAGTGTGATAAGTAGCCAAGTATCCATTCTTCTGAGAATGTTGGATTGTTGACATCGCGGACAAATCAATCTCTCCAATCTTGTCACCGCCACAAGATCCCCCCCCCCCCCCCCCCCCCCCGCCTGGAGGCAGCGCCCTGGTGCGGGGGGCGGTGCCTGGCGGCTATGCCAGCGCCCCCTGGATAGCGGAGAGAGAGATCTCGGCCAGTTGGTTGCCGCGCGGGTCCACCACAGCATCTCTTCTCTTGCTGCTCTCTCGTTACCATCGCAACCGATCTCTCTTGTTACTTACTACTGCGTGTGCGGGTCGAGACATGGCCAGAGGTGAAGTGACGTGAACGTACTTGTGTTTAACGGAGGATATACTGTCGTTAAACTGGCGCTCTGCTATGCCAATAACATGTCCACATTGATGGAGGTAAAATTTTATTCATTTATTAATAGATAGTTTGAAGAAAAAAATGTTACCAAATATTCGAAAAATCGAAAAAACGTGATTTTTTTTTAGATTTTCAGCAAAAATATTCGTGTCATTTTGGTCGAGTATTTTCGAAGATTTGTTAGAAATGAATGTAATATTTTGGCTTGAGTGTGACAAGTGTCTCGTTGCCAGTGGTTACCGTGGGTTAGCGCATCACTTGATTCATTCCTCTCAACAAATACACACAATAACTCAACTCAATCAAGAGTCCAGGGGAGTCGATATAGCGACATGTCAGTCTTTTGGAGACAACTTTTCAACGACACAAGATATCAAAATTCTGACGCGGAGGAAACACTGAGATCTGTAATATCTTCAAGACGGCATAAGTTATAACTATTTTCATTCGTATCGCATTGCCAGGCGTCTGCAGCTGAAGAACGCATGTGTGACAAATGTACGCTATGAATTATCTAGTATTCACTCACTACCGTCTTGAAGGTATTACAGGTATCTGTGTTTCCTCCGTGGTCGGTTCTCAAGTTGTCACCGAAAGACTAATACTTCAATAGACCATCAGATAACTAGAACTCGCAACTTGTAACTGCCAGTTGTTGAAGTTGGTCTAGTTGAACGGTTAGTGATATAAGAAGTGCGATGAGTGAGACGGATACCGGCCCGACGGCTCGGTCTTACCGCCCCTGCGTGTAACACGGCTGTCTTCCACATCAGCCTGTCTCTGTCAGCATCCACTAATGCTCCACTAATGCAAGCTGTCAGGCCTCAGTGGAAACTAGCTCGATATTTCCGACATCTTCAGCAACTAGATCAGGATGTTTTAACCATCAGAAGTGACAATCAAGTTGAATGTACACAATTTATAGTTAGTGTTATAGTTCCATTATTCAAACCGGCGAACCAGTCACACCTAAAGAATGAAACCAGCAGAAGTGACAGTGAATCAAATATACACAAGCAAAGAAAAGAGTTATTGTTCCATTATTATCTATTCCGTGTTTCAACTTTACAAATTATCGACTAAAATGTCTGAAATGAGTCTGAATAAACATCAAAAGTACAAATCCCAATATTTGATGCTGTTAAGTTGAATACATCTTAAGTTGAATGAAGAAGTACTTTCATATTTCATTCATAACTAGTATCAGTGTTTTGTCGGCCAGTCGAAGCTTTCTAACGGAAACACTTGGGTTCGAGTCCCGAGTAATGCAGTTCATCTATCACTGTTCGTTTGTACCCCCAATAACCTCTAGCTGTTGGTGGGGTCGGTAATCATCTAACTCTGCTCGTTCAGACCCCCAATAACCTCTAGCTGTTGGTGGGGTCGGTAATCATCTATCACTGCTCGTTCGTACCCCCAATAACCCAGCTCTTCGTGGTGTCATCAATCATCTCTCACTGGTCATTCGGACCCCCAATAACCTGGTAGTTGGTGGGGTCGTCAATCAGGCGCTAGCAAGTGATGCCAACCGACCGCGTGTGTTGAGTGGTAGAGCAGGTTGAGGTGTGTAGGTTGGTATTGTTTATTGCGTGCTATTGTCGACAGAGGTCACACATTATCATTATTATTAGGATGATTTGTAACTTGATTGGTTGAAAACAGAAAACACTTCTCTGCGCAACTCAGTATATATGTTATAAAAGAGTCCACGGGAGTCGATTTAGCGGAATATCATTTCTATTGTGATAACTTTTGGACGGTATGAGATATTGAAATTCTAAAAACGAGGAAACAGATATTTTCAATATCTTCAAGATGGTGTATATGCTTGAAAATACACATTATTTAAGCATATAGCCTGACAATCAGGCGATTCGAGATGATTAGTTGTTACTTATACCGTCTCAAAGGTATTGACAATATCTGTGTTTCCTAGTTCACAGAATTTCGATATCTCACACCGTTCAAAAGTTAACAGCAGAAAACTGATATTCCGCTAAATCGACGCCAATCGACTCGTAATAACGGCTGAAGGTAGTCCTAAAACAGACCTCGTGATCTCGTCGTTAAACACAAGCCCTATTTCCTGCAGTTGCTTGGCGACCACTCCACCCAACAGTCGCATATCGAGCTTCTTCTTGGGGTTTAACGACGCGATAACTACGATCTATTGGCGCCGGATATCAGACAAATCTCAGCATCCCTTCTTTCCTCTGAATACATTCGCCTCCGATGAACGATTAGTGTGTTGATGGGACAAGGAAGCGGTCGTCGCCTCTGTTGTAAGAACTATCCCGTCATGGTCGACCATCCTGACGGAGGTGTATCGTGGTTTCCCTCTCTGTCAACTCCCTTCTTCCCGCCGTCCAACTCTTCTCATCCATTCCTCTCCTTCATCCCACCTTCCTCTACCACATAGACACTGATCGCATATTACTAGACTCAACCTGCTTGTGCATTGCAAGAGTCACGTGATGCGGTTCTCCAGACCTCCTTTCAGCGGGGGATGGTCATTTCATTAATGTATAACACTTGGCATTTGTATAATATCGCTGTCACCACTCAGGAGTCGAACCTGGGACTAATTATCAGGAACTGGTTTGAGGGAGGGTTGTGATTCGCGGATAGAAGACCCGCGAAATCCTGGCTATATTCTATTGGCTCTAAGAAGGGAGGACTCTAGGCTGAAGGCGATCAGAGACCTTCTTGCAAAGAGGTATGATTTTGACAAAAGGCAAAGCTAACGGGACATGAAATAACATGAAAAATATAGATGAAGAGTTAAACTAACAAATAGGTGAATGAATATAAATACTAGAATAACTATAATTAAAACAATAAAACAGTTGGTGACTGCTACATATGTAGCCTGCGCTTCCAATGCACAAACCTCGACGACGTCGCTGCCTCCTGGCGGCCGCATGCCCGACTAATGAGCTGAACCGGCTGCACCAATCACGGCTTTTATGGCCGCCAATAAAACTCCTGTCAGGCTAAACCAACAACAGCAACAACAAGAGTAGTATTAATTAATTGGCTGTACGGGTGCTGGCAGAGGGCTGGTCTTCTCACAATATAGACCGCTTACTCCCCGTTACCTTGGAAACCTTCATCCATTCATCCGACGCCAGAAGATGTGAGTTGTCATTACAGAGCGTCGGTAAACCATGAACCAGTGACAAGTTTTCGCTGTTGCAACTGGTCATGTTGTACTTGTCTTGCAACTGGTCATGTTATCAGGGACGTCGTCAGGATGTGTGTACCGGGGGCGCAGGCTCCATGAATGAAATGACCGCCCGGCCGGACACGAGCCGTAAGATAAAATACGTCCTAGTAGAGCCCCGCAGTCAATCTGTTGTTTTATGGGCATTTTTGAAGTGATTTTTGCGAATTACAAGCTGTTTTGGAGCCCAATAATTAAACCATTACGGATATTTATTTTAATCATTATGGACATTTCCGAAGCTATTTTCGTGATTTCTCCTAGTACAAATTTGTATTGTGTGTTTATTCGTAGGTCAACATTTATATATTCTTCCAAAGGATACATTATCGGTGTGGCGCAAATGTCGCTTGGTGTCGACCTTGCCTGGTTGTTGTTGTTGTTGTCGTCGTTGTTGTTGTTGTTGTTGTTGCTCGTAACTAACCCCGTGTCTTGTCTGCCATCCAGGATCGGCTCACGGGCCACGGCACCATCGCCAGCATCGGCACCGGCACCGGCGGCTCCTCCCCCTTCAACTCGCACCACCACGGGCACCACCGCGGCACCGGCCAGCAGCCCATGTCCGCCCCCCACCACCAGACCGACTTCCAGCCGCCCTACTTCCCGCCGCCCTTCCCGCCGCCCCCCTCGCACCACCAGACGTCCCCCGGCGGCGGCCAGTCGCACCAGCACCTGGACTACCTCAGCCAGGCGGACCCGTACAGCCAGACGCTCAACACGCTGCACCAGACTGCGCAGGCTGCGGCGGCTGCGCACCACTACAACCAGCTGACGGCTGCGGCGGTGAGCGCAGGCCAGCGCCAGGCGCAGCACGATGTGCTCAGGAGGGACGACTCGCTGCACGTGGTCAGTACAACACAGGCTAGACTAGAAACCAACTGTTGAGACGATTTTCACTCATTTCTACACTCGATTATTCATTTTTTTATTTCTCGTGATTTTTTAAACTCTCGTGATTTTTTTTGGATTCGGGTGATTTTTTTTGATTCGGATGATTTTTTTGGATTCGCGTGATTTTTTTTGATTCGGGTGATTTTTTTTTTGATTCGCATGATTCTTGCTTGATGCGGGTGATATATTTTTATTCTCGTGATTATTATTACTCTCGTGATTTTTTTCATTCGTTTGATTCTTTTATTCCCGTGATTCTTGCTTGATTCGGGTGATTTTTGAGATTTTTTAAATGTAGACCTACACCTGATTTTGTAGTTATTCTCCCCTTGCTCATCATCAAGCAAGGTGTGTTGATATGGATATCTGATGACGCGTTAGGCTCTGGTCTCGTAGCGATCCGCTTACAAGTCCTGAAGACATTCTCTCCTAACAAGACGCTAAACACCGTGTCTGATGCGCGCGCATATAGTCACGTGCCCGGCACAGGTAGGATCGTTCGGCCACAAGACAGACCTGTGACTGTGAATAGTAAACGGTATAATTGAGCAATTCAGTCAATTTTGTCTTTTCATTTTAAAATTGAACAGAACTCTGAACCGAGGGGTTAACGACTGAAACAAATCAGGTGTAAACTTTGTAAATGAAATAAAAAAATCACGGAAAATCCCCAAATGACAAAAAAATTCATGGGAAAAAAAATCATGAGAAATCCAAAAAATCACGAAATATCACAAAAATCACAAAAATCGAGAAAAATCAAAAGAATCCAAAAAATGAAGAAATATCATAGAAAAATCAAAAGATCACGGAAAATCAGAAAAATCGCGAAAAAAAAATCGGAAAACCAAAAAAAATCAAAAATCTGGTGTACACTAAAATGTAAAGTTGTTGACCCCTCGCTCTGATATCATATCATATTCACTGAGGCTAAAGCAAGAACTAATTACTGACCAAGTTCAAATCAGCTCTCTCAAAACTTGTCTTGAATCCAGTGAAAATCCATGTCTAATTGAGTGACATAATTCTGGTCTGTTCTGTTTCCTGGTGCGTATTGTTCTATCCATGACCTCACCTCACTGTGAGGCCCACCTGTTGCCCTGAGCGGGCCGGCCAATCAGACCCAGGCCGGCCCGGTAGAGCAGACTTCTGCACTCGCTAGTAAATATAGGGCTGTGGTTTCTCCATGGGTGTGGACTGGTCAATAGCTGACAAACTATTCGGCAGCTTTTATTCGCGTTAGAGACATGACGTCATCCTCAGCAAAACGTCCGAACATATTACCAGAACCTGAATCCATGGTTAGGGCTTACACAAAGCGAGAAATGTACATTTACTTTTTCTTTCCATTTTCAAAAACCAGTGTAATTGAATGAAAAGTTCACATCTCCAAGATAATGTTATGCTCTTTAATTAATATGACATTTCATTTTTTTTTGAATCCAATCAGTTTTGAGATGATACGTCAATGAATTTCATCACACTCTTTTTATTCATCGACGTATTATCTTGAAACTGATTGAATCCACTGAAACAGAATACATATTAATTGAAGAGCATAATATTATCTCAGAGATGTCAACTTTTCATTCGATTACACTGGTTTTTGAACATGGAAAATAATTGGTGAATGTGAATTTCTCTTTTTTACAATCACCGTGCTGTCCATGCATGAACCCCCTTAAAGGCGCGTCGACAGCGAACTCATTTTCCGGGTTTTCCGTTTTTGATGGTTCCACGTGCGTTATTATAACACTCGAGTATTCTGTACAGTTATTGCCCGCATCTTGTGACGTATTTCATTGTTGAATCGCGGTGAGGTTTTCGCCCGTAAGATTAGGATAATCTTAGAATAGCGTTCTGTCCAATCGAGATGTTATCTGGACCAGATATCCTCATCTCCAAATAGGGATTAATGTTTCAACTATTTTTATCATCAACTCAACTCAGGAAATTATTTCATTCCGATTAAACGAGAATGATGTTTACGATGCTGACTTTCTTTTCGTTCAACTGGCTTTTAAACGCGAGGAATCACTGCTAGATATAAATATCAACTGAATTTCTATATTTATTCGATTGAAATCTGACCGGCCACAAATACCTCGCCTAGTTCTACTAATAATTCACTAGATAACGGCTTATGTGGTTTAATAAAGCCTCGACCTGCTATTGTTGCCCGCCGTTTATAGCCGATAAAAGCCTACCAAGTTGGCGTCGTAAAGTTGACAAGTTGTACCGTTGTGGCATGGGGCCTGGTCCTGGGCCAGGGGCCCTAGCTCTAGGGGGGGGGGGGACCTGTGCCCTTTACCTGTTGCTGCTGCTTCCGTTCAATACGATATCGAAACATGTCGAATACCGATCGAAATATATAGAAAATTTCGATTGTCAATCGATATCGAACCAGATAAGAAATATCGAATCGGATAGGTGCTAGATTCTCGATCATGTTCTACTGTTTCGTTTGATTTCCAGTCATTTCACAATGAAATGTTCACTTCTGAAATCTTCTTGCATCATAAGATACCCCCCTCGTTAGCTCAGATGGAAAGAGCATATCTGTATCAAGCATACGGTCCGCGGTTCGATTCCCCGACGAGGAGGTATTTTTCAGTGATAATAATACCCGTCCTATCAACATCACGTGCTGTACGTTTCAACAGAAAGCCATGTACTCACATATATATATATATATATATATATATATATATATATATATATATATATATATATATATAGAGATTGAAGTAGTTGTGCGCCGCCCAATAGTTCCAGTGTCGTCCCCCAGATCGCTCCACTCTCGACCGAGCTTAAAGACGGGCAGCAAGAATCTCAATGAAGATCACTCCACACAGCACAGGCTGTACTTCATAAGACAGAAGCTGCAGGAATTCCTCCCCCCCCCCCCCCCCCCCCCCCCCCCTCGTCCCAACTCCCAGCATCTTAGGAATTCATCTCTTGTGTGCAATATTCATCCCAGCGAGCTTTAGACATTGTTCGAATTAACTTTGATTTTTTACTTGTTGTATTATTTCGTAATTATTTCATACAATATCGAACTCTTTCTCTCTCTCTCTCCCTCTCTCTCTCTCTCTCTCTCTCTCTCTCTCTCTCTCTCTCTCTCTCTCTCTCTCTGTCTCTCTCTCTCTCTCTTTCTCGTCAGTGCGTCTGTCTCTCTCTCTCTCTCTCTCCCTCTCTCTCTCTCTGTCTCTCTCTGTCTCTCTGTCTCTCTCTTTCTCGGCAGTGCGTCTGTCTCACTCACACCCGTGGTATTAGGGGGTGATAGATGCGTGATAGAAGGAGATAGCGATACGCGAACAGAAGGAGAACCTAAGACTGGAACTGAATAAGAGCCCACAAAACCAACACTATAAAAATAGAGAAATTCACCTTAACTTATTTTTTACATTTTCAAAAACCAGTGTAATTGAATGAAAAGTTAACATCTCCAAGATAATTTTATGCTCTTCAATTAATATGATATTTTATTTCAGTGAATTCAATCAGTTTCAAGTTAATACGTCAATCAATAAAAAGAATGTGATGAAATTCATTGACGTATTAACTCAAAACTGATTGGATTTACAAATATAAGTGATATTAATTAAAGAGCATGAAATTATCTTGGACATATGAGCTATTCATTGAATTACATTGGTAAATATCCCGATTTGTGTCATCACCCCCTTAACTATGATTATAATTCGAATCATATAGGCCTATAATCTTTCATTCCGAAAAGAATGGATAATAGATCCGAGTTTTATTCATTCTGTTTGTATGCTAAGCCTTTAATGTGAATCCATCCAGCCGCACGCACACGACCCTTGACTCACAGCTCAATCTCCCTCCCCCAAACACTCTCCCCTCCGGTATGCCAATATCCCCCCCCCCCCTCCCACCCCCCCCTTGAGCTGAGGGTGCTCACGCCGCTTATTACCGCTCCAGATCCACCACTATCAGCTGATCTCAACAATCAATAACCACGCAACAAACTTTCAAGTCTGCATTTTATCACAGGCTTCATGTGGTATCGAGTACAGAGAATCCGAAGAATCACTCAATCTAGACTCGATACGTGGCTACACAAGAGTATGCATCTATACAACTTCACACACACATATATATATATATTTATATATATATATATATATATATATATATATATATATATATATATATATATATATATATATATATATATATATATATATATATATATATGAAAGAATTATGTCAAATGCGGTTATTTGCCCTTGTTAGATTTTTTTTCGCGTTGTTCTACAAAGAACCTCTTTTCTTGACGTTTCGGTGAACTTTGTTTCACCATCTTCAGGAGTCGTTCAGTATAGGATGACGGCGTCATCCTATACTGAACGACTCCTGAAGATGGTGACCGAGTATATATATATATATATATATATATATATATATATATATATATATATATATATATATATATATATATATATATATATATATATAAATAAATATATATATATATATATATATATATATATTCACAGTAGTAACAGGTAAAGAGGTAAAATCGAGGTAAAGCAGCTAGTCGAGTTGGCGTGTCGACCCGGCGCCTCCACCAGGCAGGCAGGCCGGCAGGTGTGTAGACCACGTGGTCGAGTGAAGTGCAGTGAACGAACCCGACTGTCAACAAGTGTTCGCAGCCCACACCTTGGCTCAATATTAGCCTTCTGTAGAGACCCTCCGTCCACACAGACCCCGTAGCTGGCCATAACTTACATTCTCAACCTAACTTGGTGTATCGGTAGTATTGTAACTTAGTTTAATGTGCCAACGTGAATAAACGATCGCCATGGATTTCCGTCTGAACGTATTGTAGTGAAACTGCTTCACACCATTCAGAGAAGTATCTTATAGAATACTGTCCATCCAAACACCCACAATATGTCACGTGTTATTTGTATGTAAGGTACGCTGTGAGGTGGAAATATCGAGTGTTACTGTTACATGCAAGTGACCTTTACACCTTTGTTATCATAACATCATGTCATTCATCATTCCCCGCCGCCAATAGATCTCAGTCATCAGTACCGAGTGATGAGTGGGACAGAGAGAGAGCTTGTGTGTGGAACGGAGTGCGGCCGATGAGGGATCTCTAACGCCAACACGCGCCGGACAGTCCATGCACCTTGCTCGCTGTTTACCCATGACGTCACCCAAGGCACGGCCACATGGACTCTACACACACTGTGTACACTGGATGCGAGATGAGCGAGATGTAAATGTAGATGTAGTGTGGTCCCTCGGCCGTCGCTATGACAACCTGCTGATCGCCATAACAAATACTCAGTATGACACATTGTTGGAGCATAGACTCAATTCCTACAACAACGACAGTTCACCCAACGTTAAATGAAGATCCATCCCCACTCCTTTGTCTCCACCCTCCCCTGTAGAACCGTCAATCACCGCTAAGAGCGTTCAGAATCGTATCGTCGATTGTGCTTCAGTCGACGGTGAGATGGATGCTTGTCTGCCAAGTCTCCAACGTGACTGCTAGCAGCGCTCTAGGAATGTGTAGCGATGATTGACGTAACTTCAGGGTTTCGGATCTCGCGAGGGACGTCTTGAGTGTCTGTCAAGTCGAGCTTTGTGGTAACGGCTTGTTTTGTGTCCCCAGACGAACATGCACGCGTCGTTCCCGTACGACTCTCAGCGCGGTGGGGGCCGCGAGTACGGGGTTCGGCGCCCGGGCGAGGTGCTGCTGCAGTCCCACGTGGGGCTCGACCAGGAGCCTCTGGTGCTCCACAGCGCGCTGCCCGGCGTGCACGACAACCAGGTGAGTCCGCACATCGTCTACCTGCTGGCTACCTGTTGATGGCCACATCCCAAGCAATACTATGATATTGCGTCTTCTGCCTCTTCTGGGATTGCTGTGCGGATCTCATTCATACAAGCTCAAACAAATCAGTCCCAAAAGAGGCTATATCAATCACTGGCTGCCTTGAAAATCTACATTATATATATATATATATATATATATATATATATATATATATATATATATATATATATATATATATATATATATATATATATATATATATGTGTGTGTGTGTATGAATGTGTAGATGTATGAAATGGAGGCGACGTGTGACTTGTCTGACGACCAGTGATTGAAGCGCGTCGTTAAACCGGGACACCTGTTGTACTCGTGGAATGCTAGGTGCGTGTTACTCGTCTGTATGATTGATCGCATTAGAGTCACACCGGCACATTAATCACCTCCGTGCCGTGCCGGGCCGTGGACCGTCCCTGTGCAAGCACACTGGCCACCCTCCAGGCCGCGCTATTCGCACTGCATACTTGTCTTGACGTCTTTTGTGATGTTTTACCAGAAACAAGTGGTTGTATTGTATTGTTGTACTTGAAATGCGAAACAATGAGCTTGTAGATATCACTGCTAGCTAACTTTTAGAGGCTCGTCAATTAGACACGAGTGAGGACAGAGATCCTAGATGGAGGATCTAAAATAATAGCTGACTGCATTAAAGGCCCTGAAGACCTGCGTGGTTTTCACCGGACTGTACCCAACCCCGCGCAGCTATAGATATTATTATTATTGTTATTGAGGCTCAATGGGAGATGTTTTCATTTCTTTTATCTTCTCTCGCTGTCTTCGTCGGTTAATTAATTATACCACTGATACGTGTGTTTCAACTGATGGACAGTCTCTCTCTCTCGCTCTCTTTCTCTCTCTCTCTCTCTCTCATTGTATGAGCCAATCCCCCTCTCTCTCTCTCTTTCTCTCTCCCTCTCATTGTATGAGCTAATCCTTCCCTCTCTCTCTCTCGCTCTGTGTATGAGCCATACAGTTGCATTGAAATGCATTTTATTAGCCTTGTTTTGTGCGCGGATAACGCTGGAGCCATCACTCACTTGCTCAACAACACGTGCGAGCAACCATTCACATATATACACACATATAAATATATATATATATATATATATATATATAAATATATATATATATATATATATATATATATATATATGTATATGTATATATATATATATATATATATATATGTATATATGTATATATATATATATATATATTTATATATATACATATATATATATATATATACATATACATATATAAACACGTGGTGCCTGGCAACAGGTTAGTGCGGGAGGGCACGATGCGGCGGAAGACCAGCTGGTCAATGTAATCAATGTTTTTCATAACTTATCGGCAGAAACCGGATTCAGAAACCAATCTCTCAGGAGAAATATGAAATGAGAAGTTATTCGTTTCCGTCCTGCCAATAACGGCTGCTGATCCGTGCGAGACATTCTTGGCGTGAAACCCGCAGCAAATCAGCGACATATTTCATATCTTCAGAGTCCGTGGGAGTCGATTGAGCGGAATATCAGTATTTTTATGATGATTGGTGAACGTTATTATATATGGAGATCCTAAAAACGAGGAAATACAGATATTTTTAATACCTTCCAGAAGATGTAAATAATAATTATTTATTTCAAATCGCCTGATTGTCAAGCGTATATGGTTAAAAATACACATTTTTAAACCGTATACGCTTGACAGTTAGACGTTGTGCGATAAAAAGTTATTACTCACACCATCGTGAAGGTATTAAAAATATTTGTGTTTCTTTGTTTTCAGAATTTCGATATCTCTTACCGTTCAAAAGTTATCACCAAAAGAGTGATATTCCGCTCGCGATGTGATCTGGGAGGCGAGGTTCGATCCCCGCCGCCGACCACCTTTACAGCGGTTTCCCTATGTAGTCTAGGCTAATGCCGGGATGGTTCCTACAATATAGGCCACGACCGCTTCCTTCCCATTACCCAAGAACCTTCATACAACATTACATTGCGCTGTTGAACCCAATATATATCAAAAAATAAACCCATTATCTCTCATATTTCCTCCCCTCATCGAGTGGTTTTCCTGGTTTACCGCCAACACTCGCCCCGCCAACACTCGCCCCGCCAACACTCGCCCCGCCAACACTCGACCCGCCAACAGTCTGCACGGAGACCGTTATGCTGTAAATCTCCGCCTGACAATACAGCTCTATTATGAGTAGTTTGGGGTGCATGTCTTCCTTGCTAAGCGGCTTGGTTACCCCCCCCCCCCCCCCACCCCTTGCCTTGGGCGTGAGGAAATGATCTGATAGACGAGGGGGTGGGGGGGTTAGATTAGGCGCCTCAAGGTGTGCCTAACCCCCAGGGGAAATGACACCACACTTGACGACGCTCCCAGCGCCAGGGGTAGCAAGCGTCGCGACGCTCTTACATTCGTGGCAGGTGGAATTATTGATTCTAAGTGAGGGGGAAATAAGCGGGATATTCGTTAATTTCTTCAATATTTTAATTGTGTAAATGTTGAAAACCAGAAGCAACTTGTTGAAAGTTCAAGTAAATTATTAGTTCGTTGTCATAAAGATAATTTTCTTGCTCTTTAATTAATATGACATTCTATTTCAGTCAATTCAATCAGTTTTAAGATAATGCGTCAACGAATTAATTAATGTGATGAATTTCATCGACGTATTATCTTAAAACTGATTGAATTCAGTGAAATAGAATGTCATATTGATTAAAGAGCATACAATTATCTTGGAGATGTGAACTTTTCAATCAATTACACTGGTTTTAGAAAATAGAAAATGATAGTAAAGATCAATTTCTCGATTCGTGTAGGCACCGTGCACAAAGGGAAGCCACGATGCATCTCAAGTCAGGTGACGAGATGCGAACCCGGGTCTCCTGAACGACGATTCATAGCTATGCAAGTTGTTCACCCCTGACGTAGCCGTCTTTTACCCCTCGTTATCGTACACCCGCAACACACGGGGGCTGCACAAAGCCGGATGATAAAACATGTCGTCTTTATAGCTAACCATGTTTCTATCAGCGCACCTTGCTGACATAATGGCGCACAATCGCTGACTTATCGGCTGTAATTGACATCTTGCCTCTCGCTTGCTCTTGTGGTGTCTTGACATCTTGCCTCTCGCTTGCTCTTGTGGTGTCTTGACATCTTGCCTCTCGCTTGCTCTTGTGGTGTCTTGACATCTTGCCTCTCGCTCGTTCTCACAGGTACTTGCCTATCTTTCTCTCACTCGCTCTTGTGGTGTCTTGCCTATCTTCCTCTCACTCGCTCTTACAGGTACTTGCCTATCTTCCTCTCGCTCTCAACAAGTCTCGTGTAGGACCTGAGAATCGTTTTGACGGGGGACCACAAGGGCGATTTTAGTTGTTAAGAATCAAGAACAAAGAATTTTGAAACCAAGACTGTCGTATTAAATGGGGTATTCTCAAAATTTAAGCTATCAATTTTTCTTAAACGCCTTGACCGATTGTTAGGGGTGCATCCACAGTGCTCATAAAAATAGAGAAATTCATCTCTTCTATTTTCTTCTATGATCACAAACCAATGTGATTGACTAAAAAGTATGTCAAGTCCAAGATTATTTTATGCTCTTTTATTAGTGTGACATTTCAATTTTGTGAATTCAATCAGTTTTAAGATAATACATCAATGAATACCAAGAATGTGATGAAATTCATTGACGTATTATCTTGAAACTGATTGAATTCACAAAAATAGCATATCCTATTAATTAAAGAGCATGAGATAATCTTGAACTTGACATACTTTTTAGTCAATCACATTGGTTTGTGAAGATAGAAGAAAATAATAAAGATGAATTTCTCTATTTTTATGAGCACCGTTCATGGACCCCTTTAACCAAACCTCCCGAGTGTCAAGCTAGAATCTGCGAACAGTGACCTGCCTTGAGCAGAGGAAGACACCTGGTCGTCTTCACTCTCATCCAACCAATCATAAAACATACAGTTCGTATTATTTCCGTGTGTCCGTCTCTCTCGTGCCTGGTCCGGCAGCTTACCGCAGGAGCCGGCAGATCAGAGGAAACAAGGGGGGGGGGGGGGGGGGGGTTGTGGTCGACATAGTTGGACAACTCGCGACATTGTTTTTACAAACACAGAGTCTCCCCCAAACAGGCAAACAGTCGATAACGCTCGGCACTGCTTCCATTTACACATTTATTCACTGATGAAAATACACTACACTTGAATATAGGATACGTTATGGGCAGGTACACTGTCAGTGGTGAACAGGGGAACTTGTGATAAGTCACAAAATAAAGCGTGCAGATCTCAACAATGGCATTTATTACAAATATAACATTGCAAAATACACTATATTGGAATCTAGGATACGTTATGGATTCGACAGTATAGCTTACAGGTATACTGTCAGTGTGGTAAACAGGGCAACTTGTGATAAGTCACAAAATAGAACGCATACAAATACCAACAATGGTATTTATTACAAATGTTACATTGGTGACAGTTTATTCGTAACATTTCGTCGGCCATATTGGTATTTACAAGTGCATTCTGTTGTTAGTTTTAGTGTCGGCTTGGGGGAGACCGGTATTGAAGTTTGCTTCGTGACATCCGGGAGGTGAGGGGCATATCGGGGCTGGGTTAATCGAAACGGATTTACTTGATTAGGTTCGATATAGACTCGAAATGACTTTTTAGAAACAGCCCTGTTAGTCACTGTTATAACTTGTGTTTTGAAATTATATGATATATATATATATATATATATATATATATATATATATATATATATATATATATATATACGGTATATATATATATATATATATATATATATATATATATATATATATATATATATGTGTTTTTTCTCAACTCACTATACAAACAATGAACATATTCTCAGATGCAGAATTCACAGAAGACACAGAATTAAATTCACATTCAAGTAATTATAGGAAACAATAAGTGAAATAATAAATCTATTGATTAATTGTAGTAATGAGATTAGGTAGAATTTTGAATTTATGATAAATTGGTTTGAGTTAGGTTGGTTAGGTTGGTTAGACCAGGTAATCATACTGGCAACAACAACAACAACAGTGACGGGCGCATGAGATGTGCTGGGCCGATGGTCTCGAGCAATGATGAGGCACTCTCGACACACAACATGGCCGCCATACCGCGAGTGTTATTAAAAGTTAATTACTCACATCGCGCTCGAATTTCTCCAAGATAATATCTGAGCCCATTGTTGTCCTCTCTCTCTCTCTCTCTCTCCTATTGTATCTGGGCCGAGAGTAGCATTCATCTCGGCAAATAATGGAACGGCCGACCGGCGACTAAGTAATATGGCAGACTGGATTTCAAAAGGCTTGTTGATATCCAATTAATAAAAGCAGCGGTAGAGCCGGACGGTTTTTAGGGGGGGGGGGGGGGGGGTTATATTGACCCTTTCTACTCCTGACAAGAGCTCGGAGGAATTTACACGATTGCATTTCAATTCTTCATTGAAATTCTTTGGAATATAGTTTAGAAAATGTGTCATTAAAAGTGAATATTTGATTGGTAAGTTGGGGGAAGTTGTGTTTGTGATGTTGCCTACCGTCTAGCAAGTGAACCCAACAGGTTCGAGCTGACAGGAAGTGCTGAGGGCACGGCCGTGTCTAGTTTTATGGCCACCTTGGCGAGGATTTGTCTACAGTCAGTTGTTAAATGGGACGTGAAGTGACCAATGGGAACGCTGGGATCTGTGACGTCACGACTCAGTTGCTACGATATGATAAAGTAGTATTATATATCATTGTGGCGTCGTGATAGCATAGTTGTATCATGTTTTGAAGATCCACGGTTCGACTACCGGCGCTGTCACCCTTTTGTTTTAGCAAAATAACTATCAAATGTCGATTCGAGCCCAGGGTTATGGTTCAATTTTTTTTTCAATTTAACCGCAGAAACGCAAATATCTTCACAAATGATGTGATTTTCAACTATTCTTGTTAGTCTCATTTAAAAACCGACTGAAAACAAAAGTGGAAATTACAATATTTGTGTGGATATTTTCGTTTCTGCAGTCAAATGGATAAAAAATTAACCTAAACCATAACTCTGCATTCGAATCAACATTTGTATTTTTCTAAAAAAAAAGTAACAGCTTCGGGAGTCGAACCGTGGATCCTCAAAACGTGAAACAGCTTTGCTACACAGACATGTGATTGCCTAATTCTACTTGATCATATGATAGCAGCTGATCATGACGCCACAAATCTCGACGTTCTCATTGGTCACTTTTAATCACATTTAAAACCGACTTGCAAACAAATCCTCGCTACCATGGTGATTCAGTATGCGGTTACCTGACGGCTACCGTTGAACGTGACACTCCCTCCCCGGGTCTCGAACCCCGGTCCATCCGACACCTTCCCTTCCTTCTGCCGTATTGTTCACCCGACACCACAGGTCGGCTTCCTAGGCCTCGCGTACAGGGTGCTCTGAAACACGCGCCCTAGTGGCATCTATATCGAGCACATCAGGTCTATTGGCGGCGGGGGATGAGATGTGCGGGAACCGAGGGCCGATCTACCGTCATCTCCCGGTCGCATGGAGCATGCTATAGTTACACCACTGAGCCGTCGGATAAAATGTTAACAATTCAGAAATAGAACAGCAAAGAAACTACATTATTGTTACACATAGTTGTCAAACAATTCGCGTAATTTTACCCGACTGGAACTTGAAGATTGTGAGGAAATAATTTAAATATTACAACCAATTTCCTTTCTTATAACTTTGAGAATATTATTTTATCCGCCTTTTCAAAACACTAAAATTTCAAAAGGAATTAATGTAAAATTAATATTTTTCGTACAAACATAGCTTGATTGTTTATTTAATAATTTATACTCATCTGTCTCGTTATCTTTATTATTGAGTAATGTCAACTTGTCCTTGCCTTCCCAACAATACAATATGGAGAAGGCAGTGACAAGTCTAGTTCTAGAAGGCAGTGAGAGGCTAGCGGATAAAACAGTTGCATGTCTGTCTTGTTTGTGAGCAGGCTGTGGCTAATACAACTGGGGTAGATTATTCGCTTGACAAATAACACTGAGAATACATTTGACAAACATGATTGAATAGCCATAAAAGCCCACTCGTCGTGCTCAATGAATCTCACCGAGTGGCCTCCTTTATTAGCTGGATATTACCATGTCGTGGGGTGGCTCGCAGCTAGGGGTGCACGAGGTACACTCGCCCCGAACCCAACTCGATCATTTCTTGCTCGAACTACTTTTATTTGATCATTCTTTCGAATATTCCATCATTGGTAATTACTATATTTTAATACATTTATTAATTGATTTTCATGCGGTGCTCAGCGTATAGCCATAAACATATATCTGATTTGCCTTCATTTAAAGACTGTTTGGTCCTGAAAAAAAGCCATTAATACTCGACGTTTCGCCGAAAAACTATTCGCCATCTTCTGGAGTCGTTCTTCAATCGAATGGCTAGTGTATATATATATATATATATATATATATATATATATATATATATATATATATATATATATATATATATATATATTATTTCAACAATTTTCTAATCAACCACCAGTAGGTTATTATAATGGTACGATTTAAAACTGTTCAAAAATCGCGACCTCCCCGGGAATCGAACCTGGATCTCCAGATTTCCGGTCCGACGCGCTAACCAATGCGTAATGGGTATATAGGCCTATATATATATTGTACAATATATATATATATATATATATATTTATATATAAGATATGAGAGTAAGAGGGTAAGATATACGTCTATATTTGAATATATATATATCTAATATGACTTCGTCTAAATAGATCCCCTTCTCTGGTTGAATGTGTAATTGGTAATGAGCTAGCTGATCGTGCCTCGCGCGGCTTTCTGCTTGGCTAGCCATCCTTCACACACGCTCTGCCCATTAGCCCGCCATGACACGCTGCTGTTGTTGTTGTTGGCCACGCGACGCGAGATGGCATCGAACCTGGGCCCTCGCCTCCCACGCGCAACATGCTCGTCTTCCTAGCCCTCCCACATTCGCACCTTTAAAATATCATATCCAAATTTTATAACCAATTTCATCACTATCGTTTTAATATGTTTAAAATTGTCAACTTTCAATTTGATTATTTGTCTATTTGTTCATTTGTTTCTTTCTGTCTACTACCTGTACCGTATGTAATTGTTGTAGTAGTTATATGTAAGCATTGAGTGTGAATAAAATGGTTTCAAATTGAAATTGAATTAAATTAACATCCAAATGGTTAGAATAACAGATTGTGCGTAGTGAGTAGTAATAAAAGGTACTAACTTTGTTTATAAATACATGCAAAATGATGTTTACGTCTGAAAAAGGTTCTTATATGAAGTAAAGCGGAGATAGAGAGGTTAATTGTGCTGCGCCGAACGATCCTACCGTGAGCTTGACCCGTGTGTTGTGTTTCAGAACACCGACGTCGACGACTCGGCCGGGTTCATCAACGACCTGCCCCTGCTCAAGAGCGAGTATTGTAAGTACCAACATGTACACTACTTATTGGTGGAAGGGCCGTGATATGAGAGACGAGCTAAAGGGTGTCTGCTATTGCACAGCCACAATAGTATTCGTAATCAGCCAAGGTTGATGTTTAATTACGTAGTTAGGTTCAATCCAACTTTATTTCTAGCTGCTTCTTATTATATGATAGTAAATATTGCACATTGAAATTGGCTGCCAGAAATCATTTTCTCATTCTTTAATGTATGTTGCGAACAAATGGAATAGCGAATAAAGATATCAATAATTATTAAATATCTATGAAAATCACACTTTGCGATAATTAGAAACTATTTCGTCATTCAGGAGACCGGGGTTCTGTTCCCGTCATCCTGATAGAGATTTATCGAGGTTTCCCTCTGGCGTTAAAGTCAATACCTTAACAACAGTCTTCCTCACCACTGCGATAGCTTTTATATCATCATCCCATCACCTAATGTCATCATCCATTGACGCCAATAGATCTTCTGCATCAGTAAAGTGCATCGTGGAACCATTCAAGAAAGTTGGATAAAATATGACCACTGAAGCTATTATTTGATTCAATATAATATTTTACAATTTTATTCATCCCCCAATAGAGCCATAGATTTGCTTCACAATTCAACCTCCCCCCCCCCCCCCCCCCTCGTAATCTGGGCTAATATTCGTAATGCGACAAAACACTTTGCCCCCCCCGCCCGTGTAACCGGCTATTAATTACCCCCCGCCATCTGGAGGCAGTTACCCCTTGCGCCGATTAGCCCGCGGCCTGAGAGGCGTGGGGGGCCCGATTAGGGTGCGACAAAGGGGCGGGTCTTCACACCCGGGCTCAAGAGGTGGTGTTTACCTAATGGTTAACGGTAATCCTGACACAGGATGTCAGCTAATCCCATTGTTACGTCATCAACCTACGTATATACTTAGCCAACAGAAATACTCTTTTATTCGTTGCTGTTTAGGGGAGGTTTGTACGAGCCTAGTACGGTAACTAGGGTGATAAGCACTTAACTGCCGGTTAGAGGCTAGTCGAGGAGTAGAGGTGTTACTCGTCGTGGTGGATGATCGGTGCTGGAGAAATTATTCTTTATTCTATTTGTTTCCATGTTCACGAACCAGGGTAATAGAATTAAAAGTGTATCAACTCTAAGATAATTGTGTGCTCTTTAATGAATGCGATATTCTATTTCTGTGAATTCAATCAGTTTCAAGATGATACGTCAATGTATTTTATCATCTTATTATTAGAATTCGTTCACGTATTATCTTGAAACTGATTGAATTCACAAAATAGAAAGTCATATTAATTAAAGAGCATAGAATTATTTTGAAGTTGACATAATTTTCATTGAATTACTCTTGTTCGTGAACAAGGAAGAAAATGTGACATTGAATTTCTCTATTGGTAGTGTTTATTCCTTTAACCCTCATGCGAGGAAATCGGTACACAAATGACATATCTCACAAGATAACTTATAGATAACGTTAAAAGCTTGAGTGTGCCAATACCATCATTTACAAATTGGTAGTAAATTAGTGATTACAGTCTATCAAACAAGTAGTATACATTCAAAGAACTAAGATCAATTGGTATGAAATTGAGATAATTCGTCAAAAGAATCTAAATTATTCTCATTTCTTATAAAACAGTTGCCACCGGTCGCCTGGTGTTCCTCTTGAGAACAAGTCAGTCAAGATGTCTTGAAACTGCGTCTTGATTTATAAATACTAGAGAAGAAATGTTCAAATATATTAATTCAATGCAAATCAAAACACATGGTTTTGTTGTTAGAGAACAGCTTTCAATATGATTTGCATTTGCAAGTAAACAACCAACACCGTCTGATCGGCCGATGTCCGACTAAACCCACACTTTTACCTTGAGGGCCTCTTTTTTCTGGACAAGGAGGTTAACTATATGACACAATCAAGTTAAGTGATCGCTACGACAGAAATGAGGCCTCAGGGCCCTTAACTGTCACTTGACATTAAACTGCCAGTTAGAGCTACGGTGGCAATTCCAGTTAGTTACAATTTCATCATGACAAGCTATATTCCGGCGTGATTTTTTGATATGGTTGTATACAAATCTGTGAAAATGTATGATAATTTCTTGGGTTGGAGTTTTGTACGACAATTTTAATTCTTTAAATTCACTTATATTTCACATCATTCCTTATTCGTTATCAAACCGTTTAGGGGGTGATGCAAACTTATAAAAATAGAGAAATTCATCTTTATTATTCCTTTCCATGTTCACGGTCCAGAGTAATTGAATGAAAAGTATATCAACTTCAAGATAATTTTATGATCTTTAATTAATATGACATTCTATTTTTGTGAATTCAATCAGTTTTAAGATAATACATCATTGAAAACCAAGAATGTGATGAAATTCATTGATGTATCATCTTGAAACTGATTGACTTCACAAAAATATAATATTATGTGAAGAGCATACAATTATTTTGGGTTGATATACTTTTCATTCAACATCAATATATTTCGTGTACATAGAAAAAAATGGTGAAGATGGATTCCTCTATTTTTATAGGCACCGTGCAAGCACCGCCTTGAAAAGACTGAGAACTATTGCCATATTCTGGTACTCTTATTGTATTGATTGGTAATATTGGTCCTCATCTGGGATTGGATAGTGACTGGAAACCTCATTCTTAATATTGAATCAAGTAACAGTTTTTTCACATCAAACTCATAACGCTTTCTGGCCTTGTAATATATTCATGATATTTGAAGTTTCGTTGACTTTTCATTGTCGGTAGTCCGTTGCGCTAATCACAGCACGACACTTGGCAGCTGTGAACCCCTCGCGCGACACTTGTCGACCCCTCCACACCGGAAGCGCAACCAATCACCACTCTTCGGCCGCCATCTTGCATCGGACCGCGCCCGAGGCGTTTCACTCACATGTCTACATCCGTCTCAACTCATCTTTCACCCTCACTTTAGACAAAACTATCAATCAGCAGCTCAATTTAGGAAATTATTAATTTTTTTTTATCCAGGACCTCTTCCAGGACCCCCCCCCCCCTATTTTCCGAGTCGTGACGTGGACATCGAAACATGAACACAATCGGGTAATGCCTACGTCATGACTTGGGATAGGAGGGAATATAAAATAACTCGATTGGGATTGAGATGATTTCTAGTTTTCTATCAAATAATGGATACAAACAGCGTTTTCATTCTAATTCTGTCCCAGAGTTGAGATGTCCTTTAAGATATCGATATCATATTGATACAGTTTAGTTGATGTCGAATAGAAGCTAGTTTTCCGTCAGCACAGAATGTTGCCACAATACACACGCGACAAACAGGCGATATCAGGTGAATAGTTCTTACTTATACCATCTGGAAGGATTGAAAATATCTGTGAGTCCTCGTTATTAGAATGTCGATATCTTATATGTCTTGAAGTTATCACAAAAAACTGATATTCCGCTAAATCGACTCTCATGGACTATTAAAGACAAACTGGCATTTTGAAAGTTATTTAAAAGACAAAAATTTTCAAAATCATTCTAATCTGATATTTCATAATTATTCCGAACTATCACATCATCGGACTTTTTATGACCATCAAAATAAGTCATTCAAAATCCACGTTACAAAAGTATAGATTAAATTATACATGTTTGTTAGGATGTAGGCCTCACAGACAATGAAGAATTGAAAAACTGAAAACTATCAAAATATAAGTCTAAAACATAATGTAATAGTTTTCCTATTCTTCATTGTCTGCACCGAGGGGTTTACATCACAAAAATGTGGTGAACACCTGATTTCAGGTGATTTCAGAGATTTCAATAGGTTTCAGGGGGATTTCAAGGGGATTTCAGGGGATTTCAAGATAATTCAAGGGGATTTCAAGGGGATCTCAGGGGATTTCAAGAGATTTCATACGAATTTCAAGGGGATTTCAAGATATTTCAGAGATTTCAAGATATTTCACACGGATTTCAATGGGATTTCATGGCAAGTGTACACCAGATTTCAGGAGTTGTTAGCCCCTCGGTCTGCCTATCCTCACAAGCATGTATACTTTACCCTATACTTTAGTAACGTGGATTTTAAACGACAATAAATATCTAACACTGGACAAGACGTGGGTACATCTGCTGGGCTGGAAATCAGAGCAGCGTTTAATGCGGATAAATCAGCTGGAAATAACTTAATTATCGCAAAACAAGTTTACCAACCTGTAGAGAGTTAATCGATGCCGATAACCACTTGTTGTGCATAGAGAGCGACTTTTTCAACGGTTGGTATTGGAAGATTCAGCTGATATGGCAAGTTTATTATTTTCTGTTTCAAACAAACATGTTTTGTTGATAAATGATAATATATAATAGGGTTGTGTTTAATAGAAACAAAATGTAGGAAAATCTTGACCCAGAATCAAGCCATGCAGATTATAGGCCCTATTATTATTTGTATTTCCTATATTTTTATCATTTCAAAATGCTCTTTGAAACTTACACAGGTAAACTAGAATTATTCAAAATTCAAACTGTATAATAAATTGTCGGAAGCTATGAGAAATTTAGAATCATTAAAAAAAAATTTAAATTGAATTAAAAACCCCTAATAGGCAAAGCTTATTATTCTTACAATGAATATTTTTCAACATGATTGAGTTGTCTACAAAGTCTTTTAAATTATTTCAGTGAAACATGTTTGAAGTATTCTGACTTATCGCAAGAAGCAACGTTTCATTACACATTGTTTAATGTGTAAACATCCTTCAATAACTAACTGTGAAGTGATTCACATTGTTATCGTAATGCGGATTCATGAAGACAATACATCTATTATTATTATTATTGTGCTTCCAAAATATTCAGAATCAAACCCATTTCTCCAGCTTGTTTTCATCCGTTAAGACAAAGTCTTCTACGTATTTCTCCTGAATTGAATGATTATATTTCCTCCAACACATACCTGTGTGAAATGGAAGAGAGAGATGAAATAATAACCACACAGCCAGATATATATGTTGAGAGAGAAATCGTGTTTCATTCTTTCTGAATATTTCAATTTATAAATAATGTAGTTTATTAATCTACCTATCGCAATAATTGTACCGGTAATGATTAATGAATACAATCTCGGCTCTCTCTCTCTCTCTCTCTCTATGCACTCTGTGTCCTCATGAGCCCGTAGCTCATCGGCACGGTTCGGTCGCTCATGAAGCCATAGCTCAACGCCACGGCAGGTCGCAATTAAAATAATTATCACTTATCTGTTGTGCCATTAATTTCATCACAAAATCTATGATTTCCGTTAACACGGCTCAGTGGCGTACCACCGGTAGACCCTGGCTGGTCGGGGGTGGGGGGGGGGGGGGGTGGGGGTAGACCCACCCATAGCGGGACATTTCGACAGTCATCGATCGTAGTGACTCTCCGTTCGAATATACTATTGTGAAACTGCTTGACAACATTCAGAGAAGTATCTTATAGAATACTGTCCATCCAAACACCCACAACATGTCACGTGTTATTTGTATGTAAGGTACGCTGTGAGGTGGAAATATCGAGTGTTACTGTTACATGCAAGTGATCTTTACACCTGCGTTATTATAACATTTGACTCGTTAGCATTTCTACGATTACTGTCCGCATCTTGTGATGTATTTGTTAAATTTGTATCTTTCACTGTCATTTTTTTTTTTTTTTCTCTTCTAAATACTTTTCTAACAAACTTGGGTGAGTTCATTTCACAAGGGCACAACATATCAACTTGATTTAGCCCGTCCCAAGTCCTCTTCCTCCTACTTCTCCTCTGCCTGATTCTGCTCTTCCTCCTCCACTTCCATCTCAACTCTTTTCACCACCTCCCTCCATTCTTTCTATTAGTTGTATGATCTGTTATATCCGTGAAATCCCCTGGTGGGAACTTTTCGCCCTACCGAGACTGGGGCGCATGGGAACCGAGTTAGATGAGAGAGCTTTCTGCAGCTCTGATGGGCGCTTGAAGACAGCCAAGTCAGTCGCTGCCTATAGCTGCACCTTGGACAACTTCTCACTCCGAATTTGACGTTTAATTTGCCCCTCTTTACCCGCCACTGCTAGCGCCCTGTTCGATAGGTCGGTCGATAAGTAAACTGGTCTCGGTAGCTCGCTCGGTAGCAGCTCCACTCACCGCCTTCTACAGCCGATTATTAATAAGAAATAGAGAACATAGAAGGCTGGGTTATTATTATAATTATAAGCCTGCCGCATAGTTTTTGTTGGAAATCGTTGGACGAGTATAGTTAGATTAACATGAACTAGACCTAAGGACCAAGTCTTTCCTCCAGTATTCTATAGACATCAGAAATCATAAAACCTCAACAATGCAAGACACAACATTAGTAATACGTCACAAGATGCGGGCAATAACTGTAAGGTGTTATACTAACACGCGTGGAAACATCGAATGTGTATTACAGAAATCATTTGTATAATTAACGTCTCACTGTATCACTTTTTAATTTTGTATTCACTTAATCTCCTTATTATTCTATTCAATCCCATTTCAAATTCCACATTTTTTTATTCAATCAGTTCTCTTTTATGTACTAATATGTAATATTTTCAATCTATTTCTCTCTATTATTCTATGTATTTTTTTATATTTCTCCTCACCACATATCATAATCTACACACGTGACACATTGTGAGTGTTTGGATGGACAGTATTCTAATGAAAGATATAAAGCTATGATATAATTAGAGTGTCTTACGGAAAGTCACTGCGATCGTTTATATGTTACGTCAAGGGTGATAATATTACGCCATGTCTTGAACCGTTTGGAACAATAGAATTTTAGAATTAATTTCCCTGAAAAAAACCTGTTTATTTGTAAGAGAATGTAGTTGGATAAATATGATCAGCATAAACGTATCAACGTTTTTTGTGTCCATGAATAAATTATTGGTAGTGTTATTATAAGGCTCAGCTGACAAGGTGCGTGTTTGCAGGCTGTTACGATCTCTGGCTCGGACTTCTTGCCTTCTTGACTTGTTCCCGCGTCATCACCGAGTCATACGGGGAGAATGTGACGCACTGATAGTATAATACGAGCTGGAGGAAAGAGACTAACATCCAACCGAGGGGTTAACAACTCCTGAAATTCGGTGTACACTTGCCATGAAATCCCATTGAAATCCCCTTGAAATGACCTGAAATCGCCTGAAATCACCTGAAATCCCATTGAAATCCCATTGAAACCCCTTGGAATCACCTGAAATCACCTGAAATCACCTGAGATCACCTGAAATCACCTGAAATCCCTGAAATCTTGAAATCTGAAATCAGAAATCAGGTGTACACCAAATTTTCGAGCTGTAAATCCCTCGATCACAACCCTAGGAATATATTTTAAGGGGGTGGAAACAGCTTAAGACTCTTTAAAGGCTGCACCTCTTGGTTGTTTCAAGACTTGAGGCAGACTTGTCAGCCAAAAATAATCGAAACGAAGAAATTTGTAAAAGCCAAAAGTGTAAATAAAACTCAATTGTCCGTGGTTCTAGTTGCGTATGAATACGACTGAATGCTAGTTGATGATGATTTGAATGAATAAGTCAGTTGATAACATGTTGTAGCCATACAGGCATCAGCAGTGCGATTCCCGTTCTCAATCCTTAACTTAACAATCTTCAACTATTAACAATTCATATCGTTAGCGTTAAAGACTAGATCCCTACAGGTCGAGTCCCGTTGTCCAGTCTTCAGCGTTATAGATCTTTAAATCAGTAGTTAAAGATTGTCAAGTTGAAGATTGAAGAACGGGAATCGCACTGCTGGGCCGCTAGGGTCCCTCGTAACAGTCCAGGGGAGTCGGTTGAGCGGAGTATCAGGTTTTGGTGATAACTTCTGAACGGTGTAAGATGTCAACAATCTGAAAACGATGAAACACAGATATTGGCAATACCTTCAAGCAGGTGTGTAGGTAATAATTATATCTCACATCACATAATTGTCAGGCGTATAAAGCTTGTACGCCTGACAATCAGGTGATGTGAGATAAATATAGTTACTAGTCTCACTGTCTTGAAGGAATTGACAATATCTGGTTCCTTGTTTTCAGAGTTTCGATATCTCGAACCGTTCAGAAGTTATCACCAAAAACCTGATATTCCGCTCAACCGACTCCCATGGACTCTTGCAAACTATCCCATCGCTTGATTGGTTCCTGTGTTGGGCTCGCATGCCCAGTCCTCAGGCAGTCACTCGAGTGTCTCTAGCCTCGAGTGACTCGAGTGACTTGAGTGGCTCGAGTGACTTGAGTGACTTGAGTGCCTTGAGTGACTGTAGTGACTTGCTCGCTGTTTGTCCGGCGTGTAATGTTGTGATGGTTTCAGTTCTAGCGTACAAGCAGTCGGGGGGGCATGACGAGATCACACGGGGTAAGACACTAACACTTATATCTCACCCAGCACGGTAACCTTGGCAACTGACAGTTAGCTGAACCCCTGACTGCCAGTTAGCTGCTCCCTTGTTGATGTGACTCGATCCAGATACTTGGTCCGTAGACACCAAACCTCTTCTCTCTCTCTCTCTCTCTCTCTATCTCTCTCTCTCTTCCCACCACAACCGTCTCCCACTTCTCTCCCACTTCTCTCCTGCCTCCAACTTGCTCTCTGGTGCATGTGACGAGTGAGCTAGTATCCAGCCCTGTGCAAGTCTCATCATCTCTCATATCTGTAAAGTCCCCTGGCGGGCGCTTTGTGCCCTATGGAGATTGGGGCGCCTTATACCCCGTTGACACTATGACCGCCAACTGCTGTTAAGCCACTAACTGCTGTTAAGCCACTAACTGCTGTTAAGCCACTAACTGCTGTTAAGCCACTAACTGCTGTTAAGTCACTAACTGATGTTAAGCCACTAACTGATGTTAAGTCACTAACTGCTGTTAAGCCACTAACTGACGTTAGCAACGTAATGTGAACGGAACGCTGTTAACACTAACCGACATCAAGCGCTATAACTCTACACGCATGTCGGTTAGTGCTAACAGCAGTTAGTGAACATACCGGCACATGTAGCGCAGTGGTTAACGCGCTCGCTTCATGTGATCCGGGAGGCGAGGTTCGATCCCCGCCGCCGACCATCTTTACAGGGGTTTTACGTGGTTTCCCTCTGTAGTCTAGGCTAATGCCGGGATGGTTCCTTCAATAAGTCGGCCATGACCGCTTCCTTCCCACTATCCAAGAACCCTCATCCCATCATCTCATTAATCATCCATCCGACGCCAATAGATCTGCGCTATCGTAACAGTGCGTGGTTAAAACCCAGCCCAAGCTAGAGAACGTGGTATTACTTGCTGAACTTGAGGTCACTCATTACCCCGTCCTCTCTCGCCAGCATGCAGTGTTTAGGCAGCGAGGGTACCTCCTAATCTCGCGGCCGGCACGTTGGCTACCGTGGACACACGCTCGGGAATGTTATAATTACAGCTGGTTAGGTTGGCAGCCCGATAGTTCGAGCAGAAGGGGCGGATCGCTGCCGTTAATGCACACATAGCAACCATTCATTCAGATACTAAACTTACACGATCAGTGGCGTGCACTGGATCTCATTGTTGCCAGGCAAGAGAATCTTTTCACAAGATACTTATGCAGACAATATTTACCTTACTTTATATCAACAAAGGTTGAAAGATCAATTGTAGGGTATGTTTTTGTTTTTATAACATCGAAACTTGATACAAAATCATTGTTCCCCAATTGAGGCTCAGGATGAAAGGTAGGATCGTTTGGACGGGGCACCACAAGGACGATCTTACTACCCCATGACTCGAATGTTATAATAACGCAGGTGTAAAGATCAGTTGCATGTAACAGTAACACTCGATATTTCCACCTTACATGCAAATAACACGTGACATATTGTGAGTGTTTGGATGGACAGTATTCTATAAGATACTTCTCTGAATGGTGTGAAGCAGTTTCACTACAACACGTTGGAAAGGAAAGTCACTACGATCGTTTTTATGCCATGCTTGATAACACATGGCAGCACCACTGTGTCCGCCACTGGCCGTCTCTCTCCGTGAGACAAGGGCTGTAATTATCCGGCATGCAGCAACCAGTGGTCCAGCCAATCACGACGCGGCAACTGGCAATTTGTCGGCCGCTACCAGCTTACACGCGGGCCACGCTTCCAATACACGGCCACTAGAGTGACATCGTGGCGCAACAATCTTTACACTCGCTTCTCATAGGCCTACACGCACGGTGGTTATAAAAATAGAGAAATCCACATTCACTCATTTGTTTCTATGTTTAAAAAAAGGTAATTGAATGAAAAGTTCACATCTCCAAGATAATTTTATGTTCTTTAATCGATATGACATTTTATTATTGTGAATTGAATTAGTTTTGAGATGATACGTCAGTGAATTTCATCACATTTTTCTTATTCATTGACACGTATTATCTTAAAACTGATTGAATTAACTAAAATAGAATCTCATATTAATTAAAGAGCATAAAATTATCTTGGAGATGTGAACTTTTCATTCAATTACAGTGATTTTTGAACATAAAAAAAAATAGTAAAGCTGAATTTCTCTATTTTTATAAGCACCTTGCATGGACCACAATAATGCTAAGTACGAAAGTAGAGTGAAGTGAACAAGAACATACAAACAAACCAATTCATAAACGCTTACTCTTTCAACTTATATTTCGCGAATAACTTTATTATTCTCTCGAAAGTAGTCCTGTATTCCGGGCGGGTCAGAGGTCACCACGAACCTGTTGCACACATCTCTTCTCGTTTAAATCATATTAATGTGGGTCTTATTTGTTCAACAAGTCATAAACAACAAGAAATGTTATTTCACAGGTGAAGAATGTGTGAGTCAAAATCCGTGAAACGAATTAAATATAACTTTCCGGCGAACTTTAAACCGCTTGAATACATTAGACCCACATCGGTGTAAAAACATCCTTCCTCGCTGCAAGGAAATACTTCTTTCCTCTGCCTTCTAAACGGTAGGAACCCTACATGGCACAGCCTTGTAAACGGTAGGAACCCTAAATGTCTCTGCCTTGTAAACGGTAGGAACCCTACATGTCTCTGCCTTGTAAACGGTAGGAACCCTACATGGCACAGCCTTGTAAACGGTAGGAACCCTACATGTCACTGCCTTGTAAACGGTAGGAACCCTACATGGCACAGCCTTGTAAACGGTAGGAACCCTACATGTCACTACCTTGTAAACGGTAGGAACCCTACATGGCACAGCCTTGTAAACGGTAGGAACCCTACATGTCACTGCCTTGTAAACGGTAGGAACCCTAAATGGCACAGCCTTGTAAACGGTAGGAACTTGACATGGCACTGCCTTGTAAACGGTAGGAACCCTACATGGCACAGCCTTGTAAGCGGTATGTCACTGCCTTGTAAACGCGAGGAACTTGACATGCCACTGCCTTGTAAACGCGAGGAACTTGACATGTCACTGCCTTGTAAACGTGAGGAACTTGACATGCCACTGCCTTGTAAACGCGATGTCACAGCCTTCCAGTTTACTTTACAAGTTGACACTCACAAATAAAGTCCGGGTTTTATAACTAGACAAATATGTAATAATAAACAAACAATATTGTATCTCATATTAATCTTACATAATAAAGAATGGTGAAATTAAAAAAAATATGTAGAATTAAAAATAACGATTCAAAATTTCAGGAGATGAATTAATTGAATATTTGAACTAAAATTAATTGTGTATCAAAGGTGTCCAAGAAAACTGGATTGAACAAAATTTAATATAATTGAAGCGATTTCTATAAATGAGCTCATCCAATCAAAATAGATGTTTGTTCCAATTTGTTCCGAATTTATAATTCGTTGAGCAATTAGTAAATACTGCGTGAGGTCAGCGTTTTGACCCCAGTGACCTTTCAGGCACAATTCCATGCAATTAGCCCGTTTCGCCTGACCACAAATATGTTTTATCCGACCCGTCGTCTTGCTCGTATGTAATTATACATATTGCTATGTATATCTTGAGCCCACAACATAATTACAACAACCAATCAGCGCGCGCCACCTGATTACACCAACCAGGACGAGGTTCACAAGCCAAACACGACTACGTCTTTCAATTGTAGGGCGTGTCATTCATCCAAGTAGATCGTTACATTTGTGACTAACGCAAAAATACAGAAATCAGGTAAATGCACGATATATGGCAGGTCAGGATTGTTACATATTTTTTTTTTTAATAACATCGAAACTTGATACAAAATCATTGTTCTCCAATTAAGGCTATGACATAAAATATAATGATGATAATATAGCAATGTAGGCCTACGTACTATTCTCATGTTTACTCTTCAGTCGACACGGACATCTTGTTATGTTATAAAAACACTAATCAACAGCTTTTCAGATGTTTATAGTTTGTACAGAGTCACGGTTCACTCGTACCCCCGTATAGCCTAGCTGTTAGTGGGGCGATGAGGCAGGTTGTTTTCACGTCTAAATATATCGGTGATCGTCATGGGAACGGTTTCATTAATCACGGCCAGGACTTGTTGATTGACATCGGCCCAGCCTCCTCCGGTCCAGATAGTTGTGTCGCTGCCCGCGGCGGCGCTGGGGTCAACACTTGCATGGCTACAATCACCTCAACAGTTGGCTTGGAGGGGGTTCATGCAGGGTGCTTAGAAAGATAGGGAAATTCATCTTTACTGTTTTTCTATGTTCAAAAACCAGTGTAACTGAATGAAAAGTTCACATCTCCAAGATAATGCTATGCTCTTTAATTAATGTGACATTCTATTTCAGTGAATTCAATCAGTTTTAATATAGTACGTCAATGAATACAAAGAATGTGATGAAATTCATTGACGTATTATCTCGGAACTGATTGAATTCATACAAATAGAATGTCATATTAATTAAAAAGCATTAAATTATCTTGGAGCCGGTATACTTTTTTATTCAATTACACTGATTGGTGAACATAAAAAAAATAATAGAAATGAATTTTTCTATTTGTCTCAAAAGTTGTCAAGGGTTGATTCATCAGGCCACGTGTTGATCATGGATAATCCATCCGACGCCAATAGATCGTACAGGGTGTCGTTCAACCCCAGCAATTAGAAAATAATCGTAATAATTACGAGTATCGATTAATCTAATCGAATGTCGACTCGACTGCAAGCCTCGACTCGACCAGCGCGTATAAGATGATTGATTCCCCCCCCCCTGTAACATTCTTTCAACTGGCCTTTAAGAGATTAGCTCCGGACCGATACACATTCAATAAGACGAGCTTTTCTTGTTGTTATTATTTTCATATCATATTCGAGCTGAACATTCCCCGCCGCCCCCCGCAGCAGGCCCGACGTTTCGCTGCCAGGCTCGCTGGCTGGTCGATACAACAGTCTTACGCGAACATCAAGCAGTCCTGGGCCATGACAAACATTAGCGAAACCGAGGGGCTAACAACTCCTGAAATCCGGTGTACACTTGCCATGAAATTCCATTGAAATCCACGTTGAAATCCCTGAAATCACTTGAAATCCCTGAAATCACTTGAAATCCCTGAAATCACTTGAAATCCTCTTGAAATCCCCGAAATCACTTGAAATCCCCTCGAAATCCGTATGAAATCTCTTGAAATCCCTGAAATCACTTGAAATCCCTGAAATCACCTGATATCAGGTGTACACCAAATTTGCGAGTTGTAAACCCCTCGCTCGAAACATCCAGTTTCAATATTTATGAACAAAATACCATGTTATAGGAACTGTTTTGAGCAACGAACAAACAAACATGTCACATTATGTACCGCCAACTGTTTTGGACAAGAATATCAATGAATGAGGCTCATCAAATCAAGAAATGAGATGTAGGGTTAGTTTAGCTACATATTCTTCTTCTTTACATCGCAATACATTGCTTGAAAGCCTCATTTATCCCTGATTCCAGTAGACTTGTAGCTTATCCCAGGATTCAGTGTTGTTGTTTGTTGGGAACAAGTCTCCCAGTACTTGTCATTTCACTGCACTATGTAGTTGTCCCAGCATCTATAACCATAGCCTCGATATGAATGGCTTTTCCTCTGAATTCGACATCACTCTTGTCACATTCACAGTATTTTCATGTCTACTACCTTATAATGTCAGAGTCAATAAATGTACTTGAGTTAATCTTGCTTCATCTCAAATATGGATGTAAGTGTATTAATACTTGAACGTTGCTTTTCTCACAGACTCATTCTGAAATTCGCCTTTTTTACGATCTCATTTCTGTTCAACAACAATCAAATCCAAGTATAATAATTGATTGGCATAATAACAGTTGAATCGCGTCCTCTTCCGTTGCCCGGCCCGTTGGATCGAGATGAGTGATCATAAACAAGGCCGTGAAAATGTCAATACACATTTATAATCTGCTGGAGGAGATATCTTCATCCTCTAATGTGGTCATAATTCACTGACTTGATATACCCAACTGTTGATTTGTTGATCGGAGACCCGCGCTCGTTGGACCCCCGCTCGCAACCAGAGCCATTTCTTAATTAAGAAAACCGTTTTCGGTCATTTCTTGTCCGATTTGTGTCTGAAAATAGATCTATGGTTAATGGTCTCTCTCTCTTTCTCTTTCTCTCTCTCTTTCTCTCTCTCTCTTTCTCTTTCTCTCTCTCTTTTTCTCTCTCTCTGTCTCTCTCTATATATAATAAGAATCATTTATTTATTGTCTTCATGTATCCGCACTACAATAACAATATAAATCACTTTACAGTATGTTATTGAAGGATGTTTAGATATTTAGTTAAAAACAATGGATTCGGAAATTTGCATCTTGCTTAAGAGTCCACGGGAGTCGATTTAGTGGAATATCAGGTTTTTGGTGATAACTTTTGAAAGGTATGAGATATCGGAATTCTGCAAGCGAGGAAACACAGATATTTTCAATACCTTCAAGATGATGTAAGTGATAACTATATATATGTCAAACCACCTGATTGTCAGGCTATACGGTTAAACATACACATTTTGTAAGCGTATAGCCTGACGATCAGGCGATTTGAGATGAAAAGTTATTACTCACACCCTTTTGAAAGTACTAAAAATATCTGTGTTTCCTCGTTTTCGGAATTTCGAAATCACATGCCGTTCAAAAGTCCCAAAAAACCACCCAAAAAGTCCCAAAAAACCACCCAAAAAGTTCCAAAAAACACCCAAAAAATCACAAAAAACCACCCAAAAAGTCCAAAAAAACACCCAAAAGGTCCCAAAAAACCACCCAAAAAGTCCCCAAAAAACACCCAAAAAGTCCCAAAAAACCACCCAAAAAATCACAAAAACCTGACATTCCGCGAAATCGACTCCCAATGGACTCTTGTTACAAGTCAGGATCTCTCTCTCTCTCTCTCGCACGTGTCTAACCTGTAGCGCTTGTTTCAGGCATCAAGCCTCGGAACAACGAGAACATCTCCAAGGACATCGTGCTGTCGGGCGCCGCGACGCCGTCCGACGTGTTCTGCTCGGTGCCGGGACGCCTGTCCCTGCTGTCGTCCACCTCCAAGTACAAGGTGACGGTCGGCGAGGTCCAGAGGAGGCTGTCCCCCCCCGAGTGCCTCAACGCCTCCCTGCTCGGCGGCGTCCTCAGGAGGTAACCACTCTCTCTCTCTCTCTCTAACTCAAGTCACACCGTTGGGCGTGGGTTCGAGTCCCGCATAAGGCATGTGTCCTGTCAATATATAAATGTTATATTGCTATATAAACACTTATTTATCGGAGATCCTTCATTGGAATTATAATGACCAAAAATTGTCTCATTAAAATATCTACATTTTAAAATTAATAACTGTATTTATAGGTTTATTTTCTATATGTATAGCAATTCGAATATTGCAGTATGATTATATAAATTGATTGTATTTATTTGTTAGCATGTGTAATCCAGCCCCAATATAAGTATTAATAACTGTTTTCAACACTGCAAGGCATTCACACGGGCCGTGTCTAATTAATTGTTCAACTCAGAAGTTGAGTAAAAGTGAGTATTTATAAAGTCGTTAAAAGAACGTATTGACGTCAATCGAAAGAGCTCATTAAGGTACAAGAAAGTGAACTTGCTATTAATACTTCTTCCGCCGGCAGTGGTCCCCAGATAACCTAGCTGGCGGTGGGGTCGTTAGGCCTACAATAATACTGGGGATAGTTACTGGGACTACAATAATACTGGGGATAAGTGTTATATTGCTTCTGTATTGGGTTTAACGACGCACTGTTATGATAGCGCATATCTAATGGCGTCGGATGGATGATTAATGAGATGATGGGATGATGAGATGAAGGTTCTTGGGTAATGAATAGGAAGGAAGCGGTCGTGGCCTATATTTTGTAGTAACCACCCCAGCATTAGCCTAGACTACAGTAGGGGAAACCACGAAAAAAAACTGTAAAGATGGACGTTGGCTGAGTTCGAACCAGGTCCGATATGCCCCTCATCTCCCGGATCTCCATGTGCCGGTAATACTCATTATAAAGTGTATGTAATAATTCGCAGGGGGTATCGAAGTCCCCCCCCCCTCCCTCATCAGTGTTTGCTCATCTTGGTCTCTACTTGTCACTGCTGGAAACTCTAATAGAAGAATCCGCTGTAAACTCACGTCTCGCTCATTGGTCGCGGCTCGGGACGCCCGCGCGCCGTGGCTGGCCCATAGGGGGGACGGCCGGTCGGCGCGGCGTGCGCGGCCGCCAGTAATGAGACGCTGTGCTCGTGTAATTGTCGCCTGGTTTTAGTGCTACGTGCGATGGCATAATGGCACGCTTGGCACGTGTGCCATAATGCCATAATGGCACGAGACCGCGGACTACAGACGGATCGATTAATACGAGAAAAAAAGGATTTAATGCTTATCGTTGTTTTCGAGGGAAAAAAGTTCCCGCTAGGGGATTTCACGGATTTAAGTGACCACAAGACGTTGACAATGTAAGATTCAAATCTAACGAATACGTCACAAGATGCAGGCAATAACTGTGCTTGCACGGTGCTTATAAAAACAGAGATACTATTTTTTTTCTCTATCACGAATAAGTGTATTTGAATAAAAAGTATATCAAACCCAAGATAATTTTATGCTCTTTAATCAATATGACATTCTATTTCTGTGAATTCAATCAGTTTCAAGATAATACGTCAATAAATTTTATAACGTTCTTGATATTTATTGACGTATTATCTTAAAACTGGTTGAATTAACAAAAACAGAATGACATATTAATTAAAGAGCATGAAATTATCTTGGATTTGATATACTTTTTATTCAAATACACTTGTTCGTGATAAAGAAAGAAAATAGTATAGCGTTTTCCTACCAATATCAGCCCTATCCGTGACGGAAACAGAACCCCGGTCTCCTGGCTGACGGTTCAGCGTGCTAGCCTCTATTCCACCCGCTCTCAATACATATACATACATGAATATATATATATATATATATATATATATATATATATATATATTCGTCTAAGCTGTATGAAGCTCGTATCGGGTTTGGCACGCAGCTGATGCGAGATGTGGAAGCTGACACATCTCTCCTCTCATCTCATCTAGCCGTGGACCCAGCGCTTGATTTATCGCCTTTTAATTGTTGGCTCTCGAGGCATTGTTGTTAGCTACGCGGGCACACCCTGGGGTCACTGGCCGGCCAAGCGAGCCAGGCCACTATCACCCAAACTCGTCCGAGTGCAGACCATGGTGCCGGCAACAGTTTACACTTCTTATCACCATCACCATGCTGTTTGTTGTCACTAACTGCCAGGTCAATGCTAACTGGAAGTCTTAGTAATTCCGGACTTAACAGTCTATGGGAGTCGATTTAGAGTAATATCAGGTTTTTGGTGATAGCTTTTGAACGGTATGAGATATCGGAATTCTGAAAACGAGAAAACAAAGATAATTTCAATACCTTGAAAATAGTGTGTCTATGTAGGCCTATCTCAAATCGCCATTAAAAAATACACATTTTTTAAACGTATATGCCTGACAATTATGTGATGTAAGGTAAATAGTTATTATACTTACACCATCCTAAAGGTATTGACAATATCATGGGATATTCCAGAAGTTTATTAAAATTAGGAATATTAAATATAGACAGTATTGTGTGATTTCGTAATAAATGATAAAGATAATGATAGATAGCTAATGATAATAATGATAAATATAGAGATCTACTTTCACTGCTAGCAACTGCGTCGTGCGGCTAAAGATCTTATGTATTAAAGTGTTGTTGTTGTTGTTGTGTTCCAGAGCGAAGTCTAAGAACGGCGGGCGGCTCCTGAGGGAGAAGCTGGAGAAGATCGGGCTGAACCTTCCCGCCGGGAGAAGAAAGGCAGCCAACGTGACGCTGCTCACGTCTCTAGTGGAAGGTAAGACTCGACCCTTCCTTCAGTTAGGGTTTAACGGCGCGTCAACAGCGAGGTCATTTAGCGCCCGTTCATGTCCGAGCACTTTGCCGTGGTTGTCAACGTTTGTGGATGTTTCAAGCGTAGCGGGATAGAAAGAGCTAGACAAGTGAGATAAGAGGATATATTATAAAATGATAGAAGACGATACATGAAGAGAAAGGTGACAAGAGAACGAAATACAAGGTTCAGTATCACCAGAAGGCTTCCACTCGACCAAGACTGTCCAAACCTTGCTTCAGATCAACACCATTAGGCCTACGCGTCTTCACGGCCAAGCTTTTCAACTTTAACAACTTTCAACAAGGATATTGCAGGAAAAAAATATCAAGATAATTTTTTCTTTTTGATAACATCAAAACAATATAAAATCATTGTTCCCCAATGAGGGCTATGGATGAAAGATGAGATTGTCTGAACGGGGCACCACAAGGGCGATCTTATCACTTATCAACTCATTCAACAAACAAGTCTTATATGTGAATGACATGCGAAATGAACGAATTGAGCTCGCCCCTACAAGCCGGGTGGAGGCGCCGGGTTCAAAGTCGACTGTTCTACAAGTCAACCAACAGCACCAAACTCTGACCGACTGTTTTGAGGAAAATCACCGGCGAATGCGCCCCGACATTGCCGCCAGCGAAGTTTCACATTTCATCCGACTTGTGAACTAAACACCAACTAACTGTACCAACAGCAAGTGTCTGAAACTTGTTGATCATCTTGCACGGAAGTGGAGTAGCTAATTCTCTTGGCGTGGTGAGGCAATGAGGCGCCGGAAGTGACGAGGAATGTGGATGTGACGTCATGTGTGGGAGCAGCTACAGGTGCATGGGTAACGGCATGGACCAGAGCATGCATGCACCGCGACCTAGATACCCCGACTAGCAGCTCGGCACAGTGGGAAGGAAGCGGTCGTAGGTAGTTATTTTTATTTATTCATTTCATTTCATTTTATTGTTTTTTCTTAATGGTGCTTAACGACCCCACCAACAGCTAGGTTATACGGGGGTACGAATGAGCGGGTGATAATGAAACGATGAAGAGATGATAAGTGAAGGACGTTTATAAAAACCCATGCCTTATGCGGGACTCGAACCCAGGCCCAACAGTGACTTCATGGTTTGTCAATAAGAAAATATGCGTAAACCAACCAACAGGTCAAGAGGTGAAATATTAGAAAAAAATCTCATAATTATATATAAAAATGAAAAAACATGATATCAAAGAAAGAATTCTTCCAAACTGTAGAAATTATCCGATAAATATTATTTTAACGTCCTTTTGAATTTCTCCTTCTCCAAACACTGCATTTGATGTGGTAGATGGTTGAAGAAGGAGAGAGAGAGAGAGAGAGAGAGAGAGAGAGAGAGAGAGAGAGAGAGAGAGAGAGAGAGAGAGAACTGTCATGTGTCTGATTGGACGAGACTGCCGGGTGGCCCCCGCACAGTGGCGCACCGCCCTCTCTCTCTCTCTCTCTCACTCAAACATTGGCACAGTTTGACACCAGTGTAGTATATCAATCCCAAGATAATGTCATGCTCTTCAGTTATATGACATTCCAGTTCTGTGAAATCAATCAGTTTCAAGTTGATACGTCAATTAATACCAGGCATGTGATGAGATTCATTGACGTATTATCTCAAAACTGATTGAATTCACAAAAATAGAATGTCATATTAATTAAAAAGGATGAAATTGTCTTGAAGTTGATATACTTTTTATACAATTACACTGGTTCGTGAATTTAGAAAAAAATAGTAAAGATGAATTTCTCTTTTTATAAGCATACTGCATGTACCTCCTTAACAACATGCTTCCTTACCACTGTCCAATACACCTGATAGAATAACCTTTCACCTCATCTTTCATTCATCATTCGTCGACGCCAATAGATCCTAGTCTCACCACACTTCTTCGTCAAACACGATATGAATAAATAATCAAAAACAAAATGCAAGAACATGTATTTTAAGGAACTTTTCATGTGGGTAGAGTAGAATCCCTCACCGCGTGGCGCCACTGTCGCGGTCAGTGTTTTGAAAATGGAACGTGGTATTGCTCGAAAGCTCGTAGCTCGTAAGTGATATTTGAAATTAGAATGCAGTGCAGGTTAATTCCCCGCGCTTCCGAGGGTCACCAAGGGGCGGGGCATTGTACAGTCACGACGATAAGAAGGAGCGGCCGGATCCCATCTAGCCTGGCTGCTGGTGGGGATCATCTCCATTTCAACAATATGCAAGTCTAACCAGGATCAGTCATGCCTGTGTTTCCTGGACTGGACTAGTCCTAGGCCTGGCTAGCTCCAAGAGACCGGGACTTTCATTGGATAATGTTCTCTAGGAGAGCTATATACCATGGCAACACAAGATGATAACAGAGTCACGGTCTCTTGGAATGCAGAAGTGTGACCTGTTTTTAGCAGTGCTAGATTTGTGTGCTTACAACAATGGAATAATGGACATGTTGCCATGGTACTTAGCTCTTCTAGTGAATATAAACCGATCAAAGTCCTTAGTCTCTAGGAGCTAGCCTGGCCTAGGACGTTGCTTTAAGAGGCCTGATCACTCACATAATACAGCGAGAAGTACTTTGGTTTCTAGACAAATGTGTTTCAATATCGACAGAAAAAGTAGCTGTTACGCTGTCAGTGGTAAACCGTGGAACTTGTGAAACAAAGCGCGCGCCTCTCTTCAACAATGACACTTATTAAAAATATATCTTTGTTGACAGTTTATTTGTAACATTTTGTCGGCCATATTGGCATTTAGGAGCGCATTCTGTTGCTACTTTTATTGTCGAATTGGGACAACAGCTAAGATCTTTGTTTTTAGAGTTGATAATCACAGAGAAGGCTGTGGTGGCCATCTTTCCATTCGACACTGAAGGTGATGCGCTTTCAAGTGCAATATGACCGAAGAAACGTTACACAGACCATCAACAATGTAACATGTCTAATAAATGTCATTGTTGAGATATACGCGCGCATTGTTGTGTAACACTGACAGCACCTCCAAGAGTCTCGTTACGAGCTACTTCTGTCCCCGAGTGTACCCGGAGCGGATTGCTTGCAAGACTGTATAATCATTGTAAACGTTCTCTGCAATTAAACGACGAATAAAATTGAATTTATTTCTCTTATTGTCTTGATTTGAGCTCCACATAGCTTCTTGCTCATGCCGTGTAGAGGGGAGGGGGGGAAGAGGGACCCTCCCTCTTGCATGCAGGACTTCATTAGGCGTCTCGTGTAGTAGTGTCAGATTGCAGGTCTAATGTCTAAATGTTCGAGTAAATCGGTGAGCATTATACTGTAACTTGTTCGAGCTCAAATAATTATCTGATTTACATATAGCTTGCATACGATGTGATAGCATCTATAGGCTCAGACATACCGACTACCAATCAGACTATTACCACGATACCCATCAACCAATGAGACTACCGACCTGCAGAGTCTTTGCGATTATACCAAAACAGGAAGCATGGAAACACTGAGCTCATCGAACCATATGGGCTCAGGATACGTGGATGATGTGCTGATAGTGTGCCCCCATCACGGCCAGGATACGTGGATGATGTGCTGATAGTGTGCCATCACGGCCAGGATACGTGGATGATGTGCTGATAGTGTGCCCCCATCACGGCCAGGATACGTGGATGATGTGCTGATAGTGTGCCATCACGGCCAGGATACGTGGATGATGTGCTGATAGTGTGCCCCCATCACGGCCAGGATACGTGGATGATGTGCTGATAGTGTGCCATCACGGCCAGGATACGTGGATGATGTGCTGATAGTGTGCCATCACGGCCAGGATACGTGGATGATGTGCTGATAGTGTGCCATCACGGCCAGGATACGTGGATGATGTGCTGATAGTGTGCCCCCATCACGGCCAGGATACGTGGATGATGTGCTGATAGTGTGCCCCCATCACGGCCAGGATACGTGGATGATGTGCTGATAGTGTGCCCCCATCACGCGCACGTTATTGGGGGCAACTGGGCTAGAGAAGGCGAGCTCTAAGCTCTGTGGCCGGTAAAGGAGAATTCTTCTTCCCCTCCTCTGTGCAACAGTATACACGTAAATTACCCTATCATTAGGTCCGAAGCGAGACGTGCCTCGGTCGACAAGAATTACACCTCACAAAAACAATCATCTCCATCTCTCTCTCTCTCTCTCTCTCTCTCTCTCTCTCTCTCTCTCTCTCTCTCTCTCTCTCTCTCTCTCTCGGTCTTTCTCTCTCTCTAATTCCTTGTACCTGGTCTCCACAACGGAGACAGAGATACAGAGAGAGAGAGAGAGAGAGAGAGAGAGAGAGTTCTACTCGGACAGGACGTTTTTGCTCGCTAGAAAGAAGATCTCCATTCTACTTTCAATTATAACGAACGTTATCCTGCACATCTCGCTACATGCACATCGAACGTGTGTGACGTCATTAATTGATATGGCAACCTGAGGCACCGCCGGCTCGTCGTACCCCCATATCGTCGAGTAATTTTTTTCGTCGTTTTTTTTTTTTATAACATCCAAACTTGATACATAATCATTGTTCCCCATTGAAGGCCACGGATGAAAGATGAGATCGTTTGAACGGGGCACCACGAGGGCGATCATTGAATTTGTAGTCACTAAAGATCGGTGGCAGCACATAAAGAATTCTTAGCAGCACAAAACGAACACATTTGAATAACCTCGTAAGAGATACAGATTTCCACTGTTGGAGGGCCAAGTGGATGCATCAGTCAGTACACCACCTGTTACAGCTAACGTGCGTCTCTTGGGTAAACCGTGCGCAGCCATTACCGGCATTCTTCTGTTGCTCACTCGGCTAATCGGGCTCAATTGCGATAAATCGGTCACGAGATGGACCCGGGTTCACACTCCTCCTTGCGGTTGCCAACAGAGGTAATTGTTTGGTTTCTGGTTGCCATGGAGACGTGTGTTCTCGCATCCTGGTTTAGTTCAACAATAAACTAGTTATCTGTACAATCGACTTCAATACTCGATCTGGCACTTCGGTTTCAGATTGTCCTCTCTACTTCTCTCTCATTCTCAATCAATTGCTATCAGTATTATTATTCTAAAATGTATTAGGTTATACAATTATTGTATTATAATTATAAAATTATTATATCATAAAATGGAAAGGGAGAGACTTAGGTGGTACGGGCATATGCGACGAATGGAAAAGGAGAGAATACCGAGAGCAATGTTTGAGATAGCAGAAAACAATGGAGCTAAGAGAAGAGTAGGAAGACCAAGAGAGAAGTGGCAGGAGGGAGTAAGGTGTGGGGTAGTCAACCGAGGAGGAAGTGCTAGACAAGAGATGGTGGGAAGATAGAGAAAGGTGGAGGAAACTCGTAGGAAGAAAAGAAGCAGAGGATAGTAGTAGTGAAGAAGAGGAAGAAGAAGTCGGAACTGGCAGGAACCGACTGATAAGAAGACTGCCCTAGAAGAAGTGGTGGGAACACCCCCTGGCACAATCGTATTGGTTATCTGGGTTTTGAGAAATATATATTATCATTCATTACAACACAAATGAGACCAAATGGCCATACCTAAACAACATGTTATACACTTGAAATAGCTTTTGAAACTGTTTCACGAAAGGAAAGTAAGTTAGGTGAGAATTTACTGGAGTCATTAGTGAATTGAAAAGTATGATGAAGCCTGCCACAAGTTGAGACCCCGTCTGCTGACGACCCCACCAGCAGCCAGGTTATCTGGGGACGAGTAGGAACAACAGCCAGTCTAGTTCAGTTGCTTCGTGTAGCCCAGGAGCGAGTATTTTCTTAACGAAATGTGCATAGATTGGTTATTCAGTATTTGAATGATGTTTTGAGCATGGGGTTAATGAAGAAGTCATGTTTTTCCATTTCAGGCTTCATAAATCAAACAAGATTTACAAATCAACGGTAGAGGATTTGTTGTGAATCTAATTTTCCGGAAAAAGAACTTGAAGAGATTAACTGAGTTTGAACATTTTGTTGTTGATTGATTGTTTGCTTAACGACCCCACCAACAGCTAGGTTATACGGTGCCTGTGTGGTCGTATGTGAGGACAAATCAACCCCGTGCTTGAGACAACATTTAAATACTGCATCATCACTTCAATCACACGCATAGTGCATAGTGCATCCAGCATAGTGCTTTAGCTGTTTGCTATGAAAATACTCATGTCGGGCCTGGGTTCGATCCTCTGTACCTTCGTTTGTTGGTCTGCTAATAGATCTGGGTTGTGCTCCCCTTGTAAGGAGGTGTTGAGGATACGTGTGCACCGTACGTGTAGTACGTGTCTGGCTAGAGTCAATAGCAGAGGCCTCCCCCCTCTCTCCCCTCCCTTCTACTCGTTATATATATATATATATATATAGTATAATATACAGATTTTTTTTATATTCATGATTATAATTTTACCAGGCAAACGCGGAATATGCGTTGTGTGATGAGCGAGATGTCTATATAAAGAAATAATCGAAAAGACGACACACCTTGATACATATGAAATATATTTCATTCGATATCAACGAATCTAGGGAGCCGTGACAGCAACACTGCAACATTTTTCTGCTATTATTTCTATCTATTAGATGAATAAAGAACGTGTACTACATTATTTTCTTCAAAACGGCTGGTCCGAATTGCATACAAATTTTTGATAATGTGTATCATTTTCGTTTCTACATTCGAATTATATTGGAGAGATTTTATTTCTCATTTTTTTCCTTACAGCCTAATCTTGTGGAATTTTTAGAAACTTTGAGATGATGTTTCTCAAAAATGGTCCAACAGATTTGACCCAAAAACGGTCCAACAGATTCTGTAGTTGGGGATAGACTACTATGAAAAAAAGCTCAAAAAAAAGATAAAAAAAGAAAATTTCAGAAACAATAAATAAAATTATTCCTCAGCGAAGTCCTAATGTTACTGGGTATGTATGTCGATCGGTCAAACCCTGCGACCTGTGCAGCGCTTACAAACAAAACAAAAAACACGCACAGACAAATTACCACATAAGACTGGGATGGAAACCTTCGCTAGTTGTTGACTGGTATTCAAGTGGTGTTTAACTGGTGTCTAACTGGTAATCAACTGGTGTCTAACTGGTAATCAACTGGTGTCTAACTGGTGGCTAACTGGTGTTCAACTGGTGTCTAACCGGTGTTGTGTGTTTGTTCCAGGCGAGGCGATCCACCTGGCGCGAGACTTTGGCTACGTGTGCGAGACCGAGTTCCCCGCGCGACAAGTGGCCGAGTACCTGAGCCGCCAGCACACCGACCCCTCCGAGTCGTACCGTCGCAAGGAGCTCATACACGCCACCAAGTGAGTACCAATCTGTCTGCGCACGCTGCTTCAAGACATTTTATTTTACTGTTTTTTTTCCATTTTTCATTTTTTTTTTTTTTACCGGCACATGAAGCGCAGTGGTTAACGTGCTCGCTTCGTGTGATCCATGAGGCGAGGGTTCGATCCCCGCCGCCGACCATCTTTACAGGGGTTTTTCATGGTTTCCCTCTGTAGTCAGGGCTGATGCCGGGATGGTTCCTACAATAAGTCGGCCATGACCGCTTCCTTCCCATTACCCAAGAACCTTCATCTCATCATCCCATCATCTCATTAATCATCCATCCGACGCCATTAGATCTCAGTTATCATAACAGTGCGTCATTAGACCCGATATAAAAAAATATGAAAATGAACTATTTTTTCCATTTTCAAAAACCAGTGTAATTGAATGAAAAGTCACCGGTGCCTTCTTCTTATTTGATCATGATTAGATTAGTAGTGGTGTATAGATACTGTTCCCGGCCTTTTACACCAAAACGTGATTTTCAAACACTTGTGTACCGACAAGTGAATTTATCTACACTTCTAACCGAATGTTGTATGGGACAAACCCCGTCGTTGAAGCGCCGTAAAACAACACAAATCCAAATTGAATGAAAAGTTCACATCTCCCAAGATAATTATGCTCTTTAATTAACGTGACATTCTATTTTTGTGAATTTAATCAGTTTTGAGATAATACGTCAATGGATTTCACTACATTCTTTTCATTCATTGACGTATCATCTTGAAACCTATTAACCGTACGAGAAGAGATATCTGGTATATCTAAGAGTCGCGTCGCTTGAACGTGTTTTGTTTGTGTGCGCAGGCAAGTGACCAAAGAACTGATGGACTTGTTGAACCAAGACCGGTCGCCTCTCTGCAACACGCGGCCGCAGCACATCCTGGATCCCAGCATCCAGCGTCATCTCACGCACTTCTCGCTCATCTCGCACGGCTTCGGCTCCCCGGCCATCGTCGCCGCGCTCACGGCCATTCAGGTAACATAACCTCACATTTATAATGCAGCATGATAAACGTCAAAAAAGTTACAATATTCAATATTTCGGAATAATTCCGCACTGACGGCCATACAAGTAACATAACATGACCTCACTTAACTCAACTTGACATAACCTCACATTAATTAATAATATACTTTATTATCCGAGACTACACAACGCAGCATGATAAACATAAAAAAAGTTACAATATTCATTATTTCAGTTTAATTCCGCACTGACGGCCATACAGATAACCTAACCTCACAATGATAGAGCCCGCATCTTGGACAGATTTACAGCCTGGTGCACTTTGGTAAAGCTCTATGTTTGTTCTCAGAACTTCCTGTCGGAGTCTCTGAAGCACCTGGACAAGATGTATCCGGGCGGCTCGCAGCAGCTGGACAACAAGAAGGAGCTCGGGCAAGAGCTGCACGGCAAGAAGTGATATCACGGCGGCCGTCCGAGCCACTTCGACTAACACGTCCACGCGACTCGATCGGGCCGAACCCCCGTCGCTGCGAACAATACCCCACCGGCCCCGTGTGCGATCACGAACTTTACGTCGACTGATCAAATACTCTCTACATTCCGACAAACCGAATACGTACCTCGGATGTTTTATAAATAGGAAATGTGCCAACGTTTTTACCGCGCGGTTGTAATATAACAGACTGTGGAACGGAGGAATTATCAGAGCCACTCGCTCGAGATGTTTTAATACTCAATGTACAAAATAATACGTAGTATTTAATATAAAAACAAGGTTTAGGAAAAGTGTAATGAATTACGGTAGATGTTAGTGAGAGATATTATGATAGTAACGGGTCGAAGAGATCGACTCGGTGGAATACCTGTTGGTCAATGTACGTACGAGACGTCTTCATTCCGATACGACAGAATCACAGATCTGACGAGAGTTTCAAGTTGATTTGCATCACGCTATCTCTAACAATCACGGCTTGCGACAAAAAATCCCCCGAGGGGCAAAATGGGAGTCGATCTAGCGGAATATCAGTTTTGTTGTGATATTACTTTTGAATGGTATGAGTTATCAAAATTCTAAAATCGAGGAAATACAGATATTTTCAATACCTTCAAGATGGTATAAGAAATACATAGCCTAATTGTCAGGCGTGTAGTTTAACCGTGTACTCCTGACAATTATGTGACATGAGTTTAATTGTTTAATTTTATATCATCTAGACAGTATTGAAAATATCTGCATTTCCTTGTTTTTGGAATTTCGATATCTCATACCTTTCAAAAGTTATCGCCAAAATACTGATATTCCGCTAAATCGACTCCCATAGAGTCCTAATTGACTTTATTTCCGTCAGGTTGGTCTCACTAGCAATGTCAGTCAACGGTTCAGTTCTCAGTCTCGTCTGAGTTTCACCTGACAAAGTGATTTTTTTTATTTCATTTCATTGCCAATTGAATTTTTGACATTCTATAAAAATAGTTAATGAGAAAATATATGGCACGTCAATATTTACATTTACATGATAAAACGTAATACTAAACTACGTTTATGAGCTATATCTACAGTGAAACCTCTATCTATCGTTTTTCAAGGGACCAGGAAAATAAAACCATCCATCCAGGATTTTTTAACATTGATTGAGTGGAAGTTAGTGGGACGGGCCAAAATGAAATGACACAAGCAGGAAAATGATGGATCCGGGAACGATGCTTAGAGGTTTCACCGAACATAAAAAACATTCGAGATATTGTTTGAGACGTGCTCATGCCATCGTCTGATCTGTGTTTGTGCTGCGTAAGCCTCGTCAGCTGCCCCTGTGGGGCGGACTGCTCCCACTACAATCCATTCTCAACGGTTCATCAAGTTGGATCTCTGCCAGTTGCATCAACACGTTATACTTCCATTGCTGTCACAGATTTCAACACTAATATATGGTAATGATTTCAATTGATTGTTGAGCTTTCTGAAATTACATGACAAATCTCAATCTTCATTTCAACTTCCTGTCAGATGGAACGCCGATGCCATAAGACAGTTGACTGTCCGTCTGAGATCCGACTCGTCTGTATCGTAGTGGACAGTCGGCCTCGTCTCGCTGCAGTGAGCTGGCTGGCTCTCGTTGGCCAAGTGCGTGTGTAGATAACTAGTGGTACACGTAAGGTATTACGGAAGGGTGTACAAAACATGTTTAAATGTTATTCAAAGTTGAATAAATCTTGCCATTTTGTAAAGCCATATAAAACACGTGATTCCAAGTACTTTATTAATTATTAAATATTATATTTTAATTTAGAACTTATTCATTCATATGAATATATATGTATAAATAAATATATTTCTTTTGATATCTATTATCAATGCTCAATACTCATGGGATATCTAATAAATAACAAATTATTATAGAGATGGAAATCTTTTCTTTTTTGGTAATGAGTGTATTATGTCATTTTCCGTTCTGAATTTTGTGTAAATATTCAATATATTATCAAAGATTTCATTATCTCTGACTTTGTCTCTCTGTTTCCCACTGAACTGTGTTTTATTTTTAGAAAGAGAGGGATAATACATTTTAAAACACCAGGAGCCAAAACATACTCAAAGTCGAGTCAAACTTGATACAACACGATGAAGTAGCGCGCCTGCCTTATCGACTCGTCGGTAAAGTAGCCTGACTGCCTTATCGACTCTCGTTTGGTCGTTAATACTCGTTTCTAATTAATAATGGTTGTGTGTAAAGTTATTTCTCCACGATCACCGAGACGGACAATTGTTGTCTCGACCGATCGTAAATAATAAAATAATAATGTCTTGTATTTGTAAAATGTATGAATTTATATAAAACTCAAATTTGAGATGTTGCGAGTCGTGTCAAAACTCTCTTATGTACACAAACATAGAAAATATTCTATGAAATAAAATTGAAATGAATCCTTGCGATGTGGTGTTGTTCACTATTGCATGTGGCATGTATCCTTACAAGCACGGATCACGGCTCGGATCGACTTGTGTTGTGTTCCGTGGTGGGGGCACAACATATTCCGGCTCATCACTCCTCAACGAGCATCATACAATCAATAGTTTCTATTCTGTGCAAGAGTTTGTTGATGCTGGATTTCACACTACTTATTGAAATGTAGTGGCTTTCAGTAAGTACTATCTTTGTTTGTGCTGTTCAAATGTCCACCAATTGATATTAACCAATCTGTCCACCACTTCGCTGTGTTGCTATGGTAACGATTGTTAGTCATTTGTTAATTGGCAAAATCCTTAATACACAATGTAGTGATACCAGCAGACTTTATCATTGCTAATCTAAAGGTGTACCGACTCCCATACTGACACATGACCAGCAATTGTGGTTTCTTGCGGACAAATCAGAGCCAAAGGTCTCGATTTAGCAGATTCCCTTGTGAACTAGATGTAGATAAGAGTGGCTATGGTACCGGGGTACCGGTGACATTGTTGAAATTACAAAATAGTCTCAAAACAAATGCCACTGCTAACATAATAATTCTACTGAGCCATGCATAGCATTGTTGTTTTATATAGTAGCGATAGTTGCGCTACAGGCGAGTGGGACCGTGGACACAGATTCTGACCCCGGAAATACTTCATTTTGAAGACGCGAGTCGGTACATCTGTTATCACTACATCGTGATATATATAAAACAAAGAAAGTAATTTGTTGTATTGATGTACGATTATTTACCTGTTTCAAATCAACATGATGAGAAATAATAAAATTTTATTATTTATTGCAGAATAATAAATGATAAAAGATAATGCATAGATGCATCAAAACCAAATTTCCATTATTTATATAGAGTGATAAATTTATATTGATAAGGAAGTGATAAACAACTCAAATTGGTAGCATCTTATCATTTTATTTCTTATCTTATGATTCCACCATCTAGGCCTATCTGTATTATTATTATAATGTTAAGCTTAGGATGTTAAACTTAATGGACAGATTGCATAATTTCGTGTGTATTGACTGATAGTGATAAGTGAAACCGGCATCTATCTTTTCTGTGCACGCATCCCATCATTCACGCAGCACTGTCTTGTTTTCATTCCCCTTCCACACCTCTCCCGTGCCATCATTTATTTGTTGTTTTGTTGTCGAGTGTGACCTGACAGTTCACATCATGCATAAAGACGTCCTGCACAGTCCAAACAAACAAAGTTACCTGGCAAAAGCTGCCTGGATTGCTAGATTATGTGGCTATTGCATTACGGCAGTTCTTTTACCTGCACATATTGCTGTATTGTTGTATTTCTGGAGTGATTACACGCGAGTAGTGGATAGGCTGTCATGTCAGTGTTCGTGTTGGGATACAGTGTTCAAAGGTGAGTCAGTTTATACGGGAAGGCCTAGCCTGTTTTGTAGCTTAGAATTATGCTTTGAAATTATGTATTGAACGATTTTAATCGCAAAAGATCCAAGCCGAACAGTAGGGCCTATGAAAGCCGACATGATCTGTAATCATTAGATTCTAGGGGGCTAACTACAGTCGTTTTCTAAACGTCATTTTCAGTGGGTTTTCGACAGGCGAACAGCTGACTCGCAGATCCCACTCCCATATTGGCCTATTGTTGTCTACATTTTAGGTTAAGAATGGACAAACTTGATCGAAAGTGAAAAGTGATTCCAAATTGAATTGGCCTAGGCCTCATCTTCTTTAACCTTGGAAGAGATGAAGGGGGATGAAATGTTATCCCTCCCCCCTGGACCAGCTTCTTGAACATGATCTAAACCTCACCGTCCAGTAATTAGGCCTAGCTGACTTGGCACCGAGTAGGCCTACATGCCCTTTTTAATGCAATGTCTGTCCCTCTTCAATTATGGGGTGTAATAATTGAAATCTGACAAAAGTGTTGTTGTTTGTAGGTCCGTACGAGACCGGCATCGCTTCGTACAAACACCTCTACTTCAACGCCACGTCCAACTCGTTGAAGATCTGGATCATAACTCTGACGAGCATCATCACGTTGTATGAGTGCATCCGCCACCTGACCAACCTGGGCTTGAACCGCCGCCTGCGCTTGTCCATGCTCCTCCTCTTCTCCACGTCCGTATTCTCCCACTACTACGCCTGGTGGAACTACCTCAACTATCTCAACGACGAGTTCTACTCGCAGTGGTACCACCAGCTGTTCTTCACCGTCACGGAGATCGTGTCCACCGTGCTGGTGATCCATCTGGCCGACAGCAAGAATAGCGTGACAAGTCGCAAGGCGCTGGGGATCGCTGCCATCGCGGTGCTGCATGTGGTGGGCGGTGGCTTCGACCAGTTTGTACAGAACGTCGTGATGGGACGCGGGGCAGCGCATCAAGTGGTCCGAGACCTCGGCTTCATGCTCCCGGACATCTTGCACTTTGCCGTGCCGCTGGCAGAACTCAGGCGCGTCAAGAGACTCAACTGGGCCGATGTGGAACTGATGAAGGACGTGTTTTATCTGGGAGTTATCGACGTGATGGCGTTTGTGTTTCTGTCGCTCCTGTAATAACGTTGTGCGCTACGACGTGAGCTGTGATACGTAACGGCCGTGTTCCGTGGCTGTATAATCGAGGAGCCAGGATTCTGCTACGTTTAGTGAATTAGGGGCATTAACCTTACCAAAGCAACAAACTTGAAGATGGAAGTCAAAGCATCTCCCAAACATCCTCGCATGCATGTTGTATTTATTTCACGTTGGCCTGCGTGATTGCTTGAAAAGCTTGTTTTATTTAGTGTATATTCCTGGTATATGTGTAGGCCTATACGCCGCTAGGTTGACTGATGTCAACGTCAGTGATTGTAACCAAAGATTATTGTTGTGTACAATGTCGACCTTACTAGACTGTATATTATTCTATTTTTGTTATCCACGAAATCCTGGCAAGTCTCCGCGAGACGAAGGATTCGTGTATATCTAGTTTAACAGCCTGTTTTGGTTACGATTCGTTGTACTTGTTATGATTAACTATCTGAGAGATTATATTGAAATCAGAATTAATTTATTCATATTGGGTTGTAGCGATGAATCTATTGGCGTCGGTCAATAGGTCCATCAGACATTATGCCCGCTGCTACTTGCACCGATTTACTTAAATCTTATTGCGCTTATTTACACCCACGTTGAAATGCCTGCGATATCGGTACGATTCCTGGCAGGTCTGTGACCTGCAACGTTTTCCTGACGTCATGGCCGTCAAATGTACACGCTTCTCTGAATTTGAGACACACTTTCACACAAAACAAACGCAACTTCAGTTGAAATTGTTATTTTGTCCGACAAAAGTTGAGGCAGTGACACGAAAGCGTTGTCGTGATCCGCCATGTTGTTCATGGTAGGCCTACTGACATCGACACAACAAGGAACCCCGCTTTACGTGTTTGCTTTGTGGCTGTTATGACGACGTTGATATAGACAGAGAACACTTTATCCACATAATAACGTTCTTGATTCAATCTGTTACCTAATTCTGTGAATACGCCGCCAAGTTATAAACACCAATATTGTTAATTTGCCGATACTTTGCGTACTGTGAATGTTCGACCAAAGAAGTAAGTAAGGCTTGTGCATACGCCGGTAGGATGCAACTGATTTAGCGGTTAACCCTTCCCGGTCATTGTCGTCGACAGACGAAAGTTAATTTGCCTAAAACTTAAACACAACTTAAAAGTGTACTGTAAAGCAGCTCGGTATCTTGGCACAATATAAAATTGCTCTATTTGCTATGTGACAGAATGCGGTGAAATCTTTTTTCACTGTACAACATGGTTCACGTACCCCCGCTGAATGTAATAATTCCAACAAAAAGATTCTCTAGCACATAAATAAATGTCATTAGGACAGTACTAGGTGTACCAGTAGGCCAATATTGTACTAGGTGTACCAGTAGGATAGTACTAGATGTACCAGTAGGGCAGTAAAAGTGTACCAGTAGGGTAAGTACTAGATGTAACAGTAGGGCAGTAAAAGATGTACCAGTAGGGCAGTAGGCCACTACTTGGGTGTTTCAGCTTCAAGTGTTTGGCCAACAGAGAATATATTTAAGAATGATTGTAAATGTTTGATAATATTTTATACTGTTATACATGATGTATTTGTGAATTAATATAATTAATCACACATGTACCTAATATTAATATAATATATATATTTATGTAAATGACTGCTCTGGTAATAAATCTTCAGCTAGGCTACTATATATATACATTCAGTTGTTTTGTGAATTGACCTCACTAACAGCTAAAACCTAGTCATTTTACTTGTGCCACTGTTCATCATGCACATCTGCAATAGATACAAACACAGGTAAATGTTTTTCATATGGACTCTCTCAATTTGTTAGTTTTTTAAAGATAAAATTATATTTGTTTTCATGAAAATACGACTGATGAATTGCCAAAAGACAGAATGATAACAAAACAGAGCTAGAGGAATACTCTTAAATTATAGGCTACTTAATTTGTAAATGGTGGGCCATTTTGATTGGGCCCTACCTTGACCAATAATAGTCTAGTAATTGGTCAACTCATCAAGATCAACCCATGTGTTAAGTGAGAAGTGAGCGAAACAGTGTGACATGAGATGTAAGACAATATGACCTATTAGAATAGGGCTATCATAAGACAACAAAGGAAAGCTGCAGATTTAGCATAGCAAAAGTTACTGTAAGTTCATGTTGTGATTTCTATGCTAGGCCCATGGCTCTAGAGTGAGGTTATGTTAACTGCAGTTGATGCCATCCATCTACCTAGACCTGTAACCCTGGCTACTATGTACTGTACTTTTTACTTGAATCACCTAATTCATTCAGCCGAGTGTTTAGGTCTCGGTTTTGGTTCCAGCATCCAAAGAACCATCTCAGTTGACAGTTGTTTTGTGTAGGCCTAGGGCAAATTCCATATGAGCCGCATCTTTTACCAATCTTTTTTAGTGTTATGAAGTGGTGGATGAGGGCAATGAGGGTAATGTTTAACATAATCTTATCCTCACCCTACCCATCAGTTGGAAATCTGAAAACCTATAAAACATTTAACCTTAAAAACGATTGGTGGAAGTAGTCTAGATTGGCAACGCCATATGATCACTTAGTTGGCTTAGCTCCACTGACTTCAAACTCAATGTCAGCTCCTAGCAGCATTCATTCACAGATCAGTGCTCTAGCAGATGACATTTTCTTGCGTGGGCTTAACCACTGGTTACCGATAATCATTTTATAAACTCGGTTTTGTTACTTTCAGTGTAATGATGAATGATTACATGTTCAAATAAGCGAATTTGATTATGGTACAGTTTGTAATATAAGATTACACCGGGCTTTTAAGTGTATCGGATTTGGTGATAGACCTTGTGAGGTTATGTTGTCACCTATAGGCCTACCTACCATAGATATTTGAGAAAACTAGATAATTATTCACGTGTAAATAGCAGCTAGGAGGTAGGTCTGCATGTACTCTTGAGTTTAACTGGCAACCATGAGGTCCTAGCAAAATAATGGGTAATAGTAGATAGAGGAATCCCCGACAAGTTCATTCAGTCGCGGGAGCCGCCCCAATCGCTAGCGTTAGAAACTGAAGTCAGCATGGGTCCTATCATCACTTCATCGTTTCATCATCACCCGCTCATTCGTACCCCCGATATAACCTAGCTGTTGGGGGGGGGGTCGTTACGCAGTATTAAAATGAAAAATCATTACCGGTAAATCATTAAATCGGTAGCTATAAACTCAATGACTAGTCACCAGCAGATTGTGTCATTATCCGAAGAATATTCAGACACCTTTAGAGAAAAACTTGTCTTGCCCACTCAATTGGGTGGTACGAGTCCTGACGTCTGTCAATTGATTTCAACTGGTATTTTGCTTGTTACAGCTGTTGAAGCTCGTCAACACGAGACAATGACCAGCGTTGAAGAAAAAGGCAACGGAGACGTGCTTCTCCAAGAACCGCATGATGAGTCCTGCGCCTGCGCGGATCTACCCGACCAGACGGAGGAATGCAGCGCGCAATAAGTAAGTAGAGAGTAAAAAGACGTAGCTGCTATTTTGCAGTCCTCACGGTGTTGATGATCAGAGGTCTCATACGGTCTCATCTCTTTAAGAGCAATATTTGGAAAAGTTTTTTTTTGTGAAATTTCAAGTGTCCACCAAATTTTAACCAAATCAAAAATCATGCTTTATGATTTACATAAAAATATGGTATGATTAACAATATGAATTGAGCTTTACGTATCATGCATATTGTTGCTGACATCCATCTTGAATTGCATTAGTAGGGCCTATTCTATATTGCTGTCACCGCCAAGGTTTCGTAGCTGAAACTGAAGATGATCGCTGGACAAGTCCATCCTAGATAACTACTGTCCTAGTCAATGTAACCCTAGACGTTCGACAAACTTGATGAAATGTTACTAGAAGTGGTATTATGTGTCAATTTGGTACGATAGACCAATATGTATGTAAACTGGCCCCAAACTGTTTATGGGATGCCCAAAGACACTCCGTAGATGGAAATATTCAATTTAAATTGTCCGTACATCCAAGTACGGTCCATTAATGGCGCTCTGTAATGATAGCTGTGATCAATGGGATGAGACGAAGGCTTGTTAGGATGAAGCGGTCGTGGCATTCAACTAGGCTACTGTGGGGATCGATCCTCCCTCAACAGAGCTTCAGCTATTGTGCGTTGCGATCGTCGATATGTGAATAATGATTTTGTATGTTTCGTCCCAGCTGTTACGGCTCGTCACATTGGATGATCAACTAGCAGGACCGTTGAAAGGAAGAGATGGCAACTCCAACCCTTAATCCAACATCGAGGTCGCAACCCTTTGATGTAGAAGATGACACAGTCAGGACGTGGGAAGAAGAGAACGACAGACCAATGCCAGTAAGTAGAACGCAACATTCTTGCGTTCAATGTCAGTAAGTCGAAAAACGGTCCATTCTCGTACTTGAAAAAAAATCAATGGAATTGCGTTTTTGAAATGCCCTCTCGTCTTCCTACAAAATTTTAGATAGATCAAAAATCATTTGGCCTATTTTCACATCCTTCAAATTTGACTTCTGACGTCATTTTTGGCTTTTGGTTCTAAAATTTATTCTTCTTGTTGAATAGCTAAACTTAATTGGGCAATTGTCGTTATTTCAAATGTCCGTCGTTTGTTGAATCAGCAACGTTTTTCTTTGCAACCAAATCTCTGCTTTTAAAGACCCTAAAGTTATAATTACAAAAAATACTAGGTCTCACCAGTTCACAGGTCGTGTAGTGTAGTATCCACAGCCACGCTCTGTGACTGGGAGGATTAGGACTACACGGTAGAGCGTGGTAGTTGTGTTGAACTTCTCATCGCAACCGTGTTGATTGATCATTATTCATCCTACAATTGGAGACGAGGATCACAAATGTCAGAAGTCATGATGGAAGGTAAGGTGGACCGCGAGAGGTAGGCCTCGGAAATTTTGATTGCGAAGGTGACCAAGATTCGTTATTCCCAAGATGGACAAGATGGATAAGAGCTTTTCACTTGTATGTGGAAGCGAAAGGAATAAAGAATGACAGACAGAAACTAGCATTACTATTATCCAGCGCTGGAATGAGCGTACAAGACATCTTCTATACGTTGCCTGTAGCCTATCGTCAACTTGGCTTACGAACGCCACAAGTTTAGATCCATGTTGCAAGGTGAATCCACAATGGACCAATACATAACAGCTCTTAAAATTCAGGCGAAGCTGTGCGGGTTTGAGTTGAAAGAAGATGAAAACAATGTCGACCAAATAATTGAGAAATGTCCATCGGGACATTTAAGACGAAAGCTCATAGAACGTAGCGCTACATTAACCTTGTCGAAAGTGCGGGACATTGCTCGTGGCCTTGAGGACGGGGAGAGGCAAGCAGCGAACATAGCGGCCGGCTCATCCACCGCCATTAAATCAGAAGTCAACAAAGTAACGTGTAGTGCAGGAGCACGGCTCGAGAAAGAACACGGCACGGGACAGTTTTCACACGGCGCAACGACACGGCAGAAGAATGTAACAAGATAATAATACTCGTGATGAGCAAATCATGGTAGAAGTAGGGGGTGTTAACAAAGATGTTGATTGACTCAGGTGCCAGTTGAGCAATGTGATGAGTGAAGAAGTCTTTCGCTTCGTCAACATCGGAAGCTGTATGCCTACGGGAAGAAAGAGAAGGTAGACTCTACTCGGGAAGAAAGATAGGAAAATTCAAGGCTGAACTCAAAGTGCAAAACATTACAACTGCTGAATTCTATGTCATTAATGAAGAAGCACCAACTCTACTCGCGAATGTTGTTCTCAAAACAACGCATGTTCTCAAAATTGGTTTAGGGCTGAACGCAGTAGCAGAAGACGGATTCAGCAGTGAATTGGGTAAGCTGAAAGACTTCAACTTGAAAGACGTTGGATAAGAGTGTTGCGCCAGTCGCAATTCATGCAAACCCATACCAGTTGAGAGAAAAGATAGACCCAGAAACCTACAGCCAGAAGTCAAATCTCCGAAGCCCAATTACAACCCCTTGAAGAACCGACCCCCAGGTTCTTCAAGAACCTGGGGAGAACCCCCTTGAAGAACCGATCTCGATGAATAGGCCTATATTACCACATGCAAACAAGGATCTCATGCTATAGTCAATAATCATCTCCAATCACACCCTAGTTGAATTTTAAGTACCGTATTGTCCCGAATATAAGCCGACCCCGAATATAAGCCGACCCCCAAACTTTTAGATCAACAATTGAAAAAAAGGTTTTATCTCCTTTTCCACTTCAATCATCACTCGCCCGAGTTTGAATTTAGTTAATTTCGTATTGCGCGCGTGAGGAAGCTATGCCAACTGCGTGTGAGAAACCGTTGATTGGGGCCTCACGATCGTGTGTACTCGGCTAGTGCCGATGACGCGCGATCGGCATATGGCCCGCCTACTCGTCAAGGACCAAGGTCTGACAAGACGAAGCAGTCACAGCTGCTGAGTGGGCCTTTGTTTATTATTGCGCGTCAAATAAAAATGACAGATAATGGGAAAATGATGCTTCTTCATGATGAAACATTTATTAATCTTGTTTTTAGTGCAATATTTTGCAGTTTCAAGTTGATTCTGTTGTTCAGAGTAGGCATGTGTAGTGCGCCCTATTATATTTGGTGAAAAACGTGTTTTTGACCGATTTTAGGCCGAGATCCGCATATAAGCCGAGGGTGACTTTTGGACTCAAAATTTCGAGAAAAACCCTCGGCTTATATTCGGGACAATACGGTAATTAAGGAAATTGTTCACACAACCTTAACATTATCAGGAAAAAAAAATAATGAGTAATTGTAAACGTCCAATTTAGTATTGTTTGTAACGACTATTTTATACGGACAAACCTTGAAAAAAAACGGAAGGGATGTCGTACCCACAGCCACCCTCTGTAGTGCTGAGAAGTTGTTGAATGAACCACTGTTGATTGATCATTCTTCATCCTACAAGTAGTGTACCAACATGAATCCTGTTCACTTGTTGAACTCAGTGGGTTACGACTGACATTGTCTGTATGATCATTAGTTTAGAAGTATCACAGCCCATTGTGGTGCTTTAGTGTTACAGCTTAGCCTTGGTCTCTCTTCCATGCCATGGTTAAACAGATGGTTGTTCATTATCTACATGGGTGTACCTTACAAGTACAGCCCCCCCCCCCCACACCCCTTGGGTGAAGCCCTTAACAAGATCAACCCCTCCCCCCCTTTTAGACAGGTGCAAGGTCTGTGTTTAATCGCCTCTCTCTCGGATGTCTTAGATGGAACCTCCCGCCGCTGTTGATGACTGTTGCAATCGCCTAATCACCCGGTCAGTGAGTGTAGGTACGTAGTTCGTACCGCTGCCGGGTTCGCGTGCGTGGATGCCATGTATGAATATAAGGTCCAGGTGAGTGTAGTTCCAGTTTACTTATCTTGAAAGTGTCCTCCCGTGCACTTGACATTACATGGCTGCTTACAATTCAATATTGTTTATTCGTCTGAGAAAGTCCCCTAAAAGACTCTTTCACTCTCCCTTTAATTTTCAAACCATATAATAACAACCGTTTATGTGCATAATCCTTGCAGATCGTGGACCTAATCAACCCTGTTATATCTACTCGTTTCTTCCCTTTTCCTCGACCTTGTTGAAGTTTTCGATCCTTTGCCTACCCCTCCTCAAGAGTTTAAGCTCTCTGCCATCTTCTATGGCTTGCCCAACTCGGTGCTGTTTTAATAATTGCTTTGAAAATCTTTCTGAAAGAAAACTGAAGAAAAAAGATAAACAATTTATTCTTCAAGGGAAGTACCAAATAGGTTGAAAATGGGAACTATTATACCTGTGCATAAAATCTCAAACCCAGAACACCATAGATGGAGAAAACTTACCAATAAATACGTTACACATTTCAGAGAAAGTATTAGAAGAGGTGGTAAAAAAAAACAAGTAGAATCTTTCATCTCTGACGCTTTCTATTACCGAACGACGGTCGGGTTTCAGAGGAAAACCAATATGATTAATCACGAGATAAGTACAGTAGTATCTTCAGACCTAAGCAATTCATTAATTGGAAAAGCATGCTAACCCAAGTAGTTGAATATAATAACCTAGGTGTCCTCTCTTGTTTATAATCAACATTAATGATATTGTTAACATAGCGTGTATAGGAAAATAACCTTAGGGTTAATATATGAATTAAATGCTTCGGCCCCTGAGTTTGCCGCCTCCCTTCCCAACCACCACACTGTTTACCGCCAACTTCATACAGATCCCACCCAGGAATTCAATTCCGAGATAAAAAGATACCTGCCAATGTTTTTGACCACCCCCAGCACACCCTTCCTAAAAATACCACCCCCACAGAACGAGCCCTTCGTACACCAACTTCCTTCCTACATTCGGGACACAGGCGATCGGCTTAGAAAAATCCCCACCCCCACCCCTGAAAATGCCTACTTGGTCACTGTCACTTCCCTCTATACGAATATTCCCCACACACACGGACTGTCAATAGAACACTACCTCGACACGCCAAACCCTCAACCCCCTTCCTCGTAAATCTCGCGCAAAAGATCCTCACAAACAACTTCAGACATCTTGACCAGCACTACCATCAGCTGAAAGGCACAGCCATGCCAACCTGTTCATGTCCACTCGAGACAGACGTCCTGTCACGCGCTCCGAATCTGAACCAACAACCTCTCTGTTGGTTCAGATTCATCGAGGGCCGCACGATGTTGACTCTCTAAACTCACTTTACCTGGGACATTTCCTAGATGTAGACATCTTCCTGGAAAGAGGTGTTATCCGCACCAAAGTTCACCACCCATTTCACTCTAAAAAATCCCTTACATATAGCCTTGCCATCCAGAATACTGTGAGAAACTGTCAACCCCCAGTGCCTTGTGGAACAACAAACTAACCAGGTTAACACATCCCACTCGTCACTCAATTTCATCCCGGTCTCCAATGCCTCAACACCATCCTAAAAAATGGCTTCCACATACTGTCATCCTCAGCATATCAACTCAAGCAGGGACGACGTCAAAACCTAAAAGGGGGCCCACCAATCGACATTTGCACCAAAAATTTATTTATCTTATATATATATTTATCTTCTCGAGAATATCCATAAAGGTTCAATTATTGGACTTCGCAAAAATTAGCAAATATTTCAAGAAAATCCCTGCGGGGCTGGGGGAAGGAGTAGCAAAATCAAAAAGTCCACAATGACACCTTGAACTGATAAACTATCAAACACGACCTTTCAAAATCTTCCCCCCACTGGGCTCTGACATATTTCATAAGGCGGCACCTATGACTGATAGTATGTAGTGGTCAAGATATAAATAATGTCCAAACACAATTGAAAAAAGATCTTCTAACAAAATGAAACTTAACGCTAAAAAAAACAAAGCCATGATAGATAAAATTAATACAGAAATAGTGTAAGAAATAACAACAGATGAAAAAACCTAGAAGTTTCAAAACTTGAAATAAATCAATAGTAGCAACTCATATCGACTATTGCAGTTCAATATCATTCCTTTTAGACAAAAATAAAACACAGAAACTGCAATGAAAATAAGCTAAATTACAATGAACAAGTCAAAAAGAAATATATACTAAGAAACGAAACAATAATATACATGTGAACCATACATCAGAATTCCCCTCAAAATCAGGGAAAAAAAAATGCAGTATATTGATAAAAGAAGGCTTATGAGGTAATCAAATACTGGGAATTCACTTACCTAAGTGTTACTCCCAAAAAACACTGAAACTGTTAATCGATTTACATTTCTAATTATTCACTCCACTGTTCAATTGCATTCTAGTTATGTATTTCATAACCATGGATGATATTGAATTTGTAAAAATGCTAAACACATAACCACTATATAATGAAATACTCCTTGCAGGTAGAAGTCACTCATCTTATATATTCCATGATTATCATTTTGATCTCTAAATATTAAAACAACTATAGTATGCTTTGTATTTGAAACTGAGTTTTGACAGCTTATGTTGGTGGGCCTGTAATGCACTTATTTTATTGTGATAAGTTGGTGTACCTGCAGACTACCCTCTCCCTTGCCTCTTTGTCTTTTCAACCCTCTTTGACACACATGGATTTTGCTGATGCCTGGATAGCTCTACACATCAATACTTGGGGTAAGTCTAATTAAAGTGGACTTAATGGGAGTGGATTCCACCCCAATGTGAAATGACAATACATTGATCTAATGTATTAGATTTTCTATCTATTTATTAGATTTAACTTGCAGCCTATTGTTTTCTAGGTTAAGGGTGAATGGTTGGTGGTCTAGGGCGTATTCCTTGTGTACCACGCCGTTTACAATAGAATGTGTTGGAGTAGGGTTGGCGGGATAATGCAGGGGGTGAGGAAGACTGTAGGGCAATTCCAGGTCAAATCAACACGGCCACATTTCCACGTCATGGATTTTGATTAAAATTTGTACATGTGTCTCTTCTTAATGAGACGACGCGTATGCATTTGCGATAATCACCATAACTTCCCCACTATCTGTCCTAGAGTGTTGAGAACTATATTGTTTTAAAGCTCTTGAACAATAACAGATCTTTTATGAAACTTTCAAATATCAAATCCTGGGGATAAAATGTGTTACCAAAACAGTATACCTTAGCTAATGCGGTTTATATAATCCTCAAGTTATACGTATTATTTGAGCACTCACACCAGTGCAATATAGTACTAGGTAGGTACATGTAATTACTTGCACATGTTTGTAACTTGCGTGCCGCGGTCAATGATTCTGTTGGAGACTAGGTATGGTCATCCTGTTGCAGTCCTTTAAAATCACACCGTCTCGAAGAAGATGGCCCAGGCGGTGTGATTTCAAAGAACTGCAACAGGATGACCATACCTAGTCTCCAACAGGATCATTGACCGCGACACGCAAGTACTTCGAAATACTCTAGGACAATAGTGGGGAAGTCGTGGTTCGCGCCCAAATTTGGGACCCCGTAACTCGAATGCAAAACATACCTAATTATTATAATTTGCCGAGTAGGTTGGGGTATAGACGGATACACCCACTCCACCACTTAGTGCTATCTTGATATATGGTGGCAATACGATTACATAAAATGTCTGATGCGAGCACCTGAAAATATTCAACCTAACCTCACTAATATCTGTTTCCCGCAGAAGAAGCACAGCGGCGGCTCGGACATCAATATGAAGACTACAAACAACCACGCAGCAAGACAATGACCTGTCTATGTTCAACAAACATCTTTAACGCCTTCACTCCGCTGTCGTCCATGCATATCATGTAAACTCCAACATCGTACAAATCTCTATTCATAAGACAAACTACAGATGTTGCCGTGGCGGAACAATCTATCATGATGAACTCAGAGAATGTCTATTGACAAATCCAATGATTATAAACATCTGTCTAATACCATGATCAATAAATTAATATTATCTACAAATGAGCAAATTCAATAACCATCTATCATATTGTAGAAATATGTATCCATCAGACAATCTCAAATGTATGAGTGGTGGTGGTGGGGTGGAGGGGGGAAGCGGGGCAGGGGGAGCTGCAGGAAAAATAAAAAAAAAACTGCTAAGTCCCAGAACAACAAATATAAAAAAAAACTGCTAAGTCCCAACAATCAATAAAATCAATAAATAACAACAAACATATCCAAGTCATAATAATTTTATTTATCAACAATAATTACAATCAATGTACCCATACATGTGGCAGGGATGGGCCCCCCCTTAACGGGGGGGAGGGCGGCGTGTGGGAAACGGATGTGTTGTGAGTGTTGTGCCTCGGGCCCGCACCTAGCAATATTCGCTGGATAGTCGCAGCATTGCTAGGACGAACTAAGACAACACCCACGATCCATCTTAGTTTTCCTCCGCCTCGCCCTTAGCAGTTTAATGACATGCCTAGGTCGACACACACACAGTCACACATCATGGCTCATGGGTGATGAGACAACCTTATTGTTTGCGCTCGAATCGAATGTTGAACCAACTCGTCAGTTCTAGCGGTGTCGATCAGATGCACACATGACTTGGAACGAAAGAATACCGAGTACCGACGACACGTGCCACAGAACTCTCGGAGAACTGTGCCACCGTCTGCGTACCCAGTACTGCTTTCACCCAAGTCACATGCACATTGGATCAATCCTCTACTAGAACTAATGAGTAAATCCAATTCTCAACTCAAACAGACAAATTGTCTCATCATTTACTATAATATTACATCTAAATTATCTAATGTGAATCAATTCCTCTACTAGGACTAATAAGTGAATTCAATTCTAAACTCAAACAACCAAATTGTCTTGTCTCGTCATTTACTATATTACGTTTAAATTATCTAATGTGAATCAATTCCTCTACTAGGACTAATAAGTGAATTCAATTCTCAACTCAAACAGACAAATTGTCTCGTCATTTACTATATTACGTTAAAATTATCTAATGTGAATCAATTCCTCTACTAGGACTAATAAGTGAATTCAATTCTAAACTCAAACAACCAAATTGTCTCGTCATTTAGTATATTACGTTAAAATTATCTAATGTGAATCAATTGAAACTGAACAATGATATCGACTCAAAAGTTACCAAAAAAGCTGAACTTGTTTTAGTGCATTATTATGAATAAACGAATTCAAGTAAGTTGTCTACAGTGTTATTATTTTGCATATTACGTTGTGTTGACGTTCTGTTCCTTGCCGCACTGACGTCGCAGAGGCCGTCGCACTGACGTCGCAGAGGCCGTCGCACTGACGTCGCAGAGGCCGTCACACTCCTTCGTCTCGGACGACGCCACGAGAACTGCAAGAAACAACACGCACTTATTACACACACGAAATATCAGAGACATTTGCTTCACAATGGCTGCAAACGTTTCATTTTATTTTCACTCTCACAATTGTCTATTGACGGTGGCGAGGACTCTGATAAAATATAGTAGGGCCTATTCTTATCAAAACATTATGAATAATATCAAGATACAATGACATATAAAATGATAAGAGTGATGAATGATGAAGGGTAAGAAAGAATGAATACACGAGTCATCTTCTTTGTTCTCTACGGCTTTTCAACAATCTTCTTCTGAGAGCCTTTACACTCAATATTCTCTCTTCCTCTGATAGCATCTCTGTACTTGAAACATTCCATTCACTGCCCGTTCTCCGCGGGAAAGACAGATCTAACTAACTACTACTACTATCACATCGACATATTATGTCAAGTATAATCGAAAACTCTACATGTCTTGACTCATATAAATATATTTGACTCGATGAATAAATCATCTAAGACTGGTACGAATTGAATATAAATTTGTAATAATGTGTATCTATCATGTGTTCACATTCAGTGAAAACTCGAATGATTTTAGGTAGATGATATTATTCACCCAGGCCCGTCATGCGTAAGCAAGATGTATTCTCCCCCCCCCTCCCCTCCCCCAATAAAAAGAAACATGTAGTCTATAGTTTAATCACATTATTATCAAAAAAGTTAAACGATCAAGATACACTTTTACAAGATTTAAATATTCAATTTAAAAAATTTCATATGGGCCCTACCATGGTAAATAATACAAAGTTAATTTTTGCTCTAAAATCTTTAAATTAAACTCAATTTTGAAACGGAGACTAGATTTGTGTTCCAAATTGATCACATTACACATACATAACAATAGAACTGGGAAATTCAACCACAAATTTCAAACCCCCCCAAAAAAATCACCAAAAAGCACAGGGGTAAGTAAGCACGTTTTTGACCTTTCGCAATTAATTCCTACGAACTGGTGAGACCTATGATGTTCTAGTATTTTTTTATGACCATAACTTTGGGATCTTTAAATCATTAGAAAGTTCCGTTGGGATTGCCCCAGCGGATGCCGAGAAAAACGTCGCTGATTTATCAAAAAACGGACATTTTCAGCCAACTTTCAGAACGGTCTTTTTTAATAACGACAATTGCCCAATTAAGTTTAGATATTCAGCAAGAAGAATTAATTCTAAGGAAGAAAATATGTTTTTGGAAATTTTAAAACCAAAATTGACGTCAGAAATCAAATTTGAAAAACGTGAAAAAAGGCCAAAAATCACGAGTCTTGATTTGTCTAAAATTTGGTAGGAAGATGGAAGGGCATTTCAATAACTCAATTACATTGACATTTTTACAATTTTCTTTTTTTCAAAGTAATCACAAGGATTCTAAAATTGTATATGGGCCCTACCATGGTAAATAGTACCAAGTTGATTTTCGCTCTAAAATCTTTAAATTAAACTCAATTTTGGAACGGAGACCAGATTTGTGTTTCAAATTCATCACATTACACATACATAACAATAGAACTGGGAAATTCAACCACAAATTTCAAACCCCCCCAAAAAAAACACCAAAAAGCACAGGGGTAAGTAAGCACGTTTTTGACCTTTCGCAATTAATTCCTACGAACTGGTGAGACCTATGATGTTCTAGTATTTTTTTATGACCATAACTTTGGGATCTTTAAATCATTAGAAAGTTCCGTTGGGATTGCCCTAGCGGATGCCGAGAAAAACGTCGCTGATTTATCAAAAAACGGACATTTTCAGCCAACTTTCAGAACGGTCTTTTTTAATAACGACAATTGCCCAATTAAGTTTAGATATTCAGCAAGAAGAATTAATTCTAAGGAAGAAAATATGTTTTTGGAAATTTTAAAACCAAAATTGACGTCAGAAATCAAATTTGAAAAACGTGAAAAAAGGCCAAAAATCACGAGTCTTGATTTGTCTAAAATTTGGTAGGAAGATGGAAGGGCATTTCAATAACTCAATTACATTGAAATTTTTACAATTTTCTTTTTTTCAAAGTAATCACAAGGATTCTAAAATTGTATATGGGCCCTACCATGGTAAATAGTACCAAGTTGATTTTCGCTCTAAAATCTTTAAATTAAACTCAATTTTGGAACGGAGACCAGATTTGTGTTTCAAATTCATCACATTACACATACATAACAATAGAACTGGGAAATTCAACCACAAATTTCAAACCCCCCCAAAAAAACACCAAAAAGCACAGGGGTAAGTAAGCACGTTTTTGACCTTTCGCAATTAATTCCTACGAACTGGTGAGACCTATGATGTTCTAGTATTTTTTTATGACCATAACTTTGGGATCTTTAAATCATTAGAAAGTTCCGTCAGGATTGCCCTAGCGGATGCCGAGAAAAACGTCGCTGATTTATCAAAAAACGGACATTTTCAGCCAACTTTCAGAACGGTCTTTTTTAATAACGACAATTGCCCAATTAAGTTTAGATATTCAGCAAGAAGAATTAATTCTAAGGAAGAAAATATGTTTTTGGAAATTTTAAAACCAAAATTGACGTCAGAAATCAAATTTGAAAAACGTGAAATAAGGCCAAAAATCATGAGTTTTGATTTGTCTCAAATTTGGTAGGAAGATGGAAGGGCATTTCAATAACTCAATTACATTGACATTTTTACAATTTTCTTTTTTTCAAAGTAATCACAAGGATTCTAAAATTGTATATGGGCCCTACCATGGTAAATAGTACCAAGTTGATTTTCGCTCTAAAATCTTTAAATTAAACTCAATTTTGGAACGGAGACCAGATTTGTGTTTCAAATTCATCACATTACACATACATAACAATAGAACTGGGAAATTCAACCACAAATTTCAAACCCCCCCAAAAAAACACCAAAAAGCACAGGGGTAAGTAAGCACGTTTTTGACCTTTCGCAATTAATTCCTACGAACTGGTGAGACCTATGATGTTCTAGTATTTTTTTATGACCATAACTTTGGGATCTTTAAATCATTAGAAAGTTCCGTTGGGATTGCCCTAGCGGATGCCGAGAAAAACGTCGCTGATTTATCAAAAAACGGACATTTTCAGCCAACTTTCAGAACGGTCTTTTTTAATAACGACAATTGCCCAATTAAGTTTAGATATTCAGCAAGAAGAATTAATTCTAAGGAAGAAAATATGTTTTTGGAAATTTTAAAACCAAAATTGACGTCAGAAATCAAATTTGAAAAACGTGAAAAAAGGCCAAAAATCACGAGTCTTGATTTGTCTAAAATTTGGTAGGAAGATGGAAGGGCATTTCAATAACTCAATTACATTGAAATTTTTACAATTTTCTTTTTTTCAAAGTAATTACAAGGATTCTAAAATTGTATATGGGCCCTACCATGGTAAATAGTACCAAGTTGATTTTCGCTCTAAAATCTTTAAATTAAACTCAATTTTGGAACGGAGACCAGATTTGTGTTTCAAATTCATCACATTACACATACATAACAATAGAACTGGGAAATTCAACCACAAATTTCAAACCCCCCAAAAAAAACACCAAAAAGCACAGGGGTAAGTAAGCACGTTTTTGACCTTTCGCAATTAATTCCTACGAACTGGTGAGACCTATGATGTTCTAGTATTTTTTTATGACCATAACTTTGGGATCTTTAAATCATTAGAAAGTTCCGTTAGGATTGCCCTAGCGGATGCCGAGAAAAACGTCGCTGATTTATCAAAAAACGGACATTTTCAGCCAACTTTCAGAACGGTCTTTTTTAATAACGACAATTGCCCAATTAAGTTTAGATATTCAGCAAGAAGAATCAATTCTAAGGAAGAAAATATGTTTTTGGAAATTTTAAAACCAAAATTGACGTCAGAAATCAAATTTGAAAAACGTGAAAAAAGGCCAAAAATCACGAGTCTTAATTTGTCTAAAATTTGGTAGGAAGATGGAAGGGCATTTCAATAACTCAATTACATTGACATTTTTACAATTTTCTTTTTTTCAAAGTAATCACAAGGATTCTAAAATTGTATATGGGCCCTACCATGGTAAATAGTACCAAGTTGATTTTCGCTCTAAAATCTTTAAATTAAACTCAATTTTGAAACGGAGACCAGATTTGTGTTTCAAATTCATCACATAACACATACATAACAATAGAACTGGGAAATTCAACCACAAATTTCAAACCCCCCCAAAAAAACACCAAAAAGCACAGGGGTAAGTAAGCACGTTTTTGACCTTTCGCAATTAATTCCTACGAACTGGTGAGACCTATGATGTTCTAGTATTTTTTTATGACCATAACTTTGGGATCTTTAAATCATTAGAAAGTTCCGTTAGGATTGCCCTAGCGGATGCCGAGAAAAACGTCGCTGATTTATCAAAAAACGGACATTTTCAGCCAACTTTCAGAACGGTCTTTTTTAATAACGACAATTGCCCAATTAAGTTTAGATATTCAGCAAGAAGAATTAATTCTAAGGAAGAAAATATGTTTTTGGAAATTTTAAAACCAAAATTGACGTCAGAAATCAAATTTGAAAAACGTGAAAAAAGGCCAAAAATCACGAGTCTTGATTTGTCTAAAATTTGGTAGGAAGATGGAAGGGCATTTCAATAACTCAATTACATTGACATTTTTACAATTTTCTTTTTTTCAAAGTAATCACAAGGATTCTAAAATTGTATATGGGCCCTACCATGGTAAATAGTACCAAGTTGATTTTCGCTCTAAAATCTTTAAATTAAACTCAATTTTGGAACGGAGACCAGATTTGTGTTTCAAATTCATCACATTACACATACATAACAATAGAACTGGGAAATTCAACCACAAATTTCAAACCCCCCCAAAAAAACACCAAAAAGCACAGGGGTAAGTAAGCACGTTTTTGACCTTTCGCAATTAATTCCTACGAACTGGTGAGACCTATGATGTTCTAGTATTTTTTTATGACCATAACTTTGGGATCTTTAAATCATTAGAAAGTTCCGTTGGGATTGCCCTAGCGGATGCCGAGAAAAACGTCGCTGATTTATCAAAAAACGGACATTTTCAGCCAACTTTCAGAACGGTCTTTTTTAATAACGACAATTGCCCAATTAAGTTTAGATATTCAGCAAGAAGAATTAATTCTAAGGAAGAAAATATGTTTTTGGAAATTTTAAAACCAAAATTGACGTCAGAAATCAAATTTGAAAAACGTGAAAAAAGGCCAAAAATCACGAGTCTTGATTCGTCTAAAATTTGGTAGGAAGATGGAAGGGCATTTCAATAACTCAATTACATTGACATTTTTACAATTTTCTTTTTTTCAAAGTAATCACAAGGATTCTAAAATTGTATATGGGCCCTACCATGGTAAATAGTACCAAGTTGATTTTCGCTCTAAAATCTTTAAATTAAACTCAATTTTGGAACGGAGACCAGATTTGTGTTTCAAATTCATCACATTACACATACATAACAATAGAACTGGGAAATTCAACCACAAATTTCAAACCCCCCAAAAAAAACACCAAAAAGCACAGGGGTAAGTAAGCACGTTTTTGACCTTTCGCAATTAATTCCTACGAACTGGTGAGACCTATGATGTTCTAGTATTTTTTTATGACCATAACTTTGGGATCTTTAAATCATTAGAAAGTTCCGTTAGGATTGCCCTAGCGGATGCCGAGAAAAACGTCGCTGATTTATCAAAAAACGGACATTTTCAGCCAACTTTCAGAACGGTCTTTTTTAATAACGACAATTGCCCAATTAAGTTTAGATATTCAGCAAGAAGAATTAATTCTAAGGAAGAAAATATGTTTTTGGAAATTTTAAAACCAAAATTGACGTCAGAAATCAAATTTGAAAAACGTGAAAAAAGGCCAAAAATCACGAGTCTTGATTTGTCTAAAATTTGGTAGGAAGATGGAAGGGCATTTCAATAACTCAATTACATTGACATTTTTACAATTTTCTTTTTTTCAAAGTAATCACAAGGATTCTAAAATTGTATATGGGCCCTACCATGGTAAATAGTACCAAGTTGATTTTCGCTCTAAAATCTTTAAATTAAACTCAATTTTGGAACGGAGACCAGATTTGTGTTTCAAATTCATCACATTACACATACATAACAATAGAACTGAGTAATTACACCAAAAATGTCAAGCGACAAAAAAATTGACCGTAAAGTAAGGGGTAAGTAAGTTCGTTTTTGACCTTTTGCAATTAATTCCTATGAACTGGTGAGACCTATGATGTTCTAGTATTTTTTTATGATCATAACTCTAGGATCTTTAAATCATTAGAAAGTTCCGTCAGGATTGCCCTGGCGGTTGCCAAGAAAAACGTCGCTGATTGATAAAAAAAAATACTTTTTCAGCTAACTTTCAGAACGGTCTTTTGGATTAACCACAATATAGAACGGTGAATGAAAAAAGTATGCCTACATTTCCATACCCCTAATTTTTCCATTTTTATTCTAAGAATTTTATCCTGTTTTCAAATAGATAAACAATGAACTGATCGAAAAAGGTACCCGATGCGTGAAATTGTTCTCCCAAAGTTCAATAAACACTCCTCTAAGCAGTATGAAATGACACGGACATTGATCACAGTCAGCCATCTTTGGAGGTTAAGACACCAACCCTGACCACTAACTCGACCATTCGGCACCGAGTAGGCCTAAAGGCCCATTCACAACCTACTTCAACTCTTACTTTAAAACTTTGTTTGCGTTCACAACAAAAGTCAATGGAATAACATCAGCTGTTCACGCCGCCATTTTACAGTGTGGAATTCATGTACAACCTAACCTAAAATTGTATAATGTTTGTTGCATATCTTTTTTGGCGCAAAAACTCGTTGAGATTCTATCTGACGTTCCTAGATTCAGGTGGCAGTGACTGATTATGATTGGTTCCTCCTAAAGTCAGACTTTATCTTTCAGTCGAAATGTTTGTCATGATCATACTAATCTTGTAGGTAAAGTTGTAGTCAGAGTCAACTTGTTATGAACACTTCTACGGACATGCATAGTACACACAATAGAGTTTGAGTTCGAATTGAAGTTGGTTGTGAATGGGCCTTGACCACAAGTACAATTCATCATCTCACTAACCTTGGTTCTTACTTGGTATTATCTTGCCGCCAGCCTGTCGTGTCCTTGAGCGCGTGAAGTTGAAGTGAAGCGTAAAGTCCGTTGCCAACTTGACTCGCTGCTGCTAGTGGCGTAGACAGCCTGGAGGAACATCACACGCAGTCAGAATAAATGTTTTACATTTTTATTTATTTCATGTCTTTAGACGGTTTGTGGATTCAATGAACAATTGAAGTGGATTTGACCTAGCTAGGATAGGGTGACCCGACGTCCCGGGATTGTCCTTGCTCTGAACTTTCTGTCCCGAGAAATGTTCTCGGGACTTTCTGAAGAAATGTCCCGGTTTTATGAACATGGGTAGCAATGACTGATAGTGTGAGCAATGATCAAGGAATAATCGTGAAGACAAGAAAGTATGTTTTCAGTTCAATCATTTACAAAAAGAATGGCCATACTTGGAAAGGCTGCAATATTTGTTGAACACTTTTCAAATTTCTATTCAAATTTCAATTAGTTACTAGTACTTTTGAATCATCTACTTGTAGCCTACATACGTTCAATCAAACAGGGTATTAATTTGCATAATGTTACTATAGAAAAAAAGAATAATTCATGATTTTAGGCCTACATGGCTAAAAAAACACTCAAAACATGACTAGAAGACAATAAATTCCAAAGATTCCCTGCGGGGCAGATGTGCATCATTGCCTCCCTCTCCTCATACAATTTGGCTTTCAACTTCTTAGCATTGTCCTGAATTTTCCAACCTCAAAAACGGTCACCCTAAGCTACGAATTCTTTCTTTCAGTCAGGTTCAAACGACGCACTGTACTGATGACTACGATCTATGAGCACCGGTGAACGATGAATGAGGTGATGGGGCGATGAGATAAAAGATTACTTTATCATGTTCTTGACAGTAGGGGTGAAGCCTAGTCTTGGTGAAATTACTGAGACACTGAGCAAGCCTGTTTTTTCCTAACCTAACCAACATTTCACCCGCTCCCTCCCAAACAACATGCAAAAACCATCAGATTCAAGTGAGTTGGAAAACTATAAAAACCAACAATTCTCAACCTCCCGCAACTTTTTCTGAAAGATTGAACAAGATCTTTCAGAAAACACCAAAGAATCGAAAATCAGCGATGCTCAATGTCACAGTAAAATAACCCAAAATAACAAAGCCCTGCTATTTACCTGCATTTATTCCTTCAGTTTGCTCTTCTGTACGAGTCCTGGGAACGGCAGAGCAGCAGGGGCGGACTGGGCAGCAAACGGCAGGCTTCACGGTGGGCCTACATCAGATGCTCACTCATCAACCTGGACATAGGAAATGAATAATGATCAATCACAATTCAACAAGTTGGCCTACTTTGTTCAACCTGGGGTTAGATAACTAGCTTAGGGCTGCCATTTTAATAAGCGGGACATCCAGTTCATTGAAAGTCAAATGTTGAATAACAAGCCCGTTGAGCGGTCACATTTTCAATGCTCAATGACTAGAAGGACCTACTAAATAACGTAAGACAGAACGCATTAGGGCCTACCGGCATAGAGGAAGGAAGCCGGGATCAATTGAAACATTATGATATTCAATTATGATAAAACCAATGGAAGACTATTTGCAACACTGCGTTTTATCAAGATCTGAGAAAAGGCAGATGAAGAGGTTACCTCGGATGTGGGTTCGAGTCCCGCATAAGGCATGGTCCTTTCATAGTAGGCCTATCATAATCACCTCTTTAAGGCCAATATAATGCTAATACGTACTACATTTAAGCGTTTTGAACGGCTTCCTCCTAAAGTCAGACTCAATCTTTCAGTCGAAATGTTTGGCGCGATCATACTTGTAGGTAAAGTTGAAGTCAGAGTCAACTTGTTATGAACACTTCTACTGACATGCAGAGTTTGAGTTAAAGTTGGTTGTGAATGGGCCTTGACCACAAGTACAATTCATCATCTCACTAACCTTGGTTCTTACTTGGTATTATCTTGCCGCCAGCTTGTCGTGTCCTTGAGCGCGTGAAGTTGAAGTGAAGCGTAGAGTCCGTTGCCAACTTGACTCGCTGCTGCTAGTGGCGTAGACAGCCTGGAGGAACATCACACGCAGTCAGAATAAATGTTTTACATTTTTATTTATTTCATGTCTTTAGACGGTTTGTGGATTCGATGAACAATTGAAGTGGATTTGACCTAGCTAGGATAGGGTGACCCGCCGTCCCGGGATTGTCCTTGCCCTGAACTTTCTGTCCCGAATGTATAGTGTGAGCGATGATCAAGGAATAATCGTGAAGACAAGAAAGTATGTTTTCAGTTCAATCATTTACAAAAAGAATGGCCATACTTGGAAAGGCTGCAATATTTGTTGAACACTTTTCAAATTTCAATTAGTTACGGTACTTTTGAATCATCTACTTGTAGCCTACATACGTTCAATCAAACAGGGTATAAATTTTCATAATGTTACTATAGAAAAAAAAAATCGTGATTTTAAGGTCCTACATGACTAAAAAAACACTCAAAACATGACTAGAAGACAACCAATTCCAAAGATTCCCTGCGGGGCAGTTGTGCATCATTACCTCCCTCTCCTCATACAATTTGGCTTTCAACTTCTTAGCATTGTCCCAAATTTTCCAACCTCAAAAACGGTCACCCTAAGCTACGAATTCTTTCTTTCAGTCAGGTTCAAACGACGCACTGTACTGATGACTACGATCTATGAGCGCCGGTGAACGATGAATGAGGTCAAGGGACGATGAGATTAAAGATTACTTTATTATGTTCTTGACAGTAGGGGTGAAGCCTAGTCTTGGTGAAATTACTGAGACACTGAGCAAGCCTGTTTTTTTCCTAACCTCCCCCCACTAACCTATCCAACATTTCACCCGCTCCCTCCCAAACAACATGCAAAAACCATCAGATTCAAGTGAGTTTGAAAACTATAAAAACCAACAATTCTCAACCTCCCGCGACTTTTTCTGAAAGATTAAACAAGATCTTTCAGAAAACACCAAAGAATCGAAAATCAGCGATGCTCAATGTCACAGTAAAATAACCCAAAATAACAAAGCCCTGCTATTTACCTGCATTTATTCCTTCAGTTTGCTCTTCTGTACGAGTCCTGGGAACGGCAGAGCAGCAGGGGCGGACTGGGCAGCAAACGACAGGCTTCACGGTGGGCCTACATCAGATGCTCACTCATCAACCTGGACATAGGAAATGAATAATGATCAATCACAATTCAACAAGTTGGCCTACTTTGTTCAACCTGGGGTTAAATAACTAGCTTAGGGCTGCCATTTTAATAAGCGGGACATCCAGTTCATTGAAAGTCAAATGTTGAATAACAAGCCCGTTGAGCGGTCACATTTTCAATGCTCAATGACTAGAAGGACCTACTAAATAACGTAAGACAGAACGCATTAGGGCCTACCGGCATAGAGGAAGGAAGCCGGGATCAATTGAAACATTATGATATTCAATTATGATAAAACCAATGGAAGACTATTTGCAACCCTGCATTTTATCAAGATCTGAGAAAAGGCAGATGAAGAGGTTACCTCGGATGTGGGTTCGAGTCCCGCATAAGGCATGGTCCTTTCATAGTGGGCCTATCATAATCACCTGTTAAGGCCAAATAATGCTAATACGTACTACATTTAAGCGTTTTGAATGGCTACGGTAATGCACTGACTACGCCTACACCTATAAAACCAACCAAGGCCCTGCCTAAATCAGGGCCTAGGCCCTAAAACAGCTTTTTAGCATCAATTAAGGAGCAGCATGGTCTGTCATTTAATTTGGAACAAGATTTTCGGACCCTAGTCTTTCTATAAATGCAAACTTATTATGAACTTACGGTTCATTCATTTAGACACAATACGATCTGCATCAAGGCGAAGGCCCACTTTCAATAAAGGTAATATAGTAATAAAATGAAAGAAATTGTGAAGGATTCCTCCGATACATAGGCCTTTTCTTGGTGGCAGCCATGTTTAATTTCAGTTGCACAGCCTAATCGATCACAATCGTACATGATCGGGTGGAAAAGTTATTTGCACCTGGTTTCATGTTCCCAGCCCCCTCGATCACATCAACATATGTTATTTGCACCGGGCTTCAGATTCACAGCTTTCTCGATCACATTCATACATGTGCAGTCGCAAATTGTTATTTGCACCTGGTTTCACGTTCACAGCCCCCTCGATCACATCAACATATGTTATTTGCACCGGGCTGCAGATTCACAGCTTCCTCGATCACATTCATAATAAACTGTTATTTGCACCGGGGCGCGTCATACAAACACGCAACATGGTTTCAAGACTTGACATCCAATGCTCGCTTTTCATTTTAATATCGTACACTTGGACTTCAGTCCAATATATGCCAACTATTCTATCTTTTTGATGAAAGAACTTACAGTTTATACATTTTCCATTTAAATTGGTGAGATATATTCACTTGTTCCTCCATAGAAAACTTAATAGCCATCCCAAGTCTCACACATTTCTTCTTTAGTTACTGTTACCTCCTCTGTTCTTTTCAGAGTATTGACTTAGGATTTGGGTTCTTGGTTATGTATTGTTTTCGTGCCATTTAAAACTAGTTCTTAACTAATTATCAATTCTAGTAATAGTATATTAGTAATATATTTCATATCTAGGCCTAAACTTAATGATTACACGTGCTTGGTTACATTGTATTAATGAAGATGAATAAATAAAAACTCTTTCTAGAAAAATATTTTGCCTGAATTTATGTATGAGTCGTCTTCCAGATTCTAACCGTCGATTCTAATCTGCAGTAGCTGTAAGCAAGTCCATTTTACCCTCTTGTGTTGTGGCTATGATCGAGTTTCCCAAATACCTTTGGATTATATCAGACGTATTATCCTAATACTGTGAGATGGAAACAGAAGGTCTATTGAATAGACAAGGTGACATAATGTTACATTTATTTATTTGTACTTATTATTATAATCTACGTTCATTAATTGATGAACAAAATTAATACTTCACAATTCTTAACTGTAATAAGTTCTGAGTACACACTGAGGTTGCCATTTTTCCATATCCAAGACTTGATGCATTCGATACAGAAACGTTGATCGATCTAGAGTCTTGAAATTGTAAATAACTGAACGATTATGTTGCTGGCAGGAACTGGTATTGCTCGAGCCTACACACTCGGTCGGAAGAGAGATCAACTAAAGCCACAACAAATGAACGATATTTTTGACACAGATTAAAAACACATATTTTAGTATCGATTGAAAATGAAAATTTTGATCAATTGTTTGGAAATCTCTGTACGGAACGGCAATCTTAGTGAGTACTTGATAGTAAATATAGTGTTATAAGTTGGTTGGAATGTTTCGTATTATAAATTACCAGCCACGAAAAGCAGGCGTAAAAATGTAAACGGGTAATTGTGCGACAATAGGTCGTGGCTGTAGTAACGATCGGGTCGTAGCTGGTTGCCGAGTTCTGTACACAACGGTACGACAGCCATAACCCTACCCTTCAGTTGCCGCGTGACACGGAACTGAACATTAAACAGCGGGCGCCTGCTAGGTTTCCTCCGACGACTCGCAGCCACGAAGTAGTGGTCCCAACTGATTTTATCATGATATAAAGCAGGTGTACCGACTCACGTCTTCCAATTGAAGCATTTCCGCCGTCATAGAGGTCCCATTCTGTCAGTTTGACAAGCCAAGATCGTATTAACAGGGTAACAACATCAACTAGGCCTCAGTCATTAATGTTGGCACCGTAGCCACTCTTATCTACATCGAGCTCACAAGGGAATCTGCTAAATAGCAACAGGCAACTCTTGGCCACTGCTTTGGCTCTGAGTTGACCGCAAGAAAACACGAATGCCCGCCATGTTATTATCGTGGGAGTCGGTACACCTTCTTTATATGATGGTACAATCAGTTGGTATAATAACATCGTGTCGCAGTCGTAGTTTCTACGAGAACCTCGCTTTGTTTCATTTTGTTACTAAAGACATAAGTCGGGTTGTTGTTAGAATACGCCAATACAGAGTGTCGATGTCGCACGACCGCGTGAACGTTCTAGTCTCCCGCCCGTAAAACAAACTGCTGGCATCGCCTATCTAAACACTTGGCACACTAAACTGGACCTATACTTATCTAACGGTTAAACTCTCGAATCAAGCTCGCGCTCGTTCGTACGATAACAATATGTTTACACGTATATTTACAATGACATTATTTATAAGGTACATTTACATAATCGAACACGCGTGTTGAATGTCCGAGCGAAATGAAAAGTACACACCTTAAGTACATTATATATGATATTTTATAAGTAAACTGAACGAAGCCAGCGGCTGGTCTGCGGGAACGAGAAAGCTGATTACCGGCGTTCTAACGCGTTCTCCCCACGTCGGCGATGGTATTCCAACGGAGCACGAATCTTGAAATCTCTCACCAACAATTGGTTGACGGAAAAAATATGAAAATCATTTCTTTCTCTTTTGATTACATGAAGAAGATGTCCCATATCCCAATTGTGACAATTGAAGAGTACACGGGAATAACGATACAAGTCACATTGCGTACAAACATGCCGTCTAACAGTGTTTTTCAAGCTTGTATGTTTTGAGATTTTAGATAACAATGACGCAAGTCCACGAAAAATGGAGTTGAAATATCGACCTTCATACAAAATTCCATGGTTTTGAACTTGGAATTGTATTTATCTCAGAACTCACAATGTGTGATTTGTATCGTCTTCAATTGTTAAAAGACAGTCAATTGTGGGAATAATACGAGAGATCGCAAGCCGCGTGCGCGGAACCAAGTCACCAACGGAAGGAAAACGTGTCGTCATGACGATCCCTCGACAAAAACCAGAGCCGAGGCTTCAAATAAATATGGAATGTTTTTCAAATAATACTAAATAAAATACTTGTATTTCCGCCCACCACGTCTTGTGGCGACATAGTTTCAAGGTAAGCTGCCGTTTCGTTGTCGCCTCGACGTTCCATGTTGCCGGCCGGCTGTCAACGGTCGAAGCACATCGCGTAGACGTTACGATTGCCGGACAAGTTCAACACAAACTGCATATTCACTTTGGTCAAATCTCGGATCCGTTTTTACTACAGTAAATCCACGTTAATTCAAACCGGGATGATTCAGATGATAGTTATGGTCCCTCGACACGGTTTCGAACCATAACCTCAAAGTCAAATATTGAGATAATTCAAACTACCATCACTCCCTCAGTGTTACACTGAATTCCAAAATGAAGAGGATTATAGGAGGGCAAAATAAAGAGGGTACGTATGCTTATTAATAGATTCTCGCTCGTACGCAGTTGGTTTCGACGAGGACGACAATCGTACGTCTACTACCTATAGCGAACGTTAACGAATGGAGCTATTTGCATTATGAGCTAGTGATTATGTAAGATCTAGGATATGTTGTGACGTGCGTCCAGACGCCGCCTATCGGTTGACCCATCTCTTCATGGCCTGTTCCCAGTCGGGCGCCGCGTCCGCATCTTCCGCACCGTTCTCCCCCTCCATGCGCCGCCGCACCATCTACACACACACACAATACATTCACATTAGTTCAACAGCAAAAATACATTTTTTGATATTGAATGAAAATAAAAAAAAAACGGAACGTCGAGTCTTTTAACGGTAATTGTGTGTTGCTCCGTACCAAATGGTGGGTTAGTTGGTCAAGGTTGGTGACCTAACCTCTAAAGATGGCTGACTGTGATCAATGTCCGTGTCATTTCATACTGTTTAGAGGAGTGTTTATTGAACTTTGGGATAACAATTTTACACGTCAGGTACCTTTTTTCGATAGATTTATAGAAAACTATCTAATCTTATCTATTGGAAAACACAATTTTTAGGAAAAAAATTGCAAAATTAGGGATGGTACCAAGTAAGACAGATGAGAGAGAGAGAGAGAGAGAGATGTGCTTACGTGTGCGTGATAAGTATCCTCCTCCTCCACGGTGAGTCCTCCCTCCTGCGAAACGGGAAGACAGGATTAGGGATAACGTCGCACGATACTGACAGCAGTTACGGAGCACAAGCACGTGCAATCTTGCGGGAGACCAACTCAGAGCGGCACACTATCAGTATCAACATCACATGTAAACGATCATAGTGACTCTCCGTCCGAATATACTATTGTGAAACTGCTTCACACCATTCAGAGAAGTATCTTATAGAATCCTGTCCATCCAAACACTCACAATATGTCACGTGTTATTTGTATGTAACGGTACGCTGTGAGGTGGAAATATCGAGTGTTACTGTTACGTACAAGTTCAGTGATACAGTGGAACCTCTTTAGTACGTTTCTCAGGGGATCAGACAGAAAAAACTTACTGAAGTGAAAAACTCACTAAAGAAACTATTCAACACGTGGGAGTATATGGATGGGGTTGAACAATAAAACTTACTAATGTGAAAAATGTGCTAAAGAGAAACTTACTAAAGAGGTTCCACTGTATCTTTCTGCCTTTGTTATTAAAAATTCAAGTCATGTAATTTTTGACAAATATTTTCGACATATTTTTCAATGTCGTATCTTGCACGATTGAAGTTTCCCGATTAATCGTATCTGTGAAATCCCCCCGGTCGGACTGACCTTGTCGGTAAAGTCGTGGCCGTTGCCGACGTTCCTTGCTCGCAGCTCGGCCATGAAGTGCGCCTCCTGCTCGTAGCGCTGCATCATCTCCTCGCGCCACATCGCGCCGCCCTCGCCGCACTCAAAGTCTGAAACACGAGCGCGACGTCACTCACGCGCTTTCATCCGGCACTCACGCTCCATGCACGCGATTCTCGTGTCGCGCGCCAAAATCGCGAGTGGCGGACATTTTTAAAGTCGCTTCGCTATCCGAGAGTATAGACATCTAGCGACAAAAACTTGAACTACTATTGGCGGTAATTATTTTGTGTATCTGTCAACGTCTAATCGAAGTCGATTATCGATAAATCGCCGGATGCAGTATCCAAAACTGTGTACTTCCGCCAATATTGCGAGCTCATACCGCTCGAATGTTGAGCAAACCTCTACTTTCTTGACGCGATTTGCGACTTGTCCCTGATTGGTCAGTAAAGGAAAATGTCAGCCGTCTCGCGGCTTTGAGCCGCCATGACGCACGACATGGTATCGCGCGACTTGAGATTCGCGTGCATGGAAATCCAGCTTTACAGTGAACCTCTATGCATCGTTCCCGGATTTTTCCTGCTTGTATCATTCATTTAGTCCCGCCCCACTCCCATAAAACCAATGTTATATTTTCCTGCATGGATGGTTTTATATTCCTGGTTCTTTGAAGCACGATGGATGGAGGTTTCACTGTAGTACTATATACATTATATAATATACCACATATCTAACCTAATTGTAAATCAATGCGAACACACATCGTTCCAACATTACGGCACGTTTATTCTTCTGCTTTGTGCTACGCGCAACATGAATAGAAGTTTTGAATTTTGAATTTATCAATTCTAAGAATGTATTTTTGTGATGGCCGATATGAGAGGTGGATGATAGTCGCTTATGTCGCAGGTAGCACATCTCTCAGCGCCACCGGAGAAGCTCTCGTCTGATTGGTCAGCGCATGTTGTACGTAGCGCAAGGCAGAAGACTAAATGTACCTCTACAAGTTGCTATGCTTGCGTCAACATCAGTGTCTATCAGTTGAAAATGAATCACATCTGATCAAGGCTTGAATTATCCTTATTGTCTCCCACATTGTATTGGAATAATGTGATGCCAGCTCTAACTGGCAGTTAGCTGAGTTATCACCAAGGTTAGCTATGCTGTATCCATAGAATTAGGTTAAGTAGGTTTGGTAATATAGGTCTTCGGAGAGTTCAGTTTTATTCTATTGATTAATGGTTGATTTACAACAGTTTCAACGAGTGTGTCAGTCTAGTCTCAACGCGCTCGTAGGCATCTCGGTTAACAATCCAGTCGTAACCGTAAACCGTGTGTGCTAACAAACTAGTTCATTATTAACCGCGTTTCCGAGCATCTCATTGGTTCGTCTCACGCTCACATAATTTTAGTCTTAATTAAAAGGATTCGAGTTAGTCTAACCAGCTTGAGAACTGAAATAAAGACTGATGTTAATTGTAACATTGCTTTTCTTTCAGATAATTCTGATAAAACATTAAGACTTAATCAGTCGTTGAAACTGTTGCAAGGTGACCTATATATGACAAGTATCTATTTACAGGTAGAAGAATAATGAGTAAAAGTGGGGTTACAGTTGGTTTACATATAGATAAAATATTCACTAAAAGTGGGGTTAGAGTTTGTTTACATGGTGGGAAAGAATATCTAGTAAAAGTGGGGTTAGAGTTTGAGTAAAAGTGAGGTTATGGTTTGCAACGTACCGAGCGGTTTCCTGATGTTGTCGTGGCCATCCAGTTCCTCGTCGTCGTTGTCTGAGCCCTCTGAAAGGATGTACGGATAAAGTTGAGGAGTCGAACACACTAACCAGTCAACTAGCGGCTAGCTCTAGCATTCACACATTCCTCGCAGACAGCATTCCACACACTGGCAGTTCCACCGTGGATCGTAGCGATCGGACCGATGGGTAAGCAACTCAGAGCTAGGTAACTTGAGGACGTCACAACCCTGAAGCTATGTTGTAATTAATAATGACGATATTCATTTCCATGATTTTGGAGTTTAAAAAACAAATTAACATCGAAATTTTGACACACAGCCACAAAGCCAATTGATTTGTTTGTCCTCCAGAGACCATAAGTCGTGACGTAGGCATCACCGATTCTGTAGAGAATCAAAATAACGTCTACGTCACGACTGAGTAAAAAGGCCGAGTCCTGGAGAATAAATAAATGACTAATTAATATCTGAAATTGAGATGACGATTCCAGTTTTCTCTAAAATTAGGGTTCGTCATCATTCGTTGAAATCTAGTTTCAGGGTAGTGAAGTCCTTTAAACGTTTCAGTTTTGACTCGGATAGAACTCGATAATGTGTTGCGAATCAGACACCGTCATTATCGTAATCCTCAACTTTCACTCGACAGACTAGCGTTACTGTAACGTCCGATCTGTATGAGATACGTTCCGCAAAAATATTTCTACGCGGCCAGAAGAAAAGCTGCACAAAATAACATGAAAACACGTATTTTGCCTTCCTATTTTATGCACGTTGGGATTATAGAGTACACAATCGCAACTGACGCTAGAAACGTAGAGCAATATAGAAGAAACTCTTATAATTTGTACAACGGTAAGAGCTTGGCTATGTTATATATATATATCTGGTTACACAGCTTTGGAACACTATTGTCAATCCATCGGTACGATAGCTACAATACAAGGTCAAATACAGATATTTTACACGTATTTCAACACTAAAACTCGGTAGGAAACTTCCGAGGATCGCCCTTGAATGACGACTCAGGTTTTAGGCCCCTCCCCCTTCGTCACTCGTTGCCACGCTAGGACAAGCCGACACCTCGACCCAGCTCTTTACGTCTACGTAGCTTGATCGATCTTGGTACCGTAACTGCGTCACGACACCGTTACTCCAGCGCGGTTCAAACCAGACCCAAACAGGGTTCAAAACAAGACTCAAAAAGGGTTTAAAACAGGACCCAAAAAGGGATAAAACAAGACTCACAAAGGGTTTAAAACAGGACTCAAAAAGGGATAAAACAAGACTCAAGAAGGGTTTAAAACAGACTTAAATAAGGCTTAAAAAACACTCAGAAAGGGTTTAAAAGGGATTAAAACACTCGCAGAGTGGCCAACGAGTCGACACGGACAGAGATTACGTGGAAACATGAATGATCAGCATTTCAACAATCTCAAGTAACAAAACCAAACGAGCGTAAACAAACAATCGAGGGAAACAATCAACAATGCAAACAATGAACGACAACGTGAAGACGGCGGGCAAGTTCCCCGAGAGATCAATCAGTGAGCTTATCGCTAGTAATCAGGCGTCGTCACAATATCCCCGACCCTCGTTCTCTTATTCCCACTACGCCGTGGTGGACAAACAACGCGTTATACATAACAAGCACAAACAGAAAAAATGACATAAAAACGAGAGAAAAAAAAACAGGTGAGAATAAATAAAAAAAGGCAGTACCTATGGCCACGAATTTCTTGCAGTAGTGACACTAGTGCGCATGTGCGAGAGCGAGACAATAACCTAAATTCATCCAATCCGACTGATCTAATCATCCTAACCTAACCAAACTAACCTTAACTTCCCGCAAATATTCTCGTACGTGGATTTCCTTCGTCTAGGAACCACACAAATCAAGACTTTTGTGACAAGATATTGGTGTCTACAGCCACTTCGTTAAAAAAAGGAAAAAAATAATAAAATACCCGTCAGTAGATGGAGCGTCCGAAGGCTTGGTCGGTAACTTGATAGCTGGACTGTACTCGTAGCAACGAAAGAACAAGGTCGTCTACTAACCGCTTGATTGTAATCGTTGAGAAACGCAACTTTCAACGTTCAACGCTTCTCAACGGCGTGGTTGTGTTTCTTAACACAGCTATAACGGTGACATCTGCGTCGGGCGTGTTGGTGGACAACCTTGTTGCTTCGCAGATACGAGTTACTGTACATATTCCCGCTGTTCGATACACGAGAGCATTGATGTAGAGCAAACCTCTAACCACTGATGCCTGGTCAATAAACACTAGGCACTAGGCACTAACCACTAATTCTTGGTCACTAAACAATAGGCACTAGTCACTAAGCACTAGGCACCAGCTCCTGGTCACTAGGCACCAGTCACTAAACACTAGGCACTAGGCACTAAGCACTAACCACTAATTCTTGGTCACTAAGCACTAGGCACCAACTCCTCGTCACTAATTTCTAAGCACTGATCACTAGGCACCAGTCACCAAACACTAATTCCTGGTCGCTAAACACTAGTCACTAGTCACTAAGGGGTTCACGTAACAATTGAGGCAGAGAGGAATAGTAAACAATACAGAAAGCAATCGTTGAATAAAATATCAGACAGAGGAACAAACAAACGAAACATGTAACGTAACGAGAAAGAAGAACAATGAAATAAAATGTCACTAATATAGCTTGATGGTCCATCCCAGGTCACCTGTACGTGCGTAGACTCGCGGGGGGAATTGTTCTGTGCGGCCAGAATACAAGTCGGCTTTACTGCATTGAGGATTATATTAATGATTAACAAAATTATTCAATAAACTTGGTTTTCTCTATCTAGAAGTAATTTTCTGACGTGAATGATTTCACTCCACTTTTAATTATACCTGACAATATTTATACAATTTTCGAATTGTTTTTTATACGAAACGGCAATAAATAAATAAACAGATGAAAATATAACCGAGCAGAAAGCAGGCTTCTCACGACGCCGCGGGGGTCCGATAGCCGTGCGAGCCGTAACGACCCCATCAACAGCTAGGTTATACGGGGATTCAAACGAGCGGGTGATAATGAAACGATGACGTGATGATAGGTGAAAGGACGTTTACAAAAACCCATGTCCTACGGTGGCTCAGTGAACTACCGCTAGCGATAGTTCACTGAGCCACCGGTTAGAAATATCAATGTATCTTTCGTATCACTTTACTGCTTTACTTTTTTATTGCTTTGCATTTCACTTTCAAGAAGCTAGTTGTTCATCAGCGCGGAACGTTGATAAAAACACACGTGTTGGACGATGAATTTCGTTACGTTTTCCCGCTTTGGCAACGACAGCAAACGAACACAAGCTTTCACAACCATAGTTCTGAACATGAGTTGAGCTTTCAAACCAAAAATTAGTTTTTTAATCAATCCGAATTTATTTAAATCGAAATCATTTTTTCTGTTCCCTCCCATTTCGGATTAACGAGGGTTTACCGTAAGTATAAAATCTGTGAGAGCCTGTAGAGAATGTAACAACAATTGAACGGCCGCTGTTAACTCGTGCTGTGAACGGCACGTCGATAGCGGTAACGGCTGGGATGGCGCATCAAGCTACATGGCAGTGACGTCTCACCTTCAGCTGGGAGAGAGAGAGAGAGAGAGAGAGAGACAGAGAGAGAGAGAGAGAGAGAGAGAGTGTGAGAGAGAGAGAGAGAGAGAAAGAGAGAGAGGGTCAGGTAACAGGCTGTACACGAGTAACGTCAGAACTATTCACTATGTATTGAAACATGGAGAAATAATATGAAACCTTGTATTGAAGATTGCTTTTATAGCAAATTGCTATTTGTACATGTCTCTATTTCTCGGTTAGTTTGTCTTGAAGGTATTACAGAGATCTGTTTATCTGAAGGATTATAAACACGACATCTGACACCGTTCTGAAGCCGTGTTCCGCTCAAGCACCTCCCAAGTGTTGTGAATACAACCAAGAGAAACAGTTATGGAACTGGACGGTTATGGAACTGGGTGGTTATGGAACTGGGTGGTTATGGAACTGGACGGTTATGAAATGTAATGGTCATGAAACAGGCTGGTTATGGAACGTAGCAGTTATAGAACAAGCCGGTTAAGGAACAGGCCATTTATGAAATGTAACGGTTATGAAACTGGACGGTTATGGAATAAGCCGGTTAATGAGACTGGTCGGTTATGGAACCGGACGGTTATGAAACTGACTGGTTTCGAGAGCGGGGGGTTTGAGGGCGTACGGTTGGCTGACCTGAGTTGAGCTCGCGCACGAGGGTGGACATGGCGTTGGTCACTGAGTCAGCCGCAACCAGCAAGTCGTTGCGCAGGCTGCGTCCCATGCCGGGCAGGGGCGACGTACCGGACCCTGCGACATGGCACACACGCATTACAAACACAGTACAAATTGTTCTGTGCCTACAATTTAGTATTTTCTGGACATAGAAGAAAAATGATCTATATTTTTTTTTCCTTTTTCCAGTGGATGTGTAAAAAGGTAAACAACTTCTCTAGTTCCTGAGAAATAGGTGCCAAAGAAGTGCACATTTACCATTGTCGGTTCGGGGCTTCCAATATCCCCTAAGTGTCCACGGGAGTCAATTACGCGGAATATCATTTTTACAGTAATAACTTTTGAACGGTATGACGCATCGAAATTTCAGTACAGAGGATACACAGATATTTTCAATAACTTCAAAATAATATAAATGATAACTATTTGTCTCATCGCCTAATTGTCAGGCGTATTCCGCTAAAAAAACATTATTTTAGCCGTATCCGCGTGACAATTAGGCGATGTAAGGTAAATAGTTATTATTTATACCAAATACAATGAAAACTCTATGCACCGTTCCCGGATCCATCGTTTTCCTGCTCGTATCATTCATTTTTTCTCACTCCACTCCCATATAATCAATGCTAAATTTTCCTGGATGGATCATTTTTCTGCATGGACGGTTTAATTTTCCTGGTCCCTTGAAAACCGATGGATAGAGGTTTCACTGTTAAAGGTAGGGAAAATATCTATATTTCATCTTTTTAGAATTTTAATATCCCATACCGTTCAAAAGTTATCACAAAAAACTGATGATCCGCAAAATCTCCTCCGATGGCCTCTCAAAGTCGTACAAGGGTTTGTTCGACTCACCCAGGACGTTGGACGAGTTGCTGAACGCCGAACGCACGTCTCCGCCGACGCCCGACAACGAGTCTCCGCCGGCCGCCATGACGGGCAGCTGTCCGCCCCCAGGCGTGGCGGGGGCGGACCGGGAGGAGGGGGGGCCGGGCGGGATGGGCGGAGACTTGGTGGAGCGCGGCGAGGAGTTGGGCGTCGAACGCGGCGACGCCTGGTGGTTCTGGAGACAAACGAGACACAACATAACCTCACTTTATAGCGGAAACTATGCTGGAATACATTCTTTCACGTGTCTTTGAATCACAACATTGAATATAATATATTGTTTAATTTGGTTCTTAAATCATGACGCACCGTGAAAACCGACAGCCAGCTACCTGTCATAGCAACATCTCTAGTCTCTGTGTATTTCCATTGTTGTCAGCACAAAATCCTGGACCTGATCTTGAGGTGGGCTTCGAAATGTGATGAATTATTGCAGTCTTTTTGTTTTTACAATATACAGCGAAACCTCTACCCATCGTTTTTCAAGGGACCATGAAAATAAAACCATCCATGGACGAAAACGATCCATGCAGGAAAATTTAACTTCGATTAGCCTATATGGGAGTGGGGTGAGAAAAAATAAATGATATAATAAGCAGGAAAACGATGGATCCGGGACGTTTCACTGTATACAGTGAAACCTCGATGCATCGTTCCCGGATCCATCGTTTCCTGCTTATTATATCATTTATTTTTTCTTACCCCACTCCCATATAATCAAAGTTAACTTTTCCTGGATGGATTGTTTTCCTGCATGGATGGTTTTATTTTCCTGGTCCCTTGAAAAACGATGCATAGAGGTTTCACTGTATTGTCATTGTAGGTAGCTTTTTCAGTAAACATCAACCAATGCGCCAATGGAATAGCCTTCCACGGGCACAGATGAAGTCTATATCAACCATGGGGCAACTCAACGTCTTACTTTCAACACTATTACTATAAATGAATTTTATTTTCTTTTCTTATCCTTATTTTACTAATTCAATTTTCTACTATCTTTTTTATACTTAGGTTAATTAGGTTATACTTTTAGATTAGTTCATCGTTCAACCAACGGAAATAGAAGCCTCTGTAACAACTAAGGTATTTCCTAAGTTGGAAATAAATAAATACAATACAAATACAATGAAAGATCTGTCCTCCTTGAGCCAGCTAGGCGTAGGACGTTAGGTTGAGTAATGGCCGCCGTACCTTGAGCATCTTCATGAGCCCCTCGAGCTGCACCATGAGCTGGCGGCGCGAGTCCTGCAGCGCCCCCAGGTGGTTCTCCAGCTCGTCCTTGCGCTGACGCAGCGCCCGCAGCTCGGCCATCAGCGCCGGGTTCTCCTCGGACGAGGTGGAGCTGACCCCGGCCGCCTCCAGCTCCTGCTGCCGTCTGCGGCAACAAGCGTACGTCTTGACAACAATACTACAGACAAGCGTACGTGCTGACAACAATACTACAGACAAGCGTTAGCTCTTGACAACAATACTACAGACAAGCGTACGTCTTGACAACAATAACTACCAACAGTAAGGTGATAAGCAGAGGCAAGCATTTGGGGTGAAGAAAAAACCTGATTTTTGTTTTCAATACCAGTAGGCCCTATCTAAAAGCGGTGAATTGGTGTTGACTATTATAATTTATATAGTAATTATTTTCCTTTTCTTGTGCTATTCAAATGATTATGTATAGTATTTTGTTATCTATATTTATGTATTTCTTTGAATGTATCATCATTTGTTTTACTACTTGTTCAATATACTGTAATCACTAATTTACTGATAGTTTGTAAATGATGGTACTGCCACACTCAAGCATTCAAAGTGATCTATAAGTTATATTGTAAGATATGTGACTTGTGTACCGATTTCCACGAAAGGGTTTAAAGGAATAAACACTACTACTACTACTAATACTACTAGAGTAGACCCTCGTTGATTCGAATTCCAAGGGATTCCAAAACACAAAATTTGAATTATCGAAATGAATTAACATTGATATCCCTATACCAGCGGTCGGGGTCATTTATCTAATTCGAATTATCAAGGGTTTACTGTATATGCATGCAATAGAAGAGTCCCCTGCCACATGCACCCCCCTCACAACACACATAGCCAGGTCTACCTTAACCTTGCAATCTCGCGCATGATCTCCCTGTTCTTGGCCTCCAGCTGTGAGATCAGCTCCCTCTGGGCTCGGGACGTGTCCATGCTCAGGCTGCCCTCGGACGGTGCTCGGCCCTGAGACACAACACAACGCTCTCATGAACTGACACTTGAGCCTGAATCGCACACTTCAACCTATTCTTCAATCTTGAAACTACTCGATCAGTTGAAAGGTGTTGAACGTGATCAGGATTTAGCTGAACAGGCGTGTCTTGCATCAAGTATGGAGTCTGTACGAGAATGCTATTTAAAAAACACGCCTCGACTACATTTGAACCACGGACGTCCTGACTACCAGATCCGCGCTCTACGCATTCGACCATTGAGACAGGTCGAAAATCACGCAACATTTATGGGTTTAAGTAGATTATTCATGAAAAATACGTGAATTAATTATTCAAGTATTTTAACCTTTACTTTACACTTTTTAATGACTGGAAATATCTCTCTCTCTCTCAAATTCGACCACAAAATCAGTGCAGATTGGCAAATCTGGCAAATCAGTGCAAATTGTAAATCTCGAAGTGAGGTCAGTCGAGCTTGTAGCGTGACTCACCGAAGACCTGGCCTCGGCTGCGAGTCGCGCAGCGTACCGCGCGATCAGCCGGTGCTCGTCGTCCAGTCGCGCCGAGTCAAGGCTCGTAGAGTACTTCCCGGGACTGTTCCAGCACATACCACTACGACAACAACAAACAGCACGGCTTTACTACGTTTCTCATTCGTCACTTCAAATGTATTACAGACTTTGAAACGAGTTGGGGCAATTTCAGACAAAACAAAAGCAGTAGATTATCATAAATTATCATTGTCAAAGGTATATAGCTAAAAAAACAAGGTTTTTAGATCCATACCTATGACAATTGTGCCAAATAAGTTGAAAAGTTTTTAATGATACCGTCTTGAAGGTGTTTCAAATATCTATGTTACCTTCGTAATATATAAAGTAGGTAAAAGGTAAAGAGAGAACAGCAGCTTACAGAGGTTCACAAGTAGATAGGCCTACTCATGGTGGAGAGCCGTTGAGAGAACACATAGAGATGAAAAACACACAAGATTTTAGACGTTTCGGCTACTGATTACCCACTGTACTGTGACCAAGGTAACATCCAAAATATCTCAAATCTTGTGTGTCTAAATCATATCTTTGTGCTCTATCAACGGCTCTCCACCACAAGTAGGCCTATCTACTCGTGAACCTCGGTAAGCTGCTGTTCTCTCTTTCCCTCTCACACAATTCATGTAATTGCAACACATAACTTTCAACATGTGCCACGATTGAAACTCTGTCTTGCAAATGGTTCCGCGATGGCCGCCTTGTTACCTGCGTTGCGTTGAGCGACTGTCCATGGAGCCGCCGTCGAACGGGGATCCGAACGAGCTGTCGGGGAAACCGTTGTGCGAGGGCAGCGGCGAGGGGGGGCTGGAACAAACCAACGCTCTCATTACGCTCACAGCGATCTCAGCTGATTATACCGGGTTCGAGAACGCAGAGCTCAGGACCATATGTATATATTGGGTTTAACGACGCACTGTTATGATAGCGCTGATCTAATGGCGTCGGATGGATGATTAATGAGATGATAGGATGATGAGATGTAGGTTCTTGGGTAATGGGAAGGATAGTGGGAAGGAAGCGGTCATGGCCAACTCATTGTAGGAACCATCCCGGCATTAGCCTAGACTACAGAGGGAAACCCCTGTAAAGGTGGCCGGCGGCGGAGATTGATACTCCATAATAAACATTCACAATATGTTACGTGTTATTTGTATGTAAGGTACGCTGTGAGGTGGAAATATCGAGTGTTACTGTTACATGCAACTGATCTTTACACCTGCGTTATTATTACATCTGAGCAGTTTTGACAGTATTATCTGCATCTTGTGATGTGTTTGTTAGTTTTGTATCTTGCACAGTTGAAGTCAGTCGATCGAACTTCAGGAAGAGTCCGTCCTACAATGGTGTAATTCTCTATAACAAACTCCCCACGAGAATGAACAGACTTTCTGACATCACGTTCAAAAACAAACTGAAAAATATCTTTCAATAATTTGTCCATACTCGGTGAATGAGTATTTGAATAATAGTGAATTGTAACGTATTCAGGACTTTCTTAGTAATTTACGTATTCAATAACATCTATGTGTTCAACAGAATAAATAAACATTATTATTATTATTCATATCTGCGAGATCCCCGACGGGAACGACGGTCTGGTACTCACACGATGTGCGACAGGTTGAGTGTTTTCTCCGGCTCGTCGGGGAAGCGCGGGATGTTGGTCTTGCCCTTCTCCGGAACGCACCGGAACGACTTGCGCAGAGAGTGGCCGATCTGTTTGCTGGGGGACTTCTGTGAACACGACAAGAACGCGCGGTCAGCGGCGCTCGGGTTGGTACTGCTTACCACGACTCGGCAGGCACATGAATAGGATATATCGTCAATGTACGTGTCTAGGAAAATAGCCCGAGGCTTGATATATGAACGTTAGCAAACATTTCCAGCCCACTTTTATAGAGCTTTGTATGTGTGTGTTTTTTTTTGTAAGCACTGCACAGGTCGCAGGGTTTGACCGATCAACATGCAACTTTTTCTGTATACGTAAACTTATCCAACTCAGAACTGTGTGGTTTTTGGGTCGAATCAGTTGGACGATTATTGAGAAACATCATCTCAAAGTTTCTAAAAACCTCATAAGATTAGGCAAAGCGGAAAAAATTGAGAAATAAAATCTCTCCAATATTCTGTTCATGTTTATATACATACCTACGTCATGACTAATGGTCTCTGGAGAAACTAAAACATTTTTTATAATTTCCGAAATTGAGACGATGATTTATATTTTTCCTAAAATAGGGGAAGTAAATATCGTCACTATTCACTAAAATCCAGTGTCAGTGTTGTGATGTCCTGACGAGAATGGTACAAGAGGAAGTTAGTGCGCTGGACTCACGTATGTGGTGTACTAACGAGAATGAGAGGAAGTCAGTGCGCTGGACTCACGTATGTGGCGTACTAACGAGAATGAAAGGAAGTCAGTGCGTTGGACTCACGTATGTGGTGTACTCCTTGACCTCGTGCTCGTTAGTGTGCGAGCTGGACACGCGGCCGCGCCAGAAGCACTCCTGGCACAGCTGGTAGCCGTGGCACTTGAGGCAGCGGTAACGGAACCCGTTGAAGCCTTCCCGTTGGCAAGCGTCGCACGCCATCGGGTGGACAACTTGACAACAACAAACCTCGTTAAGCACAAATGGAAGCGATAACAAAACTGTTATCCTCTTATATTATATTTAAAAAGCTCGTGTCACATGTTAGAGGATGAACTCCTCCGAAACGGCTCGACCGAGTGCCGTGAAATTCCTCACGCACTTTCGATAGGGCTGGTAGAAGGTCCTAAGGTATACGAGACACTTCAAGGACAACACCAGTAATAGCGTTGTACAATGACATTGACGGCGTACTCAAGGTCTGCCGCGCTCGCCAGCATTTGCAACAGTACACGCTAGATACCGCCTAATCACTTTGGTGGCAGAACAACGTTTGCCGAGTCAGCTAGTGTTTCTATAGAAGTTGTCAGGAGGTAAATAGCACCGAAAGTGGCTTAGTGATGTGAAAACATTGGAATCACTTCTCCAGTATTAAAATGTAAGAGAGTTCTAAGACAACTACAGATATATATTAGTACAAATCACTTGGACGGCAGAACAACGTTTGCCGAGTCAGCTAGTCTTTATAGACGTATATTGAATAAAGCAGGGAAGGTTTGTTACCTGTCTCGACGCTGGCCAGCCGATGGAGGAGCGGCAGCCACACGAGGCAGTGCGGCCCCGGGTCGGACATCATCGTGTCCATGTAGTCGTTCACCGTCACCTTGGTGGCCTGCACAACAAACACACTTGAGCCATCTCTCTCTCTCTCTCTCTCTCTCTCTCTCTCTCTCTCTCTCTCTCTCTCTCTCTCATCCCCAGTGCACTATATCTAACCACGATGTAGTCAGACCAGCCGCCCCGGTGCCTAAGTCAATTATCGCTAGTGGTAGAAACTGAAGTCACTGTTGGGCGTGGGTTCGAGTCCCGCATAAGGCATGGGTTTTTGTAAACGTCATTTCACCTATCATCACTTCATAGTTTTATTATCATCCGCTCATTCGTACCCCCGTATAACCTAGCTGTTGGTGGGGTCGTTAAGCAACATGAAAAAAAAACACAGACTTCCATAACTAGACTTTTTTTTTTCATGTTGCTTAACGACTCCACCAACAGCTAGGTTATACGGGGGTACGAATGAGCGGGTGATAATGAAACGATGAAGTGATGATAGGTGAAAGGACGTTTACAAAAACCCATGCCTTATGCGGGACTTGAACCCACGCCCAACGGTGACTTCAGTTTGTACCGCTAGCGATAATTGACTTGGCCACCGGGGCGGCATCAGACTTTCATAAGCAGACTTTCACACTACTTCAGATGGGACTTCATCTATTACCAAGAGATTTTTGCACTGTAAACAGTATTGTAATTTAAATATGAATGTTCAACGTTATCTTTTAAATAAAGAACCATAGCCTACAGCATAAGGGATTTTTATACCAAACTAACTTAAATTTTTACTCGTTATTACATACTGTTTCAATATTTGTTGACGAAACTCAACACGTACAATATATACAGCGAATAGAGAGAAAGATTTTATTTATAAAACACGGACACTGTATAACAAAATGTATGAAAACAGTGCATCATTTTAAATAAAATTAGAGAAAGAATTAATAATGTAAAAGTAATAAGGCTAAAACAAAAGAACAAACGCAAATATAAATTGATAACACCAAAAATGTATAGAAAATTAAGTGATAAGTTTGCCGTATAAATGGTTTCGTAATACGGCAATTGATCCTCTCCAAGCCAATAGACTCATATGTAACTTTGTTCCGACTTACGCGCACGCCTGAGAATATAGCGTTGGTGAGGCCGTCGCTGTAGCTGAACGAGGGGGACTCGTAGACGGCCGCGGGCAGCGCCAGCACCTCCTGGAGGTACTCGGTGAACTTCCACATCACCATGTGGCCGTTGCCGTCAGAGATCTGAGAGAATACGACTGGAACACACGAGAACGCAGTGTACTTCATCACTCGGTTCAACCAAGCAAAGTACTTTGGAGAGCAATGATTGTAATTGAATATATGTTTCAAAGCGGGCATATGTGGTACCCTGTGTCCAGAAAACGGGAAGAATTGAAAATGATTTCATGGAAATACTGACAAATAACAATTGTCAATTCATTCTTTTAAAAGATTAAATTAACATTTCCAGACCGTTGAGAGCAATGGATGTAATTAAATATATGTTTCAAAGCGGGCATGTGTGGTACCGTGTGTCCAGAAAACGGGAAAAATTGAAAATGATTTTCCGAAAATTCTGACGAATAACAAATGTCAATTCATTCTTATAAAAGATAAAAATAACATTTCCGGACCGTTGAGAGCAATGGTTGTAAATAAATATATGTTTCAAAGCGGGCATGTGTGGTGCCCTGTTTCCAGAAAACGGGAAAATTTGAAAATGATTTCATGAGAATTCTGACTAATAACAATTGTTAATTGATCCCTCCTCATGCATGAAATAACATTTCCAGACCGCTGAGAGCAATGGATGTAATTAAATATATGTTTCAAAGCGGGCATGTGTGGTACCCTGTGTCCAGAAAACGGGAAAAATTGAGAATGATTTTCCGAAAATTCTGACGAATAACAATTGTTAATTCATTCTATTAGAAGATTTAAATAACATTTCCAGACCGTTGAGAGCAATGGTTGTAATTAAATATATGTTTCAAAGCGGGCATGTGTGGTACCCTGTGACCAGAAAACGGGAAAAATTGAAAATGATTTTCCGAAAATTCTGACGAATAACAATTGTTAATTCATTCTTTTAAAAGATTAAAATAACATTTCCAGACCGTTGAGAGCAATGGTTGTAATTAAATATATGTTTCAAAGCGGGCATGTGTGGTACCCTGTGACCAGAAAACGGGAAAAATTGAAAATGATTTTCCGAAAATTCTGACGAATAACAATTGTTAATTCATTCTTTTAGAAGGATTAAATAACATTTTCAGACCGTTGAGAGCAATGGTTGTAATTAAATATATGTTTGAAAGCGGGCATGTGTGGTACCCTGTGTCCAGAAAACGGGAAAAATTGAAAATGATTTTCCGAAAATTCTGACGAATAACAATTGTTAATTCATTCATTTGAAAGATTAAAATAACATTTCAGACCGTGGGTGCAATGGTTGTAATTAAATATATGTTCAAAAGCGGGCATGTGTGGTACCGTGTGTCCAGAAAACGGGAAAAATTGAAATTGATTTTCCGGAAATTCTGACGAATAACAATCGTTAATTCATCCTTTCTTATGCATGAAATAACATTTTCAGATCGCTGGGTGCAATGGTTGTAATTAAATATATGTTCAAAAGCGGGCATGTGTGGTACCCTGTGACCAGAAAACGGGAAAAATTGAAAATGATTTTCCGGAAATTCTGACGAATAACAATTGTTAATTCATTCTATTAGAAGATTAAAATAACATTTCCAGACCGTTGAGAGCAATGGTTGTAATTAAATATATGTTCCAAAGCGGTCATGTGTCCTACCCTGTGTCCAGAGAACGGGAAAAATTGAAAATAATTTTCCGATAATTCTGACGAATAACAATCGTTAATTCATTCTATTAGAAGATTTAAATAACATTTCCAGACCGTTGAGAGCAATGGTTGTAATTAAATATATGTTCCGAAGCGGTCATGTGTCCTACCCTGTGTCCAGAAAACGGGAAAAATTGAAAATGATTTTCCGATAATTCTGACGAATAACAATCGTTAATTCATTCTATTAGAAGATTTAAATAACATTTCCAGACCGTTGAGAGCAATGGTTGTAATTAAATATATGTTCCAAAGCGGGCATGTGTGGTACCGTGTGTCCAGAAAACGGGGAAAATAGAAAATGATTTTCCGAAAATTCTGACGAATAACAATTGTTAATTCATTCTATTAGAAGATTTAAATAACATTTCCAGACCGTTGAGAGCAATGGTTGTAATTAAATATATGTTCCGAAGCGGGCATGTGTCCTACCCTGTGTCCAGAAAACGGGAAAAATTGAAAATGATTTTCCGAAAATTCTGACGAATAACAATCGTTAATTCATTCTTTCAAAAGATTAAAATTACATTTTCAGACCGTTGGGAGCATTGGTTGTAATTGAATATATGTTTCAACGCGGGCATGAGTGGTACCCTGTGTCCAGAAAACGGGAAATATTGAAAATGATTTTCCGAAAATTCTGGCGAATAACAATTGTTGATTCATTCGTTTGAAAGAATAAAATAACATTTCCAGACCGTTGAGAGCAATGGTTGTAATTAAATATATGTTTCAAAGCGGGCATGTGTGGTACCCTGTGACCAGAAAACGGGAAATATTGAAAATGATTTTCCGAAAATTCTGGCGAATAACAATTGTTAATTCATTCGTTTGAAAGTATTAAATAACATTTCCAGACCGTTGAGAGTAATGGTTGTAATTGAATATATGTTTCAAAGCGGGCATGTGTGGTACCCTGTGTACAGAAAACGGGAAAAATTGAAAATGATTTCACGAAAATTCTGACGAATAACAATTGTTAATTCATCCTTTCTGATGCTGGTAATAACATTTTCAGACCGTTGAGAGCAATGGTTGTAATTAAATATATGTTCCAAAGAGGGCATGTGAGGTACCCTGTGTCCAGAAAATGAAAAAATTGAAAATGATTTTCCGAAAATTCTGACGAATAACAATTGTTAATTCATTCTTTTGGAAGATAGAAATAACATTTCCAGACCGTTGAGAGCAATGGTTGTAATTAAATATATGTTTCAAAGCGGGCATGTGTGGTACCCTGTGACCAGAAAACGGGAAAAATTGAAAATGATTTTCCGAAAATTCTGACGAATAACAATTGTTAATTCATCCTTTCTTATGCGAGTAATAACATTTCCAGACCGTTGAGAGCAATGGTTGTAATTAAATATATGTTTCAAAGCGGGCATGTTTGGTACCCTGTGTCCAGAAAACGGGAAAAATTGAAAATGATTTTCCGAAAATTCTGACGAATAACAATTGTTAATTCATCCTTTCTGATGATGGTAATAACATTTTCAGACCGTTGAGAGCAATGGTTGTAATTAAATATATGTTTCAAAGCGGGCATGTGTGGTACCCTGTGTCCCAGAAAACGGGAAAAATTGAAAATGATTTTCCGAAAATTCTGACGAATGACAATTGTTAATTCATTCTTTTGAAAGATAGAAATAACATTTTCAGACCGTTGAGAGCAATGGTTGTAATTAAATATATTTTCCAAAGCGGGCATGTGTGGTACCCTGTGTCCAGAAAACGGGAAAAATTGAAAATGATTTTCCGAAAATTCTGACGAATAACAATTGTTAATTCATTCTTTTAAAAGATTAAATAACATTTTCAGACCGTTGAGAGCAATGGTTGTAATTAAATATATGTTTCAAAGCGGGCATGTGTGGTACCCTGTGTCCAGAAAACGGGAAAAATTGAAAATGATTTTCCGAAAATTCTGACGAATAACAATTGTTAATTCATTCTTTTGGAAGATAGAAATAACATTTTCAGACCGTTGAGAGCAATGGTTGTAATTAAATATATGTTTCAAAGCGGGCATGTGTGGTACCCTGTGTCCAGAAAACGGGAAAAATTGAAAATGATTTTCCGAAAATTCTGACGAATAACAATTGTTAATTCATCCTTTCTGATGCTGGTAATAACATTTCCAGACCGTTGAGAGCAATGGTTGTAATTAAATATATGTTTCAAAGCGGGCATGTGTGGTACCCTGTGACCAGAAAACGGGAAAAATTGAAAATGATTTTCCGAAAATTCTGACGAATAACAATTGTTAATTCATTCTTTTGGAAGATTTTAATAACATTTTCAGACCGTTGAGAGCAATGGTTGTAATTAAATATATGTTTCAAAGAGGGCATGTACGGTACCCTGTGTCCAGAAAACGAAAAAATTGAAAATGATTTTCCGAAAATTCTGACGAATAACAATTGTTAATTCATTGTTTTGGAAGATTTTAAAAACATTTTCAGACCGTTGAGAGCAATGGTTGTAATTGAATATATGTTTCAAAGAGGGCATGTACGGTACCCTGTGTCCAGAAAACGGGAAAAATTGAAAATGATTTTCCGAAAATTCTGACGAATAACAATTGTTAATTCATCCTTTCTGATGCTGGTAATAACATTTTCAGACCGTTGAGAGCAATGGTTGTAATTAAATATATGTTTCAAAGCGGGCATGTGTGGTACCCTGTGTCCAGAAAACGGGAAAAATTGAAAATGATTTTCCGAAAATTCTGACGAATAACAATTGTTAATTCATTCTTTTGAAAGATAAAAAAACATTTTCAGACCGTTGAGAGCAATGGTTGTAATTAAATATATGTTCCAAAGCGGGCATGTGAGGTACCCTGTGTCCAGAAAACGGGAAAAATTGAAAATGATTTTCCGAAAATTCTGACGAATAACAATCGTCAATTCATCCTTCCGTATGCAGGTAAAAACATTTCCAGACCGTTGAGAGCAATGGTTGTAATTAAATATATGTTTCAAAGAGGGCATGTACGGTACCCTGTGTCCAGAAAACGAAAAAATTGAAAATGATTTTCCGAAAATTCTGACGAATAACAATTGTTAATTCATTCTTTTGAAAGATAGAAATAACATTTTCAGACCGTTGAGAGCAATGGTTGTAATTAAATATATGTTCCAACGCTGGCATGTACGGTACCCTGTGTCCAGAAAACGGAAAAATTGAAAATGATTTTCCGAAAATTCTGACGAATAACAATTGTTAATTCATTCTTTTGGAAGATTGAAATAACATTTTCAGACCGTTGAGAGCAATGGTTGTAATTAAATATATGTTTCAAAGAGGGCATGTACGGTACCCTGTGTCCAGAAAACGAAAAAATTGAAAATGATTTTCCGAAAATTCTGACGAATAACAATTGTTAATTCATTCTTTTGAAAGATAGAAATAACATTTTCAGACCGTTGAGAGCAATGGTTGTAATTAAATATATGTTTCAAAGCGGGCATGTGTGGTACCCTGTGTCCAGAAAACGGGAAAAATTGAAAATGATTTTCCGAGAATTCTGACGAATATCAATTGTTAATTCATTCTTTTGAAAGATAGAAATAACATTTTCAGACCGTTGAGAGCAATGGTTGTAATTAAATATATGTTCCAAAGCGGGCATGTACGGTACCCTGTGTCCAGAAAACGGGAAAAATTGAAAATTATTTTCCGAAAATTCTGACAAATAACAATCGTTAATTCATCCTTTTTGATGATGGTAAGAACATTTTCAGACCGTTGAGAGCATTGGTTGTAATTAAATATATGTTTCAAAGCGGGCATGTGTGGTACCGTGTGTCCAGAAAACGGGAAAAATTGAAAATGATTTTCCGAGAATTCTGACGAATAACAATTGTTAATTCATTCTTTTGAAAGATAGAAATAACATTTTCAGACCGTTGAGAGCAATGGTTGTAATTAAATATATGTTCCAAAGCGGGCATGTACGGTACCCTGTGTCCAGAAAACGGGAAAAATTGAAAATGATTTTCCGAAAATTCTGACAAATAACAATTGTTAATTCATCCTTCCGTATGCAGGTAAAAACATTTCCAGACCGTTGAGAGCAATGGTTGTAATTAAATATATGTTTCAAAGCGGGCATGTACGGTACCCTGTGTCCAGAAAACGGGAAAAATTGAAAATGATTTTCCGAAAATTCTGACGAATAACAATTGTTAATTCATTCTTTTGAAAGATCAAAAAAACATTTTCAGACCGTTGAGAGCATTGGTTGTAATTAAATATATGTTTCAAAGCGGGCATGTACGGTACCCTGTGTCCAGAAAACGGGAAAATTCGAATATGATTTTCAGAAAATTCTGACAAATAACAATCGTTAATTCATCCTTTCTGATGATGGTAATAACATTTTCAGATCGCTGGGAGCAATGGTTGTAATTAAATATATGTTCCAAAGCGGGCATGTACGGTACCCTGTGTCCAGAAAACGGGAAAATTCGAATTTGATTTTCAGAAAATTCTGACAAATAACAATCGTTAATTCATCCTTTCTGATGATGGTTATAACATTTTCAGATCGCTGGGAGCAATGGTTGTAATTAAATATATGTTCCAAAGCGGGCATGTACGGTACCCTGTGTCCAGAAAACGGGAAAATTCTAATATGATTTTCAGAAAATTCTGACAAATAACAAATGTCAATTAATTCTTTTGAAAGATTAAAATAACATTTTCAGACCGTTGAGAGCAATGGTTGTAATCTCCCGTACGCTGATACAAGCCGACCACGTGATTGTTTGGTTCGACAGAACACGCAGAGATCGCAGTGACGGCCGAGCCCCAAGTCATAACCATGCCCGGCAGCGACGTCTCTCTGCTCTTCACCGCCGCTCAACCGCTCAACCACTGTGACGTACGACTGGCCACGACAAGATGGATGTCCTTCTCGGAAGGCAGACACTCGTGGGTCCAAGATGGCCGCTACCGTTACCACGGCAACGGACTGGAGAGAGGAGAGTGTGGCGTCACCGTCTCGGACGTCAGGAGAACGGACGGTGGCGTTGCGTGGGTCGGGATGGCCGTGCCAGGAAGATCAGGGTTTCAACACATGCCTACGGTTCTCATCGTCACGGGTGAGACTTGCTACAGAACTGGACTGCGATTCCTTGATATTCAGTCGATAGCGATCCCGATCGAGACTACGAACGATCGGCAGCGCACTCAAAGTCTCTGTATGCACACGATCTTGATCGTTAGCACATGTCGATAAGTTTTGGTTCGACTAAATGCTACAGAACCGCACTGCGATTCTCTATATTCATTGCAAGATGCATTGAGGGTTGCGTTGGTTCGCCGTGTTCAGATGGTATATCAACTTTAACCGGAAATGCGTTCCAATTCCTGATCTCTTTCCTCAGAACACCCGATCGCTTCTCTATGTATAGTGTTGTTTTGTAGAAACTCGATGTCATGCCTCCTATATACCTCAAATATTCGCTTCTAAGACGCAGTGCAGATTGCCATCCAAGATGCGGTGGAAGTAAACAACTGCGCTAGGCTTATGAAAAAGTATATTAATTGGTACTGCAATTAAATAAAATGTGAATACTTGTTTGTTCATGACATGTGGATTCCTCACACAAATTTGATTACATCAACAAATCGTCCAGATGTAAGTTACTTGCAATATAGCTTGCATTTTTATGAATTATTATTACGAATTACTTCACAATTTAAATAATGCACAATTTAACCTCTCTATTTCCGTTCTACTTCAATACCCCTCGCCTCCCGGATCACACGAAGCGAGCGCGTTGACCACTGTGCTGCGTTTGCCGGTACAAGCGCTTATCTGTTGCAGTGTCCCCGTCCGAGCCTGACCTCGTGTTGACCTCGGGTACCTCGTACAGAGCCGGCAACACCCTGCATGCCACGTGCCGTGTTGGTGGCGCTCCTGCCGCCGCCATCACCTGGTACCTGGGGGGAGAGGTCATCCGGCGCGACCTGGAGGACGACCTGCCTGACCTGGCCTGGACCTGGCCCTGGGAACCACGCAACGTCACGCAGGTCGTACGGCACAGGGTGACGGCACGGGACGACGGCAAGACGCTAGCCTGCCGAGTCGGTCATGTGGCTATTAGAGGGTTCTTGGAAACCGAGACGCAGATTTTTGTACGAGGTGAATAATTGGATGAGCGTTAGCGGAGATTTTCACTCAACTCTTACGTAGCTTTGAATGTTTTTTTTTTTTTTTTTTTTTTTTTAGCAGGGATTGACCGATTGTCATGAAAATTTTTTTATACGTTAACTTATCCAACGTAGAACCCTATAGTTTCTGAGTCAAATTGGTTGGACCCTATTTGAGAAACATCATTTAGAAGTTTCTAAAAAGCCCATAAGATTAGGCTGAGCGGAAAAAATTGGAAAAAAAATCTCACTAATATGATTCAAATTTTCCTCAAATAGAAACACGAAAATGATACACACAATTACAAATGTGTAAGCAATTCGGACCGGCCGTTTTGAAGGAAATAATGTAATACATGTTTTTTATTCATCGAATAGATAGAAATAATAGCAGAAAAATATTGCATTGTTAATTCACGGCTCTCTAGATTCGTTGGTATCGAATGAAGTTCACTTTATATGATCAAGGAATGTAGCTGTTTAGATTTTACTGTCCACATATCTCGCTCACACACAACGCACATTCAGCGTGTGCCTAGTACTGAACAACGAGGTGTTCGGTAATGAACTTTAAAATGAACGCGTTTGTATTTTCTGAACATATTATACTTACAGTCGACGATCTTGAACTTTATTCACGTTCGATGTTTTTAGTGACCTTCAACGGAATAAGACGTTTGTTTGAAAGTTCATAATTTTAGATGTATCATAATCCTACTCGACACAATTGCACTATCCGTATAATATACTTCTAATAAATTCCTAACGAGATTGACTATTTCACGGTCTATCCGGAATGTCTGATATTCCCTGTTGGGGATTTTATCATGTGATCACGTGTCACCAGGCAGCCACGTGAGGTCAAGGTCGACGTGTTGACACAGCAAAGCCACGAAAACAAACTTTGAACTTTTCAAAAGATCGATTTATTCGTTACGAACTGAACATCTTGAAATGTCCTTTTCTAAGTGAACTTACCCAACAGTGGTACTTACACAAACAGTGCAATCCTGGTGTTGAAGTTGATTGTTTTTAATTTTAGATGATTAAAATGGGGTGGTGAGATCCCCCTCAGCTAGACTACATCACACATGGGAAAGGTCAACATGCAGTCAGGTCAAAGTTCAAGGTCACGAGTACTCACATCTGAGCTTGTCCATCAGCTTGCCGGCGCACATCGTAGCCAGCGCGACCTTGATCGAGAACACGCGGATCCTCCCGTTCTCCCTGGAACACGGAACACGAACGTGAGCTCTCTCAACCACCTGACCTCAACACAACATATAAATGATCGCCATGGCTTTCCCTATGAACATATTGTAGTGAAACTGCTTCACACCATTCAGAGAAGTATCTTATAGAATACTGTCCATCCAAACATTCACAATATGTTACGTGTTATTTGTATGTAAGGTACGCTGTGAGGTGGAAATATCGAGTGTTACTGTTATATACAAGCAGCAAGTTTGTATCAAGTTTCGATGTTATTAGAAAAAAAAAAAATAGGCCCTCAACCGATCTTTCCACCGTTGTTATCATAAAATTTGACTTTCAAAATTTTCAACAAATTTTGTCTGCGTCTCACAGCATATTTGTTCATTTTGTGTCGTGCACGATTCAAGTAATATAATCGTCCCTGTCTGTAAAATCAGTCTGTTGGAAATGTTTTGCCCTACAGAGACTGGGGATGCTCTAAGCCACTACAGTAGAACTTCTTTAGTAAGTTTCTCTTCACTACATTCTTCACCTTGGTAGGTTTTATTGTTCGATCCCATCCATATACTCTCACACGGTGAATAGTTTCTTTAGTAAGTTTTTCACTTTAGTACGTCTTTCATATCTGGTCCCCTGAGAAATGTACTAAAGAGGTTCCACTGTACAACATGCTGTTATATTTCTACACCAGTCTTGTTCAGTGAACCTGATCCACCGAAGTCCTAGCCTCTTGGAGCCAGCTAGACCTAGAGGCAGGAACAGTAAGCGTGATACGTACAGTGCGTAAGCCGCCAGCAGCCAGTTGAGCAACAGGTTGGAGGAGGAGTCGTGGACCTGTTGCGCGGGCGGCAGACGCTTGTTGAGGTTGTGGTACAGGCTCGACACCAGCGTCTCCAGCTTGGACACGTTCACCTCCGTCTGGGGCTCCAGCGTGTTCAGCCCGTTCTCGCGGAACGCTTCGATCACGTTCCAGATGTCCACCGCGTGCACTGGAACACGTTCAACAACTAGTTGTAGGGATAATAGGCTAACGCAGAATGTGCGTTGTGTGACGAGCGAGATGTCTATGAAGTATAATTGAAAACTCGACACACCTTGACACGTATAAATATACTTCATTCGATAGTAACGGAGGCGCCCCGGTGGCTCAGTCAACTATCACACTGCTAGTGGTAGAAACTGAAGTCACCGTTGGGCGTGGGTTCGAGTCCCGCATAAGGCATGGTTTTTTGTAAACGTCCTTTCATCTATCATCACCTCATTGTTTCATTATCATCCCCCCATATAACCTAGCTGTTGGTGGGGTCGTTAAGCAACATTAAAAAAAAAAATACTAACGAATCTAGGGAGCCGTGGATCCATCACTGCAGCATTTGTGATTAGTGACATTTGTGACAGTGATTAGGCCTAGGCTACAAACAAACAAACAAACAAAAAACACACAAACAAAGCTTCATTAGAGTAGGATGGACTCATCAAATTAATTTAAAAACTCAATAATACTATAGTGTAAAGGATCCCAGAAGAAGATTGTTGAAAAGCCGTAGAGAACAAAGAAGATGACTCGTGTATTCATTCTTTCTTACCCTTCATGATTCATCACTATCATTTTATACGTCATTGTATCTTGATATTATTCATAATGTTTTGATAAGAATAGGCCCTACTATATTTTATTAGAGTCCTCGCCACCGTCAATAGACAATTGTGAGAGTAAAAATAAAATAAAATACCATAGAAGCAGTGCAATATGAGGCATGAGCGCCTCATGCCTCTGTCAGCTCGAAAATGCCGCGTCCAATGGCTTTATCGGCGCCCTACGCCCTTGTCTAAATAGCAATTGATATACTTTATTTCAATGATAGTGAATATTTGTTTTTCAATTAATCAAAATCTTTGAATACTTCCATCAATTTTTCGTAAAATTGATGAAATATGAAGAAAATCAGGGCCAATATTGCAAAGGCGGCTGCGCCGCCTTTGCAATATTCAGTAGGCTAGCGCCTATCCTGCCTACCCGTGCGTACCGCCTCTGATATGAGGTATTTTAAAGTCCCATTTGCTATTGGAAGTAGCACTTTGATACCGACTTGCAATATTGTCGTGTTGGTACTCACGGTTGGCCTTCTTCTGCACGAAGCGTAGCTTGCATGCGGTCCGGTACGACGCGAACCTGATGAGGTCGAAGTTCTGCGAGCGCATCTCCTGCAGCAGCTGCAGCCGCCCCTCGTCACCCATCGCGCTGGCTCAGTCGGGCAGGACCCTGCACGGGCAGACAAACAGGCGTGAGGGGTCAAGAGGTTAAGCAAGAGGTTGCCTAGTGAGGGGCACTCAACATTTGAAATTTAAAATGTTCAGAGCAGAAATATTAAAATTTTCAATGCAAATTCATTGAAATTTTCAATACACATTTATTGAAATTTTCAATGTACATTATTTTCGATGCAAATTCACTTCTTCGTCTTCTTTTTCTTCTTCTTCTTCTTCACTTTATAAATAAGGGATTGTTGAAGGACCTTGACAATTTTGTAAGCAAAATACCGGTGACACAGTTATCCCTTCACGAGGTGGTTCAGTAAATCGTTCAAGTATAATCGTTATACCATCACAAAGCTAGACCAAAATTCAATTTTTGACACCTTCATAAATTAAAATCACCTTTTTGTTTAATTTATCATGAAAATAGTAAAAACAGATGTAATATCGGAACCCACAACTGGCGTAGTTAATTTTCCACCCCTAAAAAACTACCCTCACCGCCCTCAAACATGGATGACAGGTGATGACCTTCTCTAAGAAAAAACATTCGAAATCGGAACCAAAGGGGAATCTACGCCTTGCCTGTCTGGGTAGGCAACTTGTCTTGTCTCTGTGTATTGCCATTGCCGTTAGCACAAAATCCTCGTCCTGCTCATAAGGTGAGCTTCGAAATATGACATGTTTCTACAGTCCTAGAGACCGTGAATTGTTAGTAGAGGCGCGTAGCGAAGACTTCCATTCAACATACAGACAAAATCGGGCTTTCGCGTTTTTTAAATACAATTTTGTACAGAAGAAGTCCACGAGCAGTTGAACTGATCAACTTTGAACTGTTTCTGCACGTTGGTGTCATACCAAAATAAACTGAAATTATTCTTGAGCAAAATCGGTTCGACCGTTTTATCGGAAACCTTAGAAAATCCCCATAACAATAACCCAGGGGAAATATTCGGCAAACAAAAATCCTTCAAAAGTCCCTCACATTTATACTGTACACAAAAACAACTACCGGTATCAGATATACTTTTACATTAATCGGATGATGAATAACGAAGACGCATAATTAGTTTACACTCAATTGCATAGGATCGAAATGTGTAGCAGGTAGTCGCATTATAAGCTTCAACAGGTCGCACTAGATAACTAGCAACAAGTAGCAAGTAAAACGCTCGACGTAATACAAGGACTGTGGATAAAGATTGAGCTCATATAACTCTAGATTGTCATATACTTGTGAGCTCATCCCACAGCGAACATACGGTACTGCGTTCTCCTAGTGTCTACCGTCTTCAAGGTATCAAAAAGCTCAGAGTTTGTGGCTTGTTGTAACTGTTGGGTTCACGGACATTTAGACGAATAGTGTCGGTATTTATTCCCCTAATTGAAGAGAAAAGCAGAAACGATCTTCGCATTTTTCAGAAATTATAAGGCATTTGTTTGTCCTCCAGGACCCGGCCCTTTTACTGAGTCGTGACGTAGACATTACTAGATTCTGTTTGTGTTTCTAAATAGAATTGGTAATGCCTACTCATGACTCATGGTCTCTGGAGGACAAAACATTATTTATAATCTCTGAAATTGAGACGATCATTTATAGTTTTCGCTAAAATTGTCGAAATAAATATCGTCATTATTCGATGTTGTTCTAGGGTTGTTATGTCCCTTAACACCACTCGGCTGTTGCCCGAGCATGACCTACTTGGTGACAGAAGGCTGGATCGATACCCCCCCCTGCTGGCAGACTACCCCAACACAACCTCACAGAGAGGGGTCATCAGGAGTCCGGGGTTCGGTTCCCGTCACGATCGACCATCCTGACATCCTGACAGAGCCTAGCATGCTGAACCGTCATTCAGGGGACCGGGGTTCGAGGCCTACAGGACGGATAAATCAACTATAATTTCTCAAATTATTCCTAGTTTTCACTAAAATTGGTTAAATAGATATCGTAGTTATTGTGTGGAATCTAGTTCCATGGTTATGACGGCCTTTAACGCCGTGCGGGTCACGCTGGCTGCCGGTAAAACAGTCCGGCCCGTGCTATTGATCCGGCTGTCACTGTACTGTCTGTGCCGCGAACATCGGCTGGTCTTACCCGGGCTAGCTGACAGTCCAGCTCAGTCGCGTCCAGTAGTACTATTCGGCACATTACGCCCGAGCCCAAGAGACCAATACTACGTCACCGATATGCTGCTTGGGTTGCAAAAAACAAGGTTACTCTTCAAAGGTTATTTATGGTTTAAGCGATGTACGAGCGCGTGATATTGGAAATACGAATAAAATCAAACAAATAGTATACAATAACTAAATAATAATACAAAATCGAAACGAATTGATCCATTTTGTAATAAATATAAGAACAGAGAAAAAAGAATAAAAAGGGTTTCAAGACGATCAAGATAATAAGAAAATTCAACATTTTCTTCTCCCCACTGTGAATGTTTGAATTATTTTCTAACCCTAAAATTACTATACCTTAAGATTGTTTGTTAATGAGTTATCTTATTTTAATTATTGTCTGGGTTGGTGAGATCGCCCTTGTGGTGCCCCGTCAGAACGATCCTATCCCTCATACATAGCCTTAATTGGAAAACAATGGTTTTGTATCATTTTGCGACGTTTTAAAAAAATATATCATCTAAGAAAACGCAACATTTCCGTTGTTGATTTATTGGAGCAATAGAAGCATACTTTATGGTATTTATATGAAATGTAATGGAAAGTTATATTGATACCGATAAACAAGTGCTTTCAGCTCAAAACAATTATGTCACTGCCTTCCTGTTTAATTCATCAATCATTTTAATCAGTTTAGGGCTGGTATTACGAATGGTTAGTTAGTGGATTAACTACATTTTTTTTATTTATTTAATAGTTACCTGCAATTTAATTGATTAGACCTGATGCTTATTCTTAACGATTTTCTTGATTCATGTAAAAACATTGGAAACATCGTAATGTTTTCCTATCAAAACAGCTGATCCGATTTGAGTGAAGCTTCGGAATAATGTATAACATTTAAGTTCACAATTCAATTTCATGAAAATAAGAATCAATTCCAAAGAAACATTTTTTCCGAATTTTCTCCTCTGGTTTATTTTCATTAAAGATTTGAGCATGTATAAATGGGTTTTCTCAGAAGTTGTGCAACCAATTGCGTCTCAAAAGTTTACAATATCGAATTGGATGATGACACTTGTGTACGCCACGTTACTCCTCAATTTGCACCGGCACATGCAGCGCAGTGGTTAACGCGCTCGCTTTGTGTGATCCGGGAGGCGAGGGGTTTTTGACAACAAATTCTAGTGAAACTGCTTCACACCATTCAGAGAAGTATCTTATAAAATACTGTCCATCCAAACATTCACAATAGGCCTATGTTACATGTTATTTGTATGTAATGGCACGCAGTGAGGTGAAAATCTATGGCTAGAATATATAAAAAATATATATAGAAAGCAATGTAGGCCCTATACTGTTACATACAAGTGATCTCTCCACCTTTGTTATTATACCGTAACATTCGAGTCATTAGCATTTTAGACAAATATTGTCTGCATCTTGTGATGTATTTGTTGATTGTGTATCTTGCACCGTTGAAGTTGAAGGTACTGGTACGATCATTTGTATATGTGAAATCACCCTGAAGGGAACTTTTTGCCCTGTGGAGACTGGGGCCTTAATGATCCCACCAGCAGTCAAGTTACTTGGGGATTTGATACTACTAGCACTCAGCCTGAAGTGGCCGGGGTCAGTACTACTTGAACGAGGGGACTGGAAGCGTAGAATTCGTTCCACCCTAAGCGTGAACTGCCGTGTATATCTACGTTCCTGCTCGTAGCGTGAAATCAACAAATCACTAGTCTAGAAGTGAATGTCGGTTTACAGTAGGCCTATAATATTTAGATTCAAGCGGTTAATTCATGTTCAGTGTACCGGTACTAAAGATAACACGCTTCCACCATGCAACGTTTATATTGACGTTGAGACTATGCAGTGACGATAAGGGAAAGGACATTCACAAAAACGGAGCCCTTATGTGGGATTCAAACCCACGCCACCGCTCTTTTAGAGGGTTATGTTAGGTGGAGGTTTTATAGTGATGGTAGGCTAAGGTTTTGTGTTCAATGGACTACTAGATTGTAATTTTATGGTTCATGACCTGCCCCACTAACCAAAATCATCTTCTACCAAAACTTAACATAACCCTTAAAACGAGCGGTTAAAGATACCGTATATTTACTGATGACTTCAGTTTCTAAACTGGTACTTGGTTGCCTGAACTATGGAAGATGGATCATACTTCAAACAATTCAGGATTATATTCCTGATTGTGCTCTACAAACCTACACTGAAGTTCATAAAAATCTAAATAGAATCGGAAAAATTCGTTGAATAATAAAGGGCCAGGTTTGGGTCCAGTATCTGTATAGACACATGACAGAGCCTAGTATGGTCGGACGCAGATAGGAGGCCTATTGTAGGCCTATACAGATTTCAGTATTGCCGAGATGGACCATAGGCCTAGACCTATTTTAAGAAGTGACCTGGTACTAATATCACCTACTAAAAGCCTTACATCAATCTTAAATACATATGTTACAGTACTGTCAAAGAAAACGGGCAATATTGACGGGATTTAAACACGTGAAACGAAAAAAAAACTTAGCTGTCAAAATGCCAGCAACTTGTCAACCACCCACATGAGTTTAGTGAAGCATTACGAACGGAAGTATTCGCTTCTAATCCAGTACAACACATTCACATGCTTAGCTTATGATACTGCAACAATGAATTACCTTTATTGAGATGAGATAAAGTCCAATTATGTATGAAAGTTCATTTTTATATCGCGATTTTTCACTTGACACCTCTCACACATCAATACAAAACCGCAAACTTTACTAGTGTTTCATATGGCCGCTATTGCACAAGTAGCAGCACTGTGCAAACACCTGGTAAGAAATGTCAAACATTTGAAGACAAATAATGAATAAATAACTTTATTATAATATAAAATGATAAAATATGAAAGAGTGGTGGAGTATTAGGTATGATTTTGAATGAAACTATATTCATCATTTGTTTATGTATTTGCCATTCAATAGAAATGAGAGAAGGGATTGATTGATTATTACTTATTCTGTTTATTAATGTGTGTATGCCCTATATTATCAATTATTTCTTATATTCTATAATATCCTTTCTTTCTTTTATGTTCAGTCATAGACTTGAGTTATTTTTAATTCAACTTGTACGATAAATTCTTCTCTTGTACTCATTTCCAGTGTATAATATTCAACTATGACGACTACAAAACATGTACTCTGTATCATAATTGGGGCCAACACTGGACGATATTAAATATAATATAAATTCGAAAACAAACGATACCATGAGGACATTTCCTTCAGCTGAAAATGTACGTTTTTAGACATTGTACGCATTTATTGTAAATGATTACTCTAAATGACGCAAATTTAATAATTTTCCCAATTATCATCATTGTTTAAAATCTATGCTTTGTGGATATCACATATCATTTATTTATGTATGTTTTGTGTTCTTTTGTTCAATACAAAAAAATTAACGGTGCACCGTAATGATGACCGAGATCTATTGGCGTCGGTGAATGATGAATGTGACGTTTTAGGAAGCCAGATCTCAAGGATATCTCAGTATGGGATTACACGACAACAATTTCACTCTCGTCAGAAGAATAAAAATACCAAAGTACTGCTCTTTACCCACAAAAAAAGGTCTTATGTCAACTTAATAAACACAAAATCACCGTAATATTTGTACAGCTGTGCTATTTTCAGCGTCAACAATTTGTCATGACGAGATTCATGTATAAAAACACAACTATGTCTTTCAGAATGATTGAACATTGAGATCCGCGGCGAGTTTCTCAACAATTGGCAAAGTTTTTACGATGATTTGGTTGGTAGACGACCTTCAGGTCTCCATTGGTGGTCGTCAAGGTTACAGGAAAAGCATCACAATACTATACATAAGATTTATTATAATAATATTATTATAAATTTATAATTGAAAAAAAACATTTACAAATTAGAGACAAATTAATAATAAAACATAACATTAATTACTGTTTTAGAGTAAAACTACAACTACAGAAGGATAAGCTATTTGAGAAACATACATAAAAAATACACTGCGTTCCTAAAGCAGGACTTCCACAAACGCGGTATTCACAAAGGTGATATTTTAGCCGCCATCTTGGATAAACAACCAATCAGTGACCAGAGCGGTGCGGTTTCTGAACGCTGAACTTGGCACAACTTTACCGTTAAAAACCACGTTCATGGAAGAACAGCTCGAGAGGTCACACAGGTGTCTACTTTACCGACCGTACATTTCAAAACATTTCATTTCGTTACCTGAGAAACGAGCCAGGTGTTGGGGAACGCGCGAACGAGATACAGAACGTGGACAGAACGCGCGTACGAGAATGACTACGGGAACGATCAAGAACCCATGTATGCTCTTAAAATAGACTTATGAAAACATGATTGACAAAAATACATTATTACAAAAAAATACAACTAAAGCACATTTTCAATATTAAAATGTAAAAATTAGAAAAACAAAGCTGAGGTTTTCTCGGAAAATATGTTCTCGTCTGTACAAACAGCTCGACCGTGTGAAGGCACTTAACGTCGCTTAATGTCGCCGCTACGCGGTTAAAACACTGCACGGCTGTACTACGGGCGCAATAGAGAGGATCCAGTGAAATGCTACTTGCTTCGTATCAACTCTCAGACCATTGGCTTCAGAAATATAAAAATCATAATCAAATCTTGTCTCAATTTAAACATGCATAACTTGATTCAATTGTTTAAATCTGGTTATTGATGTTTTCATAATTATTTTGGTCATCTGTATTGAATGTTGCTTAGAGACATGTACACGTAGCTTGTTTATCTTCTTGCTGCTGGCTTATGAACAGTTCACGGCCCGAGCCGACACCACTACGAGGTAAGCTGCTGGTACAAGGTAAGCTGCTGGTACAAGGTAAGCTGCTGGTCTGTCTACGAGCTAATATTAACGTATGACTGACGAGTGAGTGTAGAGGAGCGTACACGTCCGCCAGTAATGCCAACTGCGTGGCTGAAGAACGAACCGCAAGTTCACTCGCTGGATCTTGGGCGGGTCTACGAGAAGAAATACAAAACAGCACGCTACTCAAGTTCCTTCTTTGGTGTTGACTTTTGCACGTCGGCAGCGAGAGTGAGGGGGGGTGGGCACTGATCCTCTTCTGGAGATCAGACGGTTCATTTGAAACATCGTGTGTCATAAACACAGACCTGGCTCTATTCCCCTCTATCTTCCAGCACAATCAAAATACAGGAAGTACAAAAATTAAACAATTGAACAATTAATTAATTAAATAATTAGACCCTGAATAATATGTACATACTAAAATGTGATAACTCACTTCATCTGTTTTCTAATAAAATATGTGAAAAGTTGATTGGAAATAACTGTTTGAATAGAAATCGAATTCAATTGTTTCAATTTCTGTCTTCACAATTAATGAAAACCCTCGTCAACTCGAGATTCAATTAATCCAAAAGTACCCGTTTTGAATGATGAAAGTTGAAATTATCAACATTTCCAACATCAATCTCATTAGTGAAAACTTTGGTAGGGCCCAGAACTATTGTTTGAATTACAGCAAATTTTGAGTTATTAGAGTTCCAATTAACGAGGGTCCACTCCATTTATTTCGTTATATTTTGTAAGTTATGTATTATTTGGAAGAGATTTGATAATGTTATCTCCAAAGCTCTCCAAGGATATTAGCGTGTTGTATTTCTTGCGTACGTCGAACTTCTCCGCACCTGACTCCGGTATCGTTCGGCTCTACGTCTCAATACGGCAGCCGTTTATGGCACTTGACTTAAATTACAAGCGGTACCAACTTGAACGAAGCTAACGTCTATACGCTAACAGAATGCCCAAACTAAAATACAAAATCACCGCAATTCGATCTGAAAAGAAAGTTCCCACCGACTCCACGAGTAGTTCCCTTGACTCGTTGGACGAGCAAGTCAGAACTCTATCTGTAATCTCAATACCTTATAGCAGATGGACTATATTAGGTTTGATGATTATAACGTAGAGTATAGATATATGAACGTGGTACGAGGTATTTGATATCTCGTTGCTTCGTATGAGATGAAGGAGAAATTCTCCTGACTCAAGTCTTGTTGAGAAGAACGACAACGTTTGAATCGTCTTCGTATCAATCAGTCCTTGTCTTTCTTCTTCTCCTTCTGATAGATATGTCTTTATTGGTCACTATTTGGTTTACAACGACAAGGGCGAGGTTTGGTCTTCCACCTAACCGTGCCCTTAAACTCAAACCTTAGTACAGAAACACTCAATCATACGATAAAATAAATTGAAGATAAATCTTAATCATAAAATTGGAGATAGATTCATTAACATTTCTGAAATTGCGATGATGATTTTTAGTTTTCTCTGAAATGAGAGAAATAAATATTGCCATTATTCTTTAGAATCTATTTTCAGGGTTGTGATATATTTAAGGATAGTTTAAAACTTGACCGTCTCTTGAGAAAGGTCGCAACGTGAAGGTTAAAATGTCGAGGATTCCTTCTTCATCTCACTTGAAGCGATGGCGAAGCGATCTCACCCGATGACAACACCTCGTATTCAGGTCGCTAGAGCCACACGAGTCTAAGGGAAGGTCTCACTTGACGGCGCTACATCACGCTGATACCAGGTCGGGCGTTGTGTTAGCGTAGTTTCTATCAAGTTGGTACCACACTTCAACGTTCAACCATGGAATTGTATAAATGGAGGTCTATCTCAGCGACGAGCCGTGTACCAGATCGCGTACTAACGGTCACTTCGATACGGCGGCCATGTTCTTCTTTCAACTGCCAGTTGGAGCTACTCCCACGTTGGTAACTCAGCACGGTCTTCTTTATTATTACATTATGTAATGATATAGAAGGCCCTGAGTTCAGACAGTAAATACGAAACAAGTGTTGATAGGCCTACACCTAACAACAATGAGCTTGAGCTGTGAACGTGGCCGCAGTTACACACTGTTTAACAGTCCACGGGAGTCGATTCAGCGGAATATCACTCTTTTTGGTGACAACTTTTCAACGGCATGAGATATTGAAATTCTAAATACGAGGAAATACAGATATACTCAATACCTTCAAGATGGTGTAAGTGATAACTTTTGAACGGTGTGAGATATCGAAATTCTGAAAACGAAGAAACACAGTTATTTTCAATACCTTCAAGGTACTACAAGTAATAGCTATTTATCTCACATCGCGTAATTGTCAGGCGTATGCGGTTAAAAAATATGTATTTTTAAGCGTATACGCCTGACAATCAGGCGATTTGAGACATATAGTTATTACCTACACCGTTTTGAAGGTATTGAAAATATCTGTGTTTCTTCGTTTTTTAATTTCGATATCTCATGCCGTTCAAAAGTTATCACCAAAAGAGTGATATTCCGCTAAATCGACTCCCGTGTACTGTTAACGTCATCAACTGGGATGAGTTTTAACACGGAGTTAAACGTCCATGCAATACAGCTCCATGGTTTAACAGTCCTGCGTGGTATAAACATTATGAATATAGCTATTAGTGAGAGCTATGGCAGTGTTAGGTTGGTTGCGTTGGACCCCTGGCAGGTCCCAGCGCTCACGGTCCCTTATTGTTGCCGGCGGTACGGCTTACAGGGGCTTGCATGTAGTTGTTGTTGCAGTATTCACAGAAGCCAGGGGTGCCCTGGGGACCTGGACCGCCCCGCAGACCTGGAAGACCTGGAACAACATTACGTCAGACGGTCACATATCGCGTACAAAGACCTACTGTCTATTGTTATTCATTATTTTATTGTTTATATCAATTATTATATTTATTTGCTGTAATTTGCTGGTAATAGATCATCTCACCTGTTCTTCCTGTCTCTCCCCTTTCTCCTTCTCTTCCTGGAAGACCTATTCCTTCAGGACCTGGCGGACCTGGAATAGAGAGGATAAGCTTTCTCAATACGATTCAACCGGCTGTAATGGATTGAACATTATGAGGTTTTTAATTTATATTTTATAATTCATCAAATACTCTAAAGATTCATTGTTACAGATGGAATAAAGACATTAATACGTGAACGTAAGCTGAAATTGTCCCTTAACTCTGTCATTTGATTATTATATTATTAAAACGATAAAAGATTTTATATTAGCGTTTGAGCTTAAAACCAACACCGAGGCCCTAGCTATTACTCGGTACATTACCGTACCTAACTATGAAATATGATTGAATTTGTCCATTTTCTAATTTGTGTAAATTTGTCATACTCAGTGCCATCCCTAATTTTGCAAATTTCTTACTAAATAGATAAACATCAAATCTATCAAAAAAAGGCACTTGATACATAAAATTGTTATCCCAAAGTTCAATAAACAGTCCTAAGCAGTATGAAATGACACGGACATTGATCACAGTCAGCCATCTTTGGAGGTGAGGGCACCAACCTTGACCAACTAACCCACCATTTGGTACCGAGCAACACAAAATGACCCTAATTTGTATCGAAACTTAAAAACGACAACCAAAAATAACTCAACGATTCCTACCTGGCAGTCCTCTAATCCCCATTTGACCTTCGATCCCGACCCCTTCCGGTCCCCTCTCGCCCTTGTCCCCTCGCTCTCCCTGTGACCCCACGGGGCCGACTGCTCCCGCGGGACCCTGCAGACCGTTGAACCCTCGCTCGCCCTGGAGACCCGGAGGACCCGGATCACCTGCGCAACATGACGTGGTCAACTCTCCCATCATCCCTCGCATTCATCGCACCCAGTCATGGCAATCACAGTCAGAACTCTATCCATCGTAAGTCAAGGGACAAGGATTTTTTTTTTTTAATAACTTCAAAACTTGATACAAATCATTGTTCCCCAATTGAGACTATATGTATGAAAGATGAGATCGTTTGTGGGGCACCACAAGCGCGATCTCACCATCCCATTATACTCATCTCATACTTTATACTAATATTATACTAACAATTAACTAACCATGCAGGAAAATTTGACATTGATTATAATTATGAAAGTGGGGGAGAAAATATAAACGATACAAGCAGGAAAATTTGAAATACAAGCAGGAAAAATTTGCAGAACAATAAGAAAAAGAAGATCAAGAAATTAAGATTGAACATTTTTCAAGTTCAATATAAATGTTAGAATTATCAACTATCCTCAAAACTATTACCTGAATATTTAACGTTTGTTGAAAGAGTTCTCTTATTTTATTTTTTATTTTTTGGTGGTAAGATTGCCCTTGTGGTGCCCCGTTAAACAATGCTTCTTTCATCCATAGCCTCAATCGAGGGACAACAATGATTTTATATCAACTTTTAATGTTATTACAAAATAATAAAAATGTATTTTCAATAATAATCATCTATCCCAGATTCCAAATTGATGTGTCAGGGGTGGAACACATATAATAATAAACACTTCTCTATCCCCGCCGGCATGTCAAGCTCTACTTGTGAACGGAGCGCTCGTAAGACGCAGAGAAGAGAGGTTGTTGGATCACGCAAGGAGGCAAGCAGCGAGAATTACTAGCGGAGAACGGAACAAAGACATGACCAGCAGTGCACAAGCAGACTAATCTTGTGTTGAATATAATGAATAAATAATAACCACTATCAAGAGTAGATATAAGTCTATTGGCTTTGAGAGGATCAATTGCCGTATTACGAAACCATTTATACGCCCAACATATCATTTAATTTTCTATTCATACTTTAGTGTTATCAATTTATATTCACTTTTGTTTTACCCTTATTACTTTTACATTATTAATTCTTTCTCTTATTTTCTTTAAAATAATGCATTGTTTTTATACATTTTGTCATACTGTGTCCGTGTGGCAACCGTTTGGTGGCAGTGTTTTATAAATAGCAACTTTCTCTCTATAAGTAAGAAACATTTTGAATCCTTGACTAATTGCTATGCGTTCAATGGATTTGAAATGTTCCGACAATAACATCCAGTGGGTTGCTGCAAGAAGGGTACTGTGGGAAGAGTCAGAAGAACCATTGGGAGAAAGAATTTCTCTAGAAAGACCAAGCAAAATGATAGAGGGACTAGCAAGGGCAAAGAAGAAGGAAGGGACGGCATTGTACTTTCATTACAGCAAAGAACAACTCGGGTCTGTTGGGAGAAACTGAGCAATAGAGTAAGTAAAGGGATGCAGAGAGGTATGAGGTACGATGTAGTGATGCCAACTGAGTTTATCATAACATAAAGAAGGTGTGCAGACTCCATGATAATAACATGGGAGCCATTTTGTGTTTTCTTGCAGTCAACTCAGAGCCAAAGCAGTGGCCAAAAGGTGCCAAAAGCAGCGAGAACAGTGGCCAAAAGCAGTGGCAAAAAAAAATCTGGAATTGAGATGATGATTTCTAGTTTTCTTTAAAATTAATTTGTTGTTCAGTTTCTCAATTGCCTTCAAGTTTATATGTTCATGAAGATTGAATCTTCAAGATTGAATACTATTCGATGGTCCTTCCTGGCTCAAAATGAACGTGAATTCTCTAATATCCTGACAGCCAATGACAATAATTAAATAATAAATATTAATGTGTGTTCAACAACAAAAAATTTTTAAGATGCATTCGTTGTTCGTTGAAATCTAGATCCAGGGCTGTGATATAAACGCTTCTACAACAGAGGAGAACGTGTGTGCGTGAAAGCTAGCCGGCAAGCAAGCAGGCATAACATGATGTTATCGGGTACCTGGGATGCCCTGAGCCCCGGCCGGGCCTTGCGTGCCGTGCCCCGAAGTGCCGGGCGTGCCGGGCGGCCCCCTCAGCCCGGCGGTCAGCTCCTCCAGCCGATCTAGAGAGCCAGATAGCACGTGTTAGCATGTTAGCGTGTGGTGTTTACCTGATGAGCCCTGTGGGCCGGGCGGACCCACGCGACCTGGCTTGCTGCGACCTGGGGCGCCCGGCGGACCGGCCAGGGTCATCGTCAGCTCGCTCAGCTGGTCTGGCAACAGGTGGCACGGTAAACACAACGTTACGGCAGTCGCTATTCATCGGACCATCGATCATTGTTGTTGCCCAAACTAACCTGAGTGACCTAATCAACTTAGCCTACTCTACTGTTACCAAGGCAATAGCTGAAACGTCTAAATCTCGTGTGTATGTACAGCTTGAAGCAGAAGTAAAAGTCTGTTTCTGTCGTTAGATACCTGTTCAATTCTATGCGATATAACCTGGACAACTGATTTGACCAGGTAGCAAAGAGACTTTTACTTCTGCCTCAAGCTGTACATAATCATCTCTGTGTTCTATCAACAGGCTTTCCAATATCCAATAGTATCTCTACTTATAAACCTTGGTAGGCTGCTGTTCTTTCTTTCCTGTTCACACAATTCATCTAACCTAACCTAAACTAACCTAAACTAACTAACCTAACCTAAACTAACCTAAACTAACTAACCTAGCCAAACAAACGTCCCACACTGATTCAATCCGAACTAAAACCTACTTCCGGTCTGACGAATAGCCACTTTCACTCAAAATACAGGTTTTGAAAGATAAAAGTTTGATTGAATGAACGTTAGTGCTTCAACAGCGAGGTCATTTCCCGCCGGCTCATATCTGTTCCGAGATAACAATGTTAGAACACATAACTTGATAGATACAAATATTACAATACAGTTGAAATATATGGCGAGTGTAAATGGCCACACAAATGAGTAGAATAAAAGCTTGAATCATGGAATTAATTCATAACTGTGGTTATGGGTCAAGATTCTGTTGAGCAACCCTTACCCCTACTACCATCAGAATAATTTTAATGATTTATTCAACTGTTAACTATACCTGACAACGTTTATACAATTCTTGAATTGTGATTTATAAGAAACGGCAATGAATAAAAATAAAAATAAATAAATAACGTCCGGGGCCTGGCTAGCCTCAAGAGACTAGGGACTAAGTATAACAAGTGAGGCTATTGGTCGTTGCAAGAGACGGCCAATCACATCGCAGTCGGCTTGTTGCTATGGCAACAGTCTTACCTCGTAGCACCGCGGCGCAGATATCTCTCAGCTCGGACTCGGTGAAGCTTCGACCCTGGACACAAAACACGGTCTCAATCACACACGACATGTGGCGTAGGAACATAACATTCACACTCAGTTTCAGTGTTATTCACATTCAGTTGCTGTAGTCTATTTTCATGTGAAATGATATGTGATTTTCTAGCAAAGTATTTGGAAAAATAAGAGCTGCAAACTCTTGATCAGCAACTAAAGGACTATCAACAAAAATTCCACGTCATTTCGGACTTTTCAATTCAAGGCAGGAAGTTGTCCGAATACCACTAACTGTTGATAACTTGACCATCGGTTTCTCGAGTTAATTTTGTATTTGAACGCACTTTTTGAACACAGTTATCTTTACATTAAGCTCATTGTCTTCAAAACTGTACATTTTATCACAAAATAGCTGAATGCTCTGAAAAAGTCATTTGTATTAAAAAAAGGTGAATAGGAGTTAATGTTGAATGAATCGGAATACCACGAAACATAGAATAAAAATATATATCCTTGATAAATACTTGGATTTGATAGCATATTTCATTAATGCTAAATTACTTCATCTCTAAGGAAGCCCTTCAAGACATGCCTCGCAATAGTGAAATCAAACTGATCCCAACTCTCCTGGGATACCCCCTCACCCTTCCCCTTCCCCTCCTCCCCGCCTCTAACGACCATCCAACTCACCGCTGGTCCGGGCAATCCATGAAGTCCCGGCTGTCCCCTCGATCCTGGAGATCCGGACATTCCCGGAGTACCTTCTTTGCCCGGCATTCCCATCGGTCCTGGAGGACCTTCCGGGCCCCGCTCCCCTCCGGCCCCTCGCTCGCCAGGCTGCGGGGGAAACACACATGAACAACGATAACTTTCAGTGACTTCGTGCTGTTTTCAATATTACGTCCGGAGGAGAATAAAACGTCACAACGTAAAAATAATAATAGTACTAAAAGTAGAGATAATTTATTGTTTGTTCGATCATATTCTTTCCAATACTACTGTAGTGAATAATATTAGGTCACTTCAAATCTTGACTTGAACTTGACACCTCTTTGTGTTTTCAATTGTCACCGCCTTATAGTAACTATTCACGTTTCACTGTTTTAGTTTTTTTTACTGAATACAAGCCTTCTTCTCAATATTTGTTGTCAAGATCAGTATTTGTACTATGACTTAATCTACGGCCCATTGCTTCTTATTTATTTTTAGATCATTATTCTGCATTGTTTGGCAAGCCAAGAATTGTGCAAAGATCTTCTGCCGCCCCAGTAGGTCAGTCAACTATCGCTAGCGGTAGAAACTGAAGTCACCGTTGGGCGTGGGTTAACGTCCTTTCACCTATCATCACTTCATCGTAAGGTCTTTCGTACCCCCGTATAATCTAGCTGTTGGTGGGGTTGTTGAGCGGAAAAAAAAAAAAAAAGAAAAGAAAGAGATCTATATATCGTTGTTATTGTTGTTATCGTTGATCTGGTATAACGTCGTGTGCTTACCATTCCTTGCGGCCCGTGATGTCCCCTGGGACCGGCTACTCCGGGAACCCCGTTGCCATCGTACGTCGATATCGAGTTGGGATACGAGCTCCCCGTGCTCTCTCCGGGCGGTCCGGGCGGTCCGGGGGGTCCTGGGGGACCGGCGGGACCCAGGAATCCTGGAAAACACGATCACAAGACAACCACATTATTATAGACTAATTGACATCGACTAAAATAAACCTGAAAGTTTAAAAAAGAGTCCATTTCAAATAATATAGTTTCAGCGAATGTCGATCCAATTATCATCACTTCACAGTGTCATTACCCCCTGCTGATTTGTACCCCGTATAAGCTAGTTGTTAGTGGGGTCGTCAAGCAGACAACGATAGAAGTTACCTGGTAATCCACTGAGCCCGGCAGGTCCGGATTGTCCTGGGGGACCCTGAAAACAGACATACCAACATTATAAATAGACATACACATATTTCAGGCTTGTTTGTATGCCATAATAAGATGTAAAACTGATTCGTGTTTCAATTTAAGAAGTATAAGTACATCTACTTCCTTAGGGAAATATTAACTGATTGTCATTAGGAGATCAGGGTTCTGTTACCGTCATGGTCGACCATCCTGACAGAGGTTAGTATGCTGAACCGTCATTCAGGAGACCGGGGTTCTGTTCCCGTCATGGTCGACCATCCTGACAGAGGTGCACCGTGGTTTCACTCTGTCGTTAAAGTCAATACTGGGATGATTCCTAACAACAGGTTTCCTTACCATTGTACAAAACTTCTCATAAAATAACCTTTCATCTTGTCTTCCCATAATTTCACTCTGCATTCACCGACGCTGATAGATCTTCATCATCTCTACAGTGCGTCTCTAAGCCCAGTATAAAATGATTATGAAATAAAATGTCAATGAAATACTGTCAACTTGAACACTGAATGAACTTGATAACAGACTGCTAGCGTTGTGGTAGGAAGAAGGTTCATTGCGTACCATTTGTCCGGGGAGTCCTCGAGGTCCTATCGGACCCTGTTCACCGCCGTCGCCTCGATCGCCTTTGTGTCCCGTCTTGCCGAGGAGTCCGGCTAGTCCTGGTTTTCCCTGAGGACCCTGTAAACACACAACCTTGGAGTTGAAAGATTTCCAACTTGACTTACGAAGCGTGCCCAGAGTAATCATTCCAAAGACAAGGCAATAAGTGAGAATGGGATACGACGAAAACAAAGTTCCCGCCAGAGAATAGCAGATCACATAACGAGAATGATTGTATAACATAAATAGTCGAAGATTCAACATTAATAAATATGTCACAAGATAACAATTAAACTAAAGACAAGAATAATCACAAGAACGCAAGAAAAATTGTATACCTACAAAATACTAATGAGGCAAATTTAATAATAACACCTATGGAAAGGTCTCATGTCATTATAGTGGAACCAGATTTTTTTGGTTACTCTAGACTTGAGTGACTCTAGACTTGAGTGACTCTAGCCGTGAGTAACTCTAGCCGTAAGTGTCTCTAGCCTTGAGTGACTCCAGACTTGAGTGACCTCAGACGTTAGTGACTCTAGCCTTGAGTAACTCTAGCCATGAGTGACTCTAGCCGTGAGTGACTCTAGACTTGAGTGACTCTAGCCGTGAGTGACTCCAGACTTGAGTGACTCTAGACTGAGTGACGGGACTCACCTCAGGTCCGTCGGGTCCTCTTGGTCCCGGTTCGCCGCGCAGTCCCTGAGGTCCCTGGAACACAAGTCACGACACGTCTTTCACTTTACTCAAAACAATCTCAGAATATTTTTAAAAAACTTTTTTTTCATTGAATGTTGAAATAAAATATCAGATAGTTTGATGGATAAATTGACTCATTAATGAATTACTTATTCATAGAAAAAAATCACAGAATTTCTCATGGAATTTTAAAACTTTCTCCCTCTTTTTTGTATAGTTCATTATTTTTATTCATGCCGCTTCTCTTCTTTTTCTATCTTTATTCATAAGTGTGCTTTCCCCGTTGATGGAGAAAGATTGGGGGAGAAAGTTTGAGCCCATTCTAGAATGAGCTTCTAGAATTGTATCTAATTTCATGCGCCATTGGGACTCACCACATCCCCCTCGTCTCCTTGTAATCCCTCTCTTCCCGGCAGTCCTGCTATTCCCGGCAGCCCGATCAGTCCGGTCTCCCCTCGGTCCCCTTTGAACCCCCTCTCTCCGTCTTCCCCCGACGGTCCGGGTGGGCCGGGTGGTCCGGGAGTACCGGGCTCTCCGGAACCGGCGGCAGACCCGGACGTTCCTGGAATACCGTCCTTGCCAGGTTCACCGTTCTGTCCGGGAGTCCCGGGCGTTCCAGGCGTTCCAGTGGGACCCTGAAAAATTACGGGAAATAAACACGTTTTTTTTATGTTCAAACATTAATACACTCCAAGTTTATGTATACTTTTAAAGGTAAATTTGTAGTATACTTTACGTACGGTATCTGTTTCAAGGTTATGTTATAGGTCATGGATTAGGGTTGGGGTTGAACCTTGAATTTACATAACCCTACATAAACCTGACCATAACAAAATTACCCATTATTGAAAAGTCATAACAACTTGAAAATGTCAACAAACAGAAAATTTGGTGAATTTCACTACAAATCTACCCATTAAATTATACGATAAAGTTTCTTGAATTATATTTAAATTCTTATTATTTCAACAGAGTACATAATTTACTTATTAATAAGTCTAGTATACCATTATAGATTTTTAATATGAATGCATTTATTGAAAGCTTGTTTATATCTTTTGAATAAAATATAAAAAATGGACCAACATTAAATTACTTCATAACTTGTTTTCGCCATATACATTTGACGACATTAAAAAATCTGTGTTTCTTCTTTTTAAAATTTTTGATATATCATTAAATTGACTCTCATGTACCGTGGTAAGTTATGAAATGTCAAGTTACCGGTAGCCCCACAAGGCCTGCCACGCCCTGCAGCCCAGACACGCCGGGATAGCCCAGTTCCCCCTTGAAGCCCTGAGGTCCTACGGGACCCTCTCGTCCCGGCTCCCCTCTCAAGCCGTCCGCTCCGGGTCGTCCTGATGAGCCGCGGTCTCCTGAGGGATCACACAACAACAGGCAGCTCTTCGAATATCAGCGCGATTATTGTTTCTGGCTGTTACTTCTATACAAGTAATTGATGTACCGTAACCAATTTATTCATCATTCTTGAGTTATCAATAACTTCATAGTACATGTGACAACGATACTTAATTGATAAAAGAATGAGCATCACATGCAGCGCAGTGGTTAACGCGCTCGCTTCATGTGATCCGGGAGGCGAGGGTTCGATCCCCGCCGCCGTCCATCTTTACAGGGGTTTATCATGGTTTCCCTCTGTAGTCTAGGCTAATGCCGGGATGGTTCCTACAATAAGTCGGCCATGACCGCTTCCTTCCTATTACCCAAGAACCTTCATCTCATCATCTCATCATCTCATTAATCATCGATCCGACGCCATTAGATCTGCGCTATCATAACAGTGGGTCGTTAAACACAATATAATAAAAAAAAATGAAAGAATAAAAATGTTCTAACAATAAGTACATCTTGTACTCTGAAGAAAATGATCCTCACCTTTATCGCCTGTTGCCCCAGTCTCCCCTACGTCGCCTTGTGATCCTTTTGACCCCTTCTGCCCCGGTATCCCCGCCACTCCCGGCTCCCCGTTGAGTCCCGGTGCTCCCGGCAGTCCTGGCGACGATCCCTCTCCGTCCACCTGGATGCCAGGTTGACCTGGAGCGCCAGCAGGGCCCTGGGGCAGACAGGATCACACATGTAACCGCGGCAATTCTCGGCTATAAGCAACTAAAGAATTATTGTGGGAGTGTATTACATCTTGTAGGATTAAAATGTGTTAATACAGAGTAATAATAATAACATTTAGAAAGTCTTAAGACTGAGCAATTAGTAAGATCTCACACTCCAGGGGGAGCATTCTTGTACGATTTAATCCGATTTTAGTGAAGATAAAACCAAAAAACAGCAGAAAAGCGGCATTATCCTATATCAACAGCCCGTGCACAGCTACCTTTAATTCTGGGTTTAAGTTAAGACTGAGTTAATCTTTTGAAAAAATGTACCTCCTGGTGGTTTTAGAGTGATAGAGATTTATTTAGGGACTCCCAATTATTTGTGGGGTTAATAATGTAGGGGAAGATTATTTCATTATTGTGTATTATTGTGCATGATAATTCCATAATGTTGGAATCTCTTCATGGGACCTGCTTTAACTAGAGACTGAATATAATATAGATGAAAAACAGAGTGGGGCAGAAAAATTGAACAGGGAAAAATGCATGAGTAGGAGATATCAGATGCAGAACATAGCCAATACGATAAGTTATGCCGTAAGTAGTAGCCCTATGGAAGTGTTTCACTCCATCTTACCACGGGCCCCAAGTCTCCCTTCTGTCCAGGCACTCCCGGTTCTCCCAGGTCCCCTTTGGGCCCCTTCTCCCCATCCTTGCCGTCTCGACCACGCTCCCCGCCGTCTCCGGGAGGACCACGGCGTCCCGGAGATCCCTCAGGACCTTGTGGGCCGGGTGAACCCTAGAACATAACATCAATTTGTCATACATCAATGAAGGCAATTCTTCATTTAATTCTTTATTATGACAATTTAGAGTCGATTCATCCTTTCTCATGCAGGTGAAAACATTTCCAGACCGTTGAGAGCAATGATTGTAATTACATATATGTTACAAAGCGGGCATGTACGGTACCCTGTGTCCGGAGAATGGGAAAATTCGAATATGATTTCCAGAAAATTCTGACAAATAACAATCGTTAAATCATCCTTTCTGATGATAGTACACAATAACATTTAAAGACCGTTGAGAGCAATGGTTTTAATTAGATATATGTTTCAAAGCGGGCATGTGAGGTACCCTGTGTCCAGAAAATGGGAAAATTCGAATATGATTTCCAGAAGATTCTGACAAATAACAATCGTTAATTCATCCTCTCTGATGATGGTAATAACATTTTCAGACCGTTGGGAGCATTGGTTGTAATTGAATATATGTTCAAAAACGGGCATGTGTGGTACCCTGTGTACAGAAAAAAGGAAAATTCGAATATGATTTCCAGAAAATTCTGACAAAAAACAATCGTTAATTCATCCTTTATAATGATGGTGATAACATTTAAAGACCGCTGAGAGCAATGGTTTTAATTAAATATATGTTTCAAAGCGGGCATGTGAGGTACCCTGTGTCCAGAATATGGGAAAATTCGAATATGATTTCCAGAAAATTTTGACAGATAACAATCGTTAATTCATCCTTCCTGATGAAGGTAATAACATTTGAAGACCGTTGAGAGCAATGGTTGTGATTAAATATATGTTTCAAAGCGGGCATGTACGGTACCTTGTGTCCAGAAAATGGGAAAATTCGAATATGATTTCCAGAAAATGTTGACAAATAACAATCGTTAATTCATCCTTTCTGATAATGGTAATAACATTTTCAGACCGTTGAGAGCATTGGTTGTAATTAAATATATGTTTCAAAGCGGGCATGTACGGTACCTTGTGTCCAGAAAATGGGAAAATTCGAATATGATTTCCAGAAAATTTTGACAAATAACAATCGTTATTTCATCCTTTCTGATGATGGTTATAACATTTTAGGACCGTTGAGAGCAATGGTTGTAATTAAATATATGTTTCAAAGCGGGCATGTACGGTACCCTGTGTCCAGAAAATAGGAAAATTCGAATATGATTTCCAGAAAATTCTGACGAATAACAATCGTTAATTCATCCTTTCTGATGATGGTAATATCATTTTCAGACCGTTGAGAGCAATGGTTGTAATTAAATATATGTTTCAAAGCGGGCATGTGAGGTACCCTGTGTCCAGAGAATGGGAAAATTCGAATATGATTTCCAGAAAATTCTGACAAATAACAATCGTTAATTCATCGTTTCTGATGATGGTAATAACATTTCCAGACCGTTGAGAGCAATGGTTGTAATTAAATATATGTTTCAAAGCGGGCATGTGAGGTACCCTGTGTCCAGAAAATGGGAAAATTCGAATATGATTTCCAGAAAATTCTGACAAATAACAATCGTTAATTCATCCCTTTTCATGCATGAAATAACATTTTCAGATCGCTGGGAGCAATGGCTGTAATTAAATATATGTTTCATAGCCGGCATGTGAGGTACCCTGTGTCCAGAAAATAGGAAAATTCGAATATGATTTCCAGAAAATTCTGACAAATAACAATCGTTAATTCATCCTTTCTGATGATAGTAATAACATTTTCAGACCGCTGAGAGCATTGGTTGTAATTAAATATATGTTTCAAAGCGGGCATGTACGGTACCTTGTGTCCAGAAAATGGGAAAATTCGAATATGATATCCATTGAATTCTGACAAATAACAATCGTTAATTCATCCTTTCTGATGATGGTAATAACATTTCAAGACCGTTGAGAGCATCGGTTGTAATTGAATATATTCTTCAAAGCGGGCATGTGAGGTACCTTGTGTCCAGAAAATGTGAAAATTCGAATATGATTTCCAGTAAATTCTGACAGATAACAATCGTTAATTCATCCTCTCTGATGATGGTAATAACATTTTCAGACCGTTGGGAGCATTGGTTGTGATTAAATATGTGTTTCAAAGCGGACATGTACGGTACCCTGTGTCCAGAAAATGGGAAAATTCGAATATGATTTCCAGAGAATTATGACAAATAACAATCATTATTTTATCCTTTCTGATGATGATAATAACATTTTAGGACCGTTGAGAGCAATGGTTTCAATCAAATATATGTTTCAAAGCGGGCATGTGAGGTACCCTGTGTCCAGAAAACGGGAAAATTCGAATATGATTTCCAGAAAATTCTGACAAATAACAATCGTTAATTCATCCTTTCTGATGCTGGTAATAACATTTTCAGACCGCTGAGAGTAATGGTTGTGATTGAATTATGTTTCAATGCGGGCATGTACGGTACCCTGTGTCCAGAAAATGGGAAAATTCGAATATGATTTCCAGAAAATTCTGACAAATAACAATGGTTAATTCATCCTCTTTGATGATGGTACTAACATTTTCAGACCGCTGAGAGCATTGGTTGTGATTAAAAATATGTTTCAAAGCGGGCATGTGAGGTACCCTGTGTCCAGAAAATGGGAATATTCGAATATGATTTCCAGAAAATTCTGACAAATAACAATTGTTAATTCATCCTTTCTGATGATGGTGATAACATTTTCAGACCGCTGAGAGCAATGGTTGTAATTAAATATATGTTACAAAGCGGGCATGTGAGGTACCCTGTGTCCAGAAAATGGGAAAATTCGAATATGATTTCCAGAAAATTCCGACAAATAACAATCGTTAATTCATCCTTTCTGATGATGGGAATAACATTTTCAGACCGCTGAGAGCAATGGTTGTAATTAAATATATGTTTCGAAGCGGGCATGTGCAGTAGGCCTACCCTGTGTCCAGAAAATGGGAAAATTCGAATATGATTTCCAGTAAATTCTGAGGGATGACAATCGTTAATTCATCCTCTTTGATGATGGTAATAACATTTTCAGACCGCTGAGAGCAATGGTTGTAATTAAATATATGTTTCAAAGCGAGCATGTGCAGTACCCTGTGTTCGGAAAATGGGAAAATTCGGATATGATTTCCAGAAAATTCTGACAAATAACAATCGTTAACTCATCTTTTCTGATGATGGTAATAACATTTTCAGACCGTTGAGAGCAATGGTTGTAATTAAAAATATGTTCCTAAGCGGGCATGTGAGGTACCCTGTGTCCAGAAAATGGGAAAATTCGAATATGATTTCCAGAAAATTCTGACAGATAACAATGGTTAATTCATCCTTTCTGATGATGGTGATAACATTTTCAGACCGTTGGGAGCATTAATTGTAATTAAATATATGTTTCAAAGCGGGCATGTGAGGTACCCTGTGTCCAGAAAATGGTAAAATTTGAATATGATTTCCAGAAAATTCTGACAAATAACAATTGTTAATTCATCCTTTTTTATGATGGTAATAACATTTCCAGACCGTTGGGAGCATTGGTTGTAATTAAATATATGTTTCAAAGCGGGCATGTGAGGTACCCTGTGTCCAGAAAATGGGGAAAATTCGGATATGATTTCCAGAAAATTCTGACAAATAACAATCGTTAATTCATCCTTTCTGATAATAGTGATAACATTTTCGGACCGTTGAGAGCATTGGTTGTAATTGAATATATTCTTCAAAGCGGGCATGTGAGGTACCTTGTGTCCAGAAAATGGGAAAATTCGAATATGATTTCCAGAAAATTTTGACTAATAACAATCGTTATTTTATCCTTTCTGATGATGGTTATAACATTCAAGGAACGTTGAGAGCAATGGTTTTAATTAAATATATGTTTCAAAGCGGGCATGTGAGGTACCCTGTGTCCAGAAAATGGGATAATTCGAATTCGATTTCCAGAAAATTCTGACAAATAACAATTGTTAATTCATCCTTCCTCATGCGCGTGGAAACATTTCCAGGCTGGTGAGAGCATTGGTTGTGATTAAATATATGTTTCAAAGCGGGCATGTGCAGTACCCTGTGTCCAGAAAATGGGATAATTCGAATTCGATTTCCAGAAAATTCTGACAAATAACAATTGTTAATTCATCCTTCCTCATGCGCGTGGAAACATTTCCAGGCTGGTGAGAGCATTGGTTGTGATTAAATATATGTTCCAAAGCGGGCATGTGCAGTACCCTCTGTCCAGAAAATAGGAAAATTCGAAAATGATTTCCAGAAAATTCTGACAAATAAGAATCGTTAATTCATCCTCTCTGATGATGGTCATAACATTTTCAGACAGTTGGGAGCATTGGTTGTAATTAAATATATGTTTCGAAGCGGGCATGTACGGTACCCTGTGTCCAGAAAATGGGAAAATTCGAATATGATTTCCAGAAAATTCTGACAAATAACAATTGTTAATTCATCCTTTCTGATGATGGTTATAACATTTTCAGACCGTTGGGAGCATTGGTTGTAATTAAATATATGTTTCAAAGCGGGCATGTGAGGTACCCTGTGTCCAGAAAATGGGAAAATTCGAATATGATTTCCAGAAAATTCTGACAAATAACAATCGTTAATTCATCCTTTCTGATGATGGTAATAACATTTTCGGACCGTTGAGAGCATTGGTTGTAATTGAATATATTCTTCAAAGCGGGCATATGAGGTACCCTGCGTCCAGAAAATGGTAAAATTCGAATATGATTTCCAAAAATTCTGACAAATAACAATCGTTAATTCATCCTCTTTGATGATGATAATAACATTTTCAGACCACTGAGAGCAATGGTTGTAACTAAAAATATGTTTCGAAGCGGGCATGTGCAGTACCCTGTGTCCAGAAAATGGGAAAATTAGGATATGATTTCCAGAAAATTCTGACAAATAACAATCGTTAATTCATCCTTTCTGATGATGGTTATAACATTTTCAGACCTTTGAGAGCAATGGTTGTAATTAAATATATGTTTCAAAGCGGGCATGTGCAGTACCCTGTGTCCAGGAGATGGGATAATTCGAATTTGATTTCCAGGAAATTCTGACAAATAACAATTGTTAATTCATCCTTCCTCATGCGCGTGGAAACATTTCCAGGCTAGTGAGAGCATTGGTTGTAATTGAATATATGTTTCAAAGCGGGCATGTGCAGAACCCTGTGTCCAGAAAATGGGATAATTCGAATTTGATTTCCAGAAAATTCTGACAAATAACAATCGTTAATTCATCCTTTCTGATGCTGATAATAACATTTTCAGACCGTTGAGAGCAATGGTTGTAATTAAATATATGTTTCAAAGCGGGCATGTGCAGTACCCTGTGTCCAGAAAATGGGATAATTCGAATTTGATTTCCAGAAAATTCTGACAAATAACATTTGTTAATTCATCCTTCCTCATGCGCGTGAGAACATTTTCAGACCTTTGGGAGCATTGGTTGTAATTAAATATATGTTTCAAAGCGGGCATGTGCAGTACCCTGTGTCTAGAAAATGGGAAAATTCGAATATGATTTCCAGAAAATTCTGACAAATAACAATTGTTAGTTCATCCTTTCTGATGATGGTGATAACATTTTGAGACCGTTGAGAGCAATGGTTTTAATTAAATATATGTTTCAAAGCGGGCATGTGAGGTACCCTGTGTCCGGGAAATGGGAAAATTCGAATATGATTTCCAGAAGAATCTGACGGATAACAATCGTTAATTCATCCTTTCTGATGATGGTAATAACATTCTCAGACCGTTGGGAGCATTGGATGTGATAAAATATATGTTTCAAAGCGGGCATGTGAGGTACCCTGTGTCCAGAAAATGGGAAAATTTGAATATGATTTCCAGAAAATTTTGACAAATAACAATTGTTATTTCATCCTTTCTGATGATGATAATAACATTTTCAGACCGCTGAGAGCAATGGTTGTAATTAAATATTATCTTCAAAGCGGGCATGTGAGGTACCCTGTGTCCAGATATGGGAAAATTCGAATATGATTTCCAGAAAATTCTGACAAATAACAATCGTGATTTCATCCTTTCTGATGATGATAATAACATTTTCAGACCGTTGAGAGCAATGGTTGTAATGAAATATATTCTTCACCGCGGGCATGTGTCCTACCCTGTGTCCAAAAAATGGGAAAATTCGAATATGATTTCCAGAAAATTCTGACAAATAACAATCGTTAATTCATATTTGCTGATGATGGTAATAACATTTTCAGACCGTTGAGAGCATTGGTTGTAATCAAATATATTCTTCAAAGCGGGCATGTGAGGTACCCTGTGTCCAGAAAATGGGAAAATTCGAATTTTATTTCCAGAAAATTCTGACAAATAACAATCGTTGATTCATCCTTTCTGATGATGGTAATAACATTTTCAGACCGCTGAGAGCAATGGTTGTAATTGAATATATTCTTCAAAGGGGGCATGTGAGGTACCCTGTGTCCAGAAAATGGGAAAATTCGAAAATGATTTCCAGAAAATTCTGACAAATAACAATTGTTGATTCATCCTTCCTCATGTGCGTGAAAACATTTCCAGGCTGGTGAGAGCATTGGTTGTAATTAAATATATGTTCCAAAGCGGGCATGTGCAGTACCCTGTGTCCAGAAAATAGGAAAATTCGAAAATGATTTCCAGAAAATTCTGACAAATAACAATCGTTAATTCATATTTGCTGATGATGGTAATAACATTTTCAGACCGTTGAGAGCATTGGTTGTAATCAAATATATTCTTCACCGCGGGCATGTGTCCTACCCTGTGTCTAGAAAATGGGAAAATTCGAATATGATTTCCAGAAAATTCTGACAAATAACAATCGTTAATTCATATTTGCTGATGATGGTAATAACATTTTAAGACCGTTGAGAGCATTGGTTGTAATCAAATATATTCTTCACCGCGGGCATGTGTCCTACCCTGTGTCCAGAAAATGGGAAAATTCGAATATGATTTCCAGAAAATTCTGACAAATAACAATCGTTAATTCATATTTGCTGATGATGGTAATAACATTTTCAGACCGCTGAGAGCATTGGTTGTAATTAAATATATGTTTCAAAGCGGGCATGTACGGTACCTTGTGTCCAGAAAATGGGAAAATTCGAATATGATATCCATTGAATTCTGACAAATAACAATCGTTAATTCATCCTTTCTGATGATGGTAATAACATTTCAAGACCGTTGAGAGCAATGGTTGTAATTAAATATATGTTTCGAAGCGGGCATGTGAGGTACCCTGTGTCCAGAAAATGGGAAAATTTGAATATGATTTCCAGAAAATTCTGACAAATAACAATTGTTAATTCATCCTTCCTCATGCGCGTGGAAACATTTCCAGGCTGGTGAGAGCATTGGTTGTAATTAAATATATGTTTCAAAGCGGGCATGTGAGGTACCCTGTGTCCAGAAAATGGGAAAATTCGAAAATGATTTCCAGAAAATTCTGACAAATAACAATTGTTGATTCATCCTTCCTCATGCGCGTGGAAAAATTTCCAGGCTGGTGAGAGCATTGGTTGTAATTAAATATATGTTTCGAAGCGGGCATGTGCAGTACCCTGTGTCCAGAAAATGGGATAATTCGAATTTGATTTCCAGAAAATTCTGACAAATAACAATTGTTAATTCATCCTTCCTCATGCGCGTGAAAACATTTCCAGGCTGGTGAGAGCATTGGTTGTGATTAAATATATGTTTCAAAGCGGGCATGTGCAGTACCCTCTGTCCAGAAAATAGGAAAATTCGAAAATGAATTCCAGAAAATTCTGACAAATAACAATCGTTAATTCATCCTCTCTGATGATGGTTATAACATTTTCAGACCGTTGGGAGCATTGGTTGTAATTAAATATATGTTTCAAAGCGGGCATGTGAGGTACCCTGTGTCCAGAAAATGGGATAATTCGAATATGATTTCCAGAAAATTCTGACAAATAACAATCGTTAATTCATCCTTTCTGATGATGGTTATAACAGTTCCAGACCTTTGCGAGCAATGGTTGTAATTAAATATATGTTTCAAAGCGGGCATGTGCAGTACCCTGTGTCCAGAAAATGGGATAATTCGAATTTGATTTCCAGGAAATACTGACAAATAACAATTGTTAATTCATCCTTCCTCATGCGCGTGGAAACATTTCCAGGCTGGTGAGAGCATTGGTTGTAATAAAATATATGTTTCAAAGCGGGCATGTGCAGGACCCTGTGTCCAGAAAATGGGATAATTCGAATTTGATCTCCAGAAAATTCTGACAAATAACAATCGTTAATTCATCCTTTCTGATGCTGGTAATAACATTTTCAGACCGTTGAGAGCAATGGTTGTAATTAAATATATGTTTCAAAGCGGGCATGTGCAGTACCCTGTGTCCAGAAAATGGGATAATTCGAATTTGATTTCCAGAAAATTCTGACAAATGACAATTGTTAATTCATCCTTCCTCATGCGCGTGAGAACATTTTCAGACCTTTGGGAGCATTGGTTGTAATTAAATATATGTTTCAAAGCGGGCATGTGCAGTACCCTGTGTCTAGAAAATGGGAAAATTCGAATATGATTTCCAGAAAATTCTGACAAATAACAATCGTTAATTCTTCCTCTTTGATGATGGTAATAACATTTTCAGACCGCTGAGAGCAATGGTTTTAATTAAATATATGTTTCGAAGCGGGCATGTGAGGTACCCTGTGTCCAGAAAATGGGAAAATTCGAATATGATTTCCAGAAAATTCTGACAAATAACAATCGTTAATTCATCCTCTTTGATGATGATAATAACATTTTCAGACCGCTGAGAGCAATGGTTTTAATTAAATATATGTTTCGAAGCGGGCATGTGAGGTACCCTGTGTCCAGAAAATGGGAAAATTCGAATATGATTTCCAGAAAATTCTGACAAATAACAATCGTTAATTCATCCTTTCTAATGATGGTTATAACATTTTCAGACCGCTAAGATTATTGGTTGTAATTAAATATATGTTTCGAAGCGGGCATGTGAGGTACCCTGTGTCCAGAAAATGGGAAAATTCGAAAATGATTTCCAGAAAATTCTGACAAATAACAATCGTTAATTCATCCTCTCTGATGATGGTTATAACATTTTCAGACCGTTGGGAGCATTGGTTGTAATTAAATATATGTTTCAAAGCGGGCATGTACGGTACCCTGTGTCCAGAAAATGGGAAAATTCGAATATGATTTCCAGAAAATTCTGACAAATAACAATCGTTAATTCATCCTTTCTGATGATGGTAATAACATTTTCGGACCGTTGAGAGCATTGGTTGTAATTGAATATATTCTTCAAAGCGGGCATATGAGGTACCCTGTGTCCAGAAAATGGTAAAATTTGAATATGATTCCCAGAAAATTTTGACAAATAACAATCGTTATTTCATCCTTTCTGATGATGGTATTGACATTTTGAGACCGCTGAGAGCAATGGTTGTAATTAAATATATGTTCCAAAGCGGGCATGTGAGGTACCCAGTGTCCAGAAAATGGGAAAATTCGAATATGATTTCCAGAAAATTCTGACAAATAACAATCGTTAATTCATCCTTTCTGATGATGGTGATAACATTTTCAGATCGCTGGGAGCAATGGTTGTAATTAAATATATGTTTCAAAGCCGGCATGTGAGGTACCCTGTGTCCAGAAAATAGGAAAATTCGAAAATGATTTCCAGAAAATTCTGACGAATAACAATTGTTAATTCATCCTTCCTCATGCGCGTGAAAAAATTTCCAGGCTGGTGAGAGCATTGGTTGTAATTAAATATATGTTTCGAAGCGGGCATGTGCAGTACCCTGTGTCCAGAAAATGGGATAATTCGAATTTGATTTCCAGAAAATTCTGACAAATAACAATTGTTAATTCATCCTTTCTCATGCGCGTGAAAACATTTCCAGGCTGGTGAGAGGATTTGGTTGTGATTAAATATATGTTTCAAAGCGGGCATGTGCAGTACCCTCTGTCCAGAATATGGGAAAATTCGAAAATGATTTCCAGAAAATTCTGACAAATAACAATCGTTAATTCATCCTCTCTGATGATGGTAATAACATTTTTAGACCGTTGGGAGCATTGGTTGTAATAAAATATATGTTTCGAAGCGGGCATGTACGGTACCCTGTGTCCAGAAAATGGGAAAATTCGAATATGATTTCCAGAAAATTCTGACAAATAACAATCGTTAATTCATCCTTTCTGATGCTGGTAATAACATTTTCAGACCGTTGAGAGCAATGGTTTTAATTAAATATATGTTTCAAAGCGGGCATGTGCAGTACCCTGTGTCCAGAAAATGGGATAATTCGAATTTAATTTCCAGAAAATTCTGACAAATAACAATTGTTAATTCATCCTTCCTCATGCGCGTGAGAACATTTTCAGACCTTTGGGAGCATTGGTTGTAATTAAATATATGTTTCAAAGCGGGCATGTGCAGTACCCTGTGTCCAGAAAATGGGACAATTAGGATATGATTTCCAGAAAATTCTGACAAAAAACAATCGTTAATTCATCCTTTCTGATGCTGGTAATAACATTTTCAGACCGCTGAGAGCAATGGTTGTAATTAAATATATGTTCCAAAGCGGGCATGTGCAGTACCCTGTGTCCAGAAAATGGGATAATTCGAATTTGATTTCCAGGAAATTCTGACAAATAACAATCGTTAATTCATCCTTCCTCATGCGCGTGGGAACATTTCCAGGCTGGTGAGAGCATTGGTTGTAATTAAATATATTTTTCAAAGCGGGCATGTGCAGGACCCTGTGTCCAGAAAATGGGATAATTCGAATTTGATTTCCAGAAAATTCTGACAAAAAACAATCGTTAATTCATCCTTTCTGATGATGGTTATAACATTTTCAGACCGTTGAGAGCAATGGTTGTAATTAAATATATATTCTTCAAAGCGAGCATGTGAGGTACCCTGTGTCCAGAAAATGGGAAAATTCGAATATGATTTCCAGAAAATTCTGACAAATAACAATCGTTAATTCATCCTCTTTGATGATGATAATAACATTTTCAGACCGCTGAGAGCAATGGTTGTGATTAAATATATGTTTCGAAGCGGGCATGTGCAGTACCCTGTGTCCAGGAAATGTGAAAATTAGGATATGATTTCCAGAAAATTCTGACAAATAACAATCGTTAATTCATCCTTTCTGATGATGGTAATAACATTTTCAGATCGTTGTGAGCATTGGTTGTAATTAAATATATGTTTCAAAGCGGGCATGTGAGGTATCCTGTGTCCAGAAAATGGGAAAATTCGAATATGATTTCCAGAAAATTTCGACAAATAACAATCGTTAATTCATCCTTTCTGATGATGGTAATAACATTTTCAGACCGCTGAGAGCAATGGTTGTAATTGAATATATGTTTCAAAGCGAGCATGTGAGGTACCCTGTGTCCAGAAAATAGGAAAATTCGAATATGATTTCCAGAAAATTCTGACGAATAACAATCGTTAATTCATCCTTTCTGATGATGGTAATAACATTTTCGGACCGTTGAGAGCATTGGTTGTAATTAAATATATTCTTCAAAGCGGGCATATGAGGTACCCTGTGTCCAGAAAATGGTAAAATTTGAATATGATTCCCAGAAAATTTTGACAAATAACAATCGTTATTTCATCCTTTCTAATGATGGTAATAACATTTCCAGACCGTTGAGAGCATTGGTTGTAATTAAATATATGTTTCAAAGCGGGCATGTGAGGTACCCAGTGTCCAGAAAATGGGAAAATTCGAATATGATTTCCAGAAAATTCTGACAAATAACAATCGTTAATTCATCCTCTTTGATGATGATAATAACATTTTCAGACCGCTGAGAGCAATGGTTGTGATTAAATATATGTTTCGAAGCGGGCATGTGCAGTACCCTGTGTCCAGGAAATGGGAAAATTAGGATATGATTTCCAGAAAATTCTGACAAATAACAATCGTTAATTCATCCTTTCTGATGATGGTTATAACATTTTCAGACCGTTGAGAGCAATGGTTGTAATTAGATATATGTTTCAAAGCGGGCATGTGCAGTACCCTGTGTCCAGAAATGGGATAATTCGAATTTGATTTCCAGAAAATTCTGACAAATAACAATTGTTAATTCATCCTTCCTCATGCGCGTGAGAACATTTTCAGACCGTTGGGAGCATATGGTTGTAATTGAATATATGTTTCAAAGCGGGCATGTGCAGTACCCTGTGTCTAGAAAATGGGAAAATTCGAATTTGATTTCCAGAAAATTCTGACAAATAACAATTGTTAATTCATCCTTTCTATAGCGGTGAAAACATTTCAGAGCTGTGAGAGGCATTGGTTGTGATTAATATATGTTTCAAAGCGGGCATGTGCAGGTACCCTCGTGTCCAGAATATGGGAAAATTCGAAATATGATTCCAGAAAATTCTGACAAATAACAATCGTTAATTCATCCTCTCTGATGATGGTAATAACATTTTAGACCGTTGGAGCATTGGTTTGTAATTAAAATATATGTTTCGAAGCGGGCATGTACGGTACCCTGTGTCCAGAAAATGGGAAAATTCGAATATGATTTCCAGAAAATTCTGACAAATAACAATCGTTAATTCATCCTTTCTGATGATGGTAATAACATTTTCAGACCGTTGAGAGCAATGGTTGTAATTAAATATATGTTTCAAAGCGGGCATGTGCAGTACCCTGTGTCCAGAAAATGGGATAATTCGAATTTAATTTCCAGAAAATTCTGACAAATAACAATCGTTAATTCATCCTCTCTGATGATGGTTATAACATTTTCAGACCGTTGGGAGCATTGGTTGTAATTAAATATATGTTTCAAAGCGGGCATGTACGGTACCCTGTGTCCAGAAAATGGGAAAATTCGAATATGATTTCCAGAAAATTCTGACAAATAACAATCGTTAATTCATCCTTTCTGATGATGGTAATAACATTTTCAGACCGTTGAGAGCATTGGTTGTAATTGAATATATTCTTCAAAGCGGGCATGTGAGGTACCCTGTGTCCAGAAAATGGTAAAATTCGAATATGATTTCCAGAAAATTCTGACAAATAACAATCGTTATTCCATCCTTTCTGATGATGGTAATAACATTTTCAGACCGTTGAGAGCAATGGTTGTAATTAAATATATGTTCAAAGCGGGCATGTGAGGTACCCTGTGTCCAGAAAATGGGAAAATTCGAATATGATTTCCAGAAAATTCTGACAAATAACAATCGTTAATTCATCCTTTCTGATGATGGTGATAACATTTTCAGATCGCTGGGAGCAATGGTTGTAATTAAATATATGTTTCAAAGCCGGCATGTGAGGTACCCTGTGTCCAGAAAATGGGAAAATTCGAATATGATTTCCAGAAAATTCTGACGAATAACAATCGTTAATTCATCCTTTCTGATGATGGTTATAACATTTTCAGACCGTTGAGAGCATTGGTTGTAATTAAATATATGTTTCAAAGCGGGCATGTGAGGTACCCTGTGTCCAGAAAATGGGAAAATTCGAATATGATTTCCAGAAAATTCTGACGAATAACAATCGTTAATTCATCCTTTCTGATGATGGTAATAACATTTTCAGACCGTTGAGAGCAATGGTTGTAATTAAATATATGTTTCAAAGCCGGCATGTGAGGTACCCTGTGTCCAGAAAATGGGAAAATTCGAATATGATTTCCAGAAAATTCTGACAAATAACAATCTTCAATTCATCCTTTCTGATGATGGTAATACATTTTCAGATCGTGTGAGAGCATTGGTTGTAATTAAATATATTCTTCAAGACGGGCATGTGAGGTACCCTGTGTCCAGAAAACGGGAAGATTCGAATATGATTTCCAGAAAATTCTGACAAATAACAATCGTTAATTCATCCTTTCTGATGATGGTAATAACATTTCCAGACCGTTGAGAGCAATGGTTGTAATTAAATATATGTTTCAAAGCGGGCATGTGAGGTACCCTGTGTCCAGAAAATGGTAAAATTCGAATATGATTTCCAGAAAATTCTGACAAATAACAATCGTTAATTCATCCTTTCTGATGATGGTAATAACATTTTCAGACCGTTGAGAGCATTGGTTGTGATTAAATATATGTTTCAAAGCGGGCATGTGCAGTACCCTCTGTCCAGAAAATAGGAAAATTCGAAAATGATTTCCAGAAAATTCTGACAAATAACAATCGTTAATTCATCCTCTCTGATGATGGTAATAACATTTTTAGACCGTTGGGAGCATTGGTTGTAATTAAATATATGTTTCGAAGCGGGCATGTACGGTACCCTGTGTCCAGAAAATGGGAAAATTCGAATATGATTTCCAGAAAATTCTGACAAATAACAATCGTTAATTCATCCTTTCTGATGCTGGTAATAACATTTTCAGACCGTTGAGAGCATCGGTTGTAATTGAATATATGTTTCAAAGCGGGCATGTGCAGTACCCTGTGTCCAGAAAATGGGATAATTCGAATTTAATTTCCAGAAAATTCTGACAAATAACAATTGTTAATTCATCCTTCCTCATGCGCGTGAGAACATTTTCAGACCTTTGGGAGCATTGGTTGTAATTAAATATATGTTTCAAAGCGGGCATGTGCAGTACCCTGTGTCCAGAAAATGGGAAAATTCGAATATGATTTCCAGAAAATTCTGACAAATAACAATTGTTAATTCATTCTTCCTCATGCGCGTGAGAACATTTTCAGACCGTTGGGAGCATTGGTTGTAATTAAATATATGTTTCAAAGCGGGCATGTGCAGTACCCTGTGTCCAGAAAATGGGAAAATTCGAATATGATTTCCAGAAAATTCTGACAAATAACAATCGTTAATTCATCCTCTTTGATGATGATACTAACATTTTCAGACCGCTGAGAGCAATGGTTGTAATTAAATATATGTTTCGAAGCGGGCATGTGCAGTACCCTGTGTCCAGAAAATGGGACAATTAGGATATGATTTCCAGAAAATTCTGACAAATAACAATCGTTAATTCATCCTTTCTGATGCTGGTAATAACATTTTCAGACCGCTGAGAGCAATGGTTGTAATTAAATATATGTTCCAAAGCGGGCATGTGCAGTACCCTGTGTCCAGAAAATGGGATAATTCGAATTTGATTTCCAGGAAATTCTGACAAATAACAATTGTTGATTCATCCTTCCTCATGCGCGTGGGAACATTTCCAGGCTGGTGAGAGCATTGGTTGTAATTAAATATTTGTTTCAAAGCGGGCATGTGCAGGACCCTGTGTCCAGAAAATGGGATAATTCGAATTTGATTTCCAGAAAATTCTGACAAATAAAAATCGTTAATTCATCCTTTCTGATGATGGTTATAACATTTTCAGACCGTTGAGAGCATTGGTTGTAATTAAATATATATTCTTCAAAGCGAGCATGTGAGGTACCCTGTGTCCAGAAAATGGGAAAATTCGAATATGATTTCCAGAAAATTCTGACAAATAACAATCGTTAATTCATCCTCTTTGATGATGATAATAACATTTTCAGACCGCTGGGAGCAATGGTTGTAATTAAATATATGTTTCAAAGCGGACATGTGCAGTACCCTGTGTCCAGAAAATGGGATAATTCGAATTTGATTTCCAGAAAATTCTGACAAATAACAATTGTTAATTCATCCTTCCTCATGCGCGTGAGAACATTTCCAGACCGTTGGGAGCATATTTTGTAATTGAATATATGTTTTGAAGCGGGCATGTGCAGTACCCTGTGTCTAGAAAATGGGAAAATTCGAATATGATTTCCAGAAAATTCTGACGAATAACAATCGTTAATGCATCCTTTCTGATGATGGTTATAACATTTTCAGACCGTTGAGAGCATTGGTTGTAATTAAATATATACTTCAAAGCGAGCATGTGAGGTACCCCGTGTCCAGAAAATGGGAAAATTCGAATATGATTTCCAGAAAATTCTGACAAATAACAATCGTTGATTCATCCTTTCTGATGATGGTTATAACATTTTCAGATCGCTGAGAGCAATGGTTGTAATTAAATATATGTTTCAAAGCGGGCATGTGAGGTACCCTGTGTCCAGAAAACGGGAAAATTCGAATATGATTTCCAGAAAATTCTGACAAATAACAATCGTTAATTCATCCTTTCTGATGATGATAATAACATTTTCAGATCGCTGGGAGCAATGGTTGTGATTAAATATATGTTTCACCGCGGGCATGTGAGGTACCCTGTGTCCAGAAAATGGGAAAATTCGAATATGATTTCCAGAAAATTCTGACAAATAACAATCGTTAATTCATCCTTTCTGATGATGGTAATAACATTTTCAGATCGCTGGGAGCAATGGTTGTAATTAAATATATGTTTCAAAGCGGGCATGTGCAGTACCCTGTGTCCAGAAAATGAGAAAATTCGAATATGATTTCCAGAAAATTCTGACGAATAACAATCGTTAATTCATCCTCTTCGATGATGATAATAACATTTTCAGACCGCTGAGAGCAATGGTTGTAATTAAATATATGTTTCGAAGCAGGTATTTGCAGTACCCTGTGTCCAGAAAATGGGATAATTCGAATTTGATTTCCAGAAAATTCTGACAAATAACAATTGTTAATTCATCCTCTCTGATGATGGTAATAACATTTTCGGACCGTTGAGAGCATTGGTTGTAATTAAATATATTCTTCAAAGCGGGCATGTGAGGTACCCTGTGTCCAGAAAATGGGAAAATTCGAATATGATTTCCAGGAAATTCTGACAAATAACAATCGTTAATTCATCCTTTCTGATGATGGTAATAACATTTTCAGATCGCTGGGAGCAATGGTTGTAATGAAATATATGTTTCAAAGCCGGCATGTGAGGTACCCTGTGTCCAGAAAATGGGAAATTCGAATATGATTTCCAGAAAATTCTGACAAATAACAATTGTTAATTCATCCTTCCTCATGCGCGTGAAAACATTTCCAGGCTGGTGAGAGCATTGGTTGTAATTAAATATATGTTTCAAAGCGGGCATGTGCAGTACCCTGTGTCCAGAAAATAGGAAAATTCGAAAATGATTTCCAGAAAATTCTGACAAAAAACAATCGTTAATTCACCCTCTCTGATGATGGAAATAACATTTTCAGACCGTTGGGAGCATTGGTTGTAATTAAATATATGTTTCGAAGCGGGCATGTACGGTACCCTGTGTCCAGAAAATGGGAAAATTCGAATATGATTTCCAGAAAATTCTGACAAATAACAATTGTTAATTCATCCTTTCTGATGATGGAAATAATATTTTCAGACCGCTGTGAGCAATGGTTGTAATCAAATATATGTTCCAAAGCGGGCATGTGAGGTACCCTGTGTCCAGAAAATGAGAAATTCGAATATGATTTCCAAAAAATTCTGACAAATATTAATCGTTAATTCATCCTTTCTGATGATGGTAATAACATTTTCGGACCGTTGAGAGCATTGGTTGTAATTAAATATATTCTTCGAAGCGGGCATATGAGGTACCCTGTGTCCAGAAAATGGTAAAATTTGAATATGATTCCCAGAAAATTTTGACAAATAACAATCGTTATTTCATCCTCTTTGATGATGATAATAACATTCTCAGACCGCTGAGAGCAATGGTTGTAATTAAATATATGTTTCGAAGCGGGCATGTGCAGTACCCTGTGTCCAGAAAATGGGATAATTCAAATTTGATTTCCAGAAAATTCTGACAAAAAACAATTGTTAATTCATCCTCCCTCATGCGCGTGAAAACATTTCCAGGCTGGTGAGAACATTGGTTGTAATTAAATATATGTTTCAAAGCGGGCATGTGCAGTACCCTGTGTCCATAAAATGGGATAATTCGAATTTGATTTCCAGAAAATTCTGACAAATAACAATTGTTAATTCATCCTTCCTCATGCGCGTGGGAACATTTTCAGACCGTTGGGAGCATTGGTTGTAGTTAAATATATGTTTCAAAGCGGGCATGTGCAGTACCCTGTGTCTAGAAAATGGGAAAATTCGAATATGATTTCCAGAAAATTCTGACAAATAACAATCGTTAATTCATCCTTCCTGATGATGGTAATAACATTTTCAGACCGTTGGGAGCAATGGTTGTAATTAAATTTATGTTTCAAAGCGGGCATGTGAGGTATCCTGTTCCAGAAAACGGGAAAATTCGAATATGATTTCCAGAAAATTCTGACAAATAACAATTGTTAATTCATCCTCCCTCATGCGCGTGAAAACATTTCCAGGCTGGTGAGAGCAATGGTTGTAATTGAATATATGTTTCAAAGCGGGCATGTGCAGTACCCTGTGTCCAGAAAATGGGAAAATTCGAATATGATTTCCAGAAAATTCTGACAAATAACAATCGTTAATTCATCCTTTCTGATGCTGGTAATAACATTTTCAGATCGTTGTGAGCATTGGTTGTAATTAAATATATGTTTCAAAGCGGGCATGTGCAGTACCCTGTGTCCAGAAAATGAGAAAATTCGAATATGATTTCCAGAAAATTCTGACAAATAACAATCGTTAATTCATTCTTCCTGATGATGGTAATAACATTTTCAGACCGTTGGGAGCAATGGTTGTAATTAAATTTATGTTTCAAAGCGGGCATGTGAGGTATCCTGTTCCAGAAAACGGGAAATTCGAATATGATTTCCAGAAAATTCTGACGAATAACAATCGTTAATTCATCCTTTCTGATGATGGTTATAACATTTCGAGACCGTTGAGAGCAATGGTTGTAATTGAAAATATGTTTCAAAGCGGACATGTGAGGTACCCTGTGTCCAGAAAATGGGAAAATTCGAATATGATTTCCAGAAAATTCTGACAAATAACAATCGTTAATTCATCGTTTCTGATGATGGTAATAACATTTTCAGATCGCTGGGAGCATTGGTTGTAATTAAATATATTCTTCAAAGCGAGCATGTGAGGTACCCCGTGTCCAGAAAATGGAAAAATTCGAATATGATTTCCAGAAAATTCTGACAGATAACAATCGTTAATTCATTCTTCCTGATGATGGTAATAACATTTTCAGACCGCTGAGAGCAATGGTTTTAATTAAATATATGTTTCGAAGCGGGCATGTGAGGTACCCTGTGTCCAGAAAATGGGAAAATTCGAATATGATTTCCAGAAAATTCTGACAAATAACAATCGTTAATTCATCCTCTTTGATGATGATAATAACATTTTCAGACCGCTGAGAGCAATGGTTTCAATTAAATATATGTTTCGAAGCGGGCATGTGAGGTACCCTGTGTCCAGAAAATGGGAAAATTCGAATATGATTTCCAGAAAATTCTGACAAATAACAATCGTTAATTCATCCTTTCTAATGATGGTTATAACATTTTCAGACCGCTAAGATTATTGGTTGTAATTAAATATATGTTTCGAAGCGGGCATGTGAGGTACCCTGTGTCCAGAAAATGGGAAAATTCGAAAATGATTTCCAGAAAATTCTGACAAATAACAATCGTTAATTCATCCTCTCTGATGATGGTTATAACATTTTCAGACCGTTGTGAGCATTGGTTGTAATTAAATATATGTTTCAAAGCGGGCATGAACGGTACCCTGTGTCCAGAAAATGGGAAAATTCGAATATGATTTCCAGAAAATTCTGACAAATAACAATTGTTAATTCATCCTTTCTGATGCTGGTAATAACATTTTCAGATCGTTGTGAGCATTGGTTGTAATTAAATATATTCTTCAAAGCGGGCATGTGAGGTACCCTGTGTCCAGAAAATGGGAAAATTCGAATATGATTTCCAGAAAATTCTGACAATTAACAATCGTTAATTCATCCTTTCTGATGATGGTAATAACATTTCAAGACCGTTGAGAGCAATGGTTGTAATTAAATATATGTTTCAAAGCTGGCATGTGAGGTACCCTGTGTCCAGAAAATGGGAAAATTCGAATATGATTTCCAGAAAATTCTGACAAATAACAATCGTTAATTCATCCTTTCTGATGATGATAATAACATTTTCAGATCGCTGGGAGCAATGGTTGTGATTAAATATATGTTTCACCGCGGGCATGTGAGGTACCCCGTGTCCAGAAAATGGGAAAATTCAAATATGATTTCCAGAAAATTCTGACAAATAACAATCGTTAATTCATCCTTTCTGATGATGGTGATAACATTTTCAGATCGCTGGGAGCAATGGTTGTAATTAAATATATGTTTCAAAGCCGGCATGTGAGGTACCCTGTGTCCAGAAAATGGGAAAATTCGAATATGATTTCCAGAGAATTCTGACAAATAACAATCGTTACTTCATCCTTTCTGATGATCGTGATAACATTTTCAGAACGTTGAGAGCATTGGTTGTAATTAAATATATTCTTCAAAGCGGGCATGTGAGGTACCCTGTGTCCAGAAAATGGGAAAATTCGAATATGATTTCCAGAAAATTCTGACAAATAACAATCGTTAATTCATCCTTTCTGATGATGGTGATAACATTTTCAGATCGCTGGGAGCAATGGCTGTAATTAAATATATGTTTCATCGCGGGCATGTGAGGTACCCTGTGTCCAGAAAATGGGAAAATTCGAATATGATTTCCAGAAAATTCTGACAAATAACAATCGTTAATCCATCCTTTCTGATGATGATAATAACATTTTCAGACCACTGAGAGCAATGGTTGTAACTAAAAATATGTTTCGAAGCGGGCATGTGCAGTACCCTGTGTCCAGAAAATGGGAAAATTAGGATATGATTTCCAGAAAATTCTGACAAATAACAATCGTTAATTCATCCTTTCTGATGATGGTTATAACATTTTCAGACCTTTGAGAGCAATGGTTGTAATTAAATATATGTTTCAAAGCGGGCATGTGCAGTACCCTGTGTCCAGAAAATGGGATAATTCGAATTTGATTTCCAGGAAATTCTGACAAATAACAATTGTTAATTCATCCTTCCTCATGCGCGTGGAAACATTTCCAGGCTAGTGAGAGCATTGGTTGTAATTGAATATATGTTTCAAAGCGGGCATGTGCAGAACCCTGTGTCCAGAAAATGGGATAATTCGAATTTGATTTCCAGAAAATTCTGACAAATAAAAATCGTTAATTCATCCTTTCTGATGCTGATAATAACATTTTCAGACCGTTGAGAGCAATGGTTGTAATTAAATATATGTTTCAAGCGGGCATGTGCAGTACCCCTGTGTCCAGAAAATGGGATAATTCGAATTTGATTTCCAGAAATTCTGACCAATAACATTTGTTAATTCATCCTTCCTCATGCGCGTGAGAACATTTTCAGACCTTTGGGAGCATTGGTTGTAATTAAATATATGTTTCAAAGCGGGCATGTGCAGTACCCTGTGTCTAGAAAATGGGAAAATTCGAATATGATTTCCAGAAAATTCTGACAAATAACAATTGTTAATTCATCCTTTCTGATGATGGTGATAACATTTTCAGATCGTTGAGAGCAATGGTTGTAATTAAATATATGTTTCAAAGCGGGCATGTGAGGTACCTGTGTCCGGGAAATGGGAAAATTCGAATATGATTTCCAGAAGAATCTGACGGATAACAATCGTTAATTCATCCTTTCTGATGATGGTAATAACATTCTCAGACCGTTGGGAGCATTGGATGTGATAAAATATATGTTTCAAAGCGGGCATGTGAGGTACCCTGTGTCCAGAAAATGGGAAAATTCGAATATGATTTCCAGAAAATTTTGACAAATAACAATTGTTATTTCATCCTTTCTGATGATGATAATAACATTTTCAGACCGCTGAGAGCATTGGTTGTAATTAAATATATTCTTCAAAGCGGGCATGTGAGGTACCCTGTGTCCAGATATGGGAAAATTCGAATATGATTTCCAGAAAATTCTGACAAATAACAATCGTGATTTCATCCTTTCTGATGATGATAATAACATTTTCAGACCGTTGAGAGCAATGGTTGTAATGAAATATATTCTTCACCGCGGGCATGTGTCCTACCCTGTGTCCAGAAAATGGGAAATTCGAATATGATTTCCAGAAAATTCTGACAAATAACAATCGTTACTTCATCCTTTCTGATGATGGTAATAACATTTTCAGACCGTTGAGAGCATTGGTTGTAATCAAATATATTCTTCAAAGCGGGCATGTGAGGTACCCTGTGTCCAGAAAATGGGAAAATTCGAATATGATTTCCAGAAAATTCTGACGAATAACAATCGTTAATTCATCCTTTCTGATGATGGTAATAACATTTTCAGACCGTTGAGAGCAATGGTTGTAATTAAATATATTCTTCAAAGCGGGCATGTGAGGTACCCTGTGTCCAGAAAATGGGAAAATTCGAATATGATTTCCAGAAAATTCTGACAAATAACAATCGTTAATTCATCCTTTCTGATGATGGTAATAACATTTTCAGATCGCTGGGAGCATTGGTTGTAATAAAATAATTGTTTTGAAGCGGGCATGTGAGGTACCCTGTGTCCAGAAAATGGGAAAATTCGAATATGATTTCCAGAAAATTCTGACGAATAACAATCGTTAATTCATCCTTCTGATGATGGTGAAAACATTTCCAGGCTGGTGAGAGCATTGGTTGTGATTAAATATATGTTTCAAAGCGGGCATGTGCAGTACCCTCTGTCCAGAAAATAGGAAAATTCGAAAATGATTTCCAGAAAATTCTGACAAATAACAATCGTTAATTCATATTTGCTGATGATGGTAATAACATTTTCAGACCGTTGAGAGCATTGGTTGTAATCAAATATATTCTTCACCGCGGGCATGTGTCCTACCCTGTGTCTAGAAAATGGGAAAATTCGAATATGATTTCCAGAAAATTCTGACAAATAACAATCGTTAATTCATATTTGCTGATGATGGTAATAACATTTTAAGACCGTTGAGAGCATTGGTTGTAATCAAATATATTCTTCACCGCGGGCATGTGGTCCTACCCTGTGTCCAGAAAATGGGAAAATTCGAATATGATTTCCAGAAAAATCTGACAAATAACAATCGTTAATTCATATTTGCTGATGATGGTAATAACATTTTCAGACCGTTGAGAGCATTGGTTGTAATCAAATATATTCTTCACCGCGGGCATGTGTCCTACCCTGTGTCCAGAAAATGGGAAAATTCGAATATGATTTCCAGAAAATTCTGACAAATAACAATCGTTAATTCATATTTGCTGATGATGGTAATAACATTTTCAGACCGTTGAGAGCATTGGTTGTAATCAAATATATTCTTCAAAGCGGGCATGTGAGGTACCCTGTGTCCAGAAAATGGGAAAATTTGAATATGATTTCCAGAAAATTCTGACAAATAACAATTGTTAATTCATCCTTCCTCATGCGCGTGGAAACATTTCCAGGCTGGTGAGAGCATTGGTTGTAATTAAATATATGTTTCAAAGCGGGCATGTGAGGTACCCTGTGTCCAGAAAATGGGAAAATTCGAAAATGATTTCCAGAAAATTCTGACAAATAACAATCGTTAATTCACCCTCTCTGATGATGGAAATAACATTTTCAGACCGTTGGGAGCATTGGTTGTAATTAAATATATGTTTCGAAGCGGGCATGTGAGGTACCCTGTGTCCAGAAAATGGGAAAATTCGAATATGATTTCCAGAAAATTCTGACAAATAACAATCGTTAATTCATCCTTTCTGATGATGGAAATAATATTTTCAGACCGCTGAGAGCAATGGTTGTAATCAAATATATGTTCCAAAGCGGGCATGTGAGGTACCCCGTGTCCAGAAAATGAGAAATTCGAATATGATTTCCAGAAAATTCTGACAAATAACAATCGTTAATTCATCCTTTCTGATGATGGTAATAACATTTTCAGACCGCTGAGAGCATTGGTTGTAATTAAATATATTCTTCAAAGCGGGCATATGAGGTACCCTGTGTCCAGAAATGGTAAAATTCGAATATGATTTCCAGAAAATTCTGACAAATAACAATCGTTATTCACCCTCTTCTGATGATGATAATAACATTCTCAGACCGCTGGAGCAATGGTTGTAATTAATATATGTTTCAAAGCGGCATATGAGGTCACCCTGTTGTCCAGAAAACTGGGAAAATTTGTCGAATATGATTTCCAGAAATTCTGACAGATAGATAACAATCGTTAATTCTCCTTTTGATGATGGTAATAACATTTTCGGACCGTTGGAGCATTGGATTTTGTAATTAATATATGTTTCAAGCAGGCCTATGAGGTACCCTCGTGTCCAGAAAATGGGTATAAATTCGAATATGATTTCCAGAAATTCTGACAAATAACAATCGTTAATTCCATCCTTTCTGATGATGGTAATAACATATTCAGACCTGTGAGGAGCAATGGTTGTAATTAAAATCTTTCTTCAAAGCGGGCATGTGAGGTTACCCCTGTGTCCAGAAATGGGAAATTCGAATATGATTTCCAGAATTTCTGACAAATAACAATCGTTCCTCATCCTTTCTGATGATGGTAATAACATTTCAGACCGTTGAGAGCATTGGTTGTAATTAAATATATTCTTCAAAGCGGGCATGTGAGGTACCCTATGTCCAGAAAATGGGAAAATTCGAATATGATTTCCAGAAAATTCTGACGAATAACAATCGTTAATTCATCGTTTCTGATCATGAAAATAACATTTCCAGACCGTTGAGAGCAATGGTTGTAATTGAATATATGTTTCAAAGCGAGCATGTGAGGTACCCTGTGTCCAGAAAATAGGAAAATTCGAATATGATATCCAGAAAATTCTGACAAATAACAATCGTTAATTCATCCTTTCTGATGATGGTTATAACATTTACGGACCGCTGAGAGCAATGGTTGTAATTAAATATATGTTTCAAAGCGGGCATGTGAGGTACCCTGTGTCCAGAAAATGGGAAAATTCGAATATGATTTCCAGAAAATTTTGACAAATAACAATCGTTATTTCATCCCTTCTGATGATGGTAATAACATTTCCAGACCGTTGAGAGCAATGGTTGTAATTAAATATATGCTTCAAAGCGGGCATGTGAGGTACCCTGTGTCCAGAAAATGGGAAATTCGAATATGATTTCCAGAAAATTCTGACAAATAACAATCGTTAATTCATCCTTTCTGATGATGGTAATAACATTTCCAGACCGTTGAGAGCAATGGTTGTAATTAAATATATGTTTCAAAGCGGACATGTGAGGTACCCTGTGTCCAGAAAATGGGAAAATTCGAATATGATTTCCAGAAAATTCTGACAAATAACAATCGTTACTTCATCCTTTCTGATGATGGTAATAACATTTTCAGACCGCTGAGAGCATTGGTTGTAATTAAATATATTCTTCAAAGCGAGCATGTGAGGTACCCCGTGTCCAGAAAATAGGAAAATTCGAATATGATTTCCAGAAAATTCTGACAAATAACAATCGTTATTTCATCCCTCCTGATGATGATAATAACATTTTCAGACCGCTGAGAGCATTGATTGTAATTTAATATATTCTTCAAAGCGGGCATGTGAGGTACCCTGTGTCCAGAAAATGGGAAAATTCGAATATGATTTCCAGAAAATTCTGACAAATAACAATCGTTAATTCATCCTCTCTGATGATGGTAATAACATTTTCAGACCGCTGAGAGCAATGGTTGTAATTAAATATATGTTTCAAAGCGGGCATGTGAGGTACCCTGTGTCCAGAAAATGGGAAAATTCGAATATGATTTCCAGAAAATTCTGACAAATAACAATCGTTAATTCATCCTTTCTGATGATGGTAATAACATTTTCAGACCGCTAGATCATGGTTGTAATTAAATATATGTTTCAAAGCGGGCATGTGAGGTACCCTGTGTCCAGAAAATGGGAAAATTCGAATATGATTTCCAGAAAATTTCTGACAATAACAATCGTTAATTCATCCTTCTGATGATGGTATAACATTTTCAGACCGTTGGGAGCAATTGGTTGTAATTAATATATGTTTCAAAGCGGGCATGTACGGTACCCTGTGTCCAGAAAATGGGAAAATTCGAATATGATTTCCAGAAATTTTGACAAATAACAATCGTTAATTCATCCTTTCTGATGATGGTAATAACATTTTCAGATCGTTGGGAGCATTGGTTGTAATTAAATATATTCTTCAAAGCGGGCATGTGAGGTACCCTGTGTCCAGAAAATGGGAAAATTCGAATATGATTTCCAGAAAATTCTGACAAATAACAATCGTTAATTCATCCTTTCTGATGATGGTAATAACATTTCAAGACCGTTGAGAGCAATGGTTGTAATTAAATATATGTTTCAAAGCGGGCATGTGAGGTACCCTGTGTCCAGATAGTGGGAAAATTCGAATATGATTTCCAGAAAATTCTGACAAATAACAATCGTTGATTCATCCTTTCTGATGATGGTAATAACATTTTCAGATCGCTGGGAGCAATGGTTGTAATTAAATATATGTTTCAACGCGGGCATGGAGGTACCCCGTGTCCAGAAATGGGAAAATTCGAATATGATTTCCAGAAAATTCTGACAAATAACAATCGTTATTTCATCCTTTCTGATGATGGTAATAACATTTTCAGATCGCTGGGAGCAATGGTTGTAATTAAATATATGTTTCAAAGCGGGCATGTGAGGTACCCTGTGTCCAGAAAATGGGAAAATTCGAATATGATTTCCAGAAAATTCTGACAAATAACAATCGTTACTTCATCCTTTCTGATGATGGTAATAACATTTTCAGACCGTTGAGAGCAATTGGTTGTAATTAAATATATTCTTCAAAGCGGGCATGTGAGGTACCCTGTGTCCAGAAAATGGGAAAATTCGAATATGATTTCCAGAAAATTCTGACAAATAACAATCGTTATTTCATCCTTTCTGATGATGGTAATAACATCTCCAGACCGTTGAGAGCATTGGTTGTGATTAAATATATGTTTCAAAGCGGGCATGTGCGGTACCCTGTGTCCAGAAAATGGGAAAATTCGAATATGATTTCCAGAAAATTCTGACAAATAACAATCGTTAATTCATCCTCTTTGATGATGGTAATGACATTTTCAGATCGTTGGGAGCATTGGTTGTAATTAAATATATGTTTCAAAGCGGGCATGTGAGGTACCCTGTGTCCAGAAATGGGAAAATTCGAATATGATTTCCAGAAAATTCTGACAAATAACAATCGTTAATTCATCCTTCCTGATGATGGTAATAACATTTTCAGACCGTTGAGAGCAATGGTTGTAATTAAATATATGTTTCAAAGCGGGCATGTGAGGTACCCCGTGTCCAGAAAATGGGAAAATTCGAATATGATTTCCAGAAAATTCTGACAAATAACAATCGTTAATTCATCCTTTCTGATGATGGTAATAACATTTTCAGATCGCTGGGAGCAATGGTTGTAATTAAATATATGTTTCAAAGCGGGCATGTGAGGTACCCTGTGTCCAGAAAATGGGAAAATTCGAATATGATTTCCAGAAAATTCTGACAAATAACAATCGTTAATTCATCCTTTCTGATGATGGTAATAACATTTTCAGACCGTTGAGAGCATTGGTTGTAATTAAATATATGTTTCAAAGCCGGCATGTGAGGTACCCTGTGTCCAGAAAATGGGAAAATTCGAATATGATTTCCAGAAAATTCTGACAAATAACAATCGTTACTTCATCCTTTCTGATGATGGTAATAACATTTTCAGAACGTTGAGAGCATTGGTTGTAATTAAATATATTCTTCAAAGCGGGCATGTGAGGTACCCTGTGTCCAGAAAATGGGAAAATTCGAATATGATTTCCAGAAAATTCTGACAAATAACAATCGTTAATTCATCCTTTCTGATGATGGTGATAACATTTTCAGATCGCTGGGAGCAATGGCTGTAATTAAATATATGTTTCAAAGGGGGCATGTGAGGTACCCTGTGTCCAGGAAATGGGAAAATTCGAATATAATTTCCAGAAAATTCTGACCAATAACAATCGTTAATTCATCCTTTCTGATGATGGTAATAACATTTTCAGATCGCTGGGAGCAATGGTTGTAATTAAATATATGTTTCAAAGCCGGCATGTGAGGTACCCTGTGTCCAGAAAATGGGAAAATTCGAATATGATTTCCAGAAAATTCTGACAAATAACAATCGTTAATTCATCCTTTCTGATGATGGTAATAACATTTTCAGACCGCTGAGAGCAATGGTTGTAATTAAATATATGTTTCAAAGCGGGCATGTGCAGTACCCTGTGTCCAGAAAATGGGAAAATTCGAATATGATTTCCAGAAAATTCTGACAAATAACAATCGTTAATTCATCCTTTCTGATGATGGTAATAACATTTTCAGACCGTTGAGAGCATTGATTGTAATTAAATATATTCTTCAAAGCGGGCATGTGAGGTACCCTGTGTCCAGAAAATGGGAAAATTCGAATATGATTTCCAGAAAATTCTGACAAATAACAATCGTTAATTCATCCTTTCTGATGATGGTAATAACATTTTCAGACCGTTGAGAGCAATGGTTGTAATTAAATATATGTTTCAAAGCGGGCATGTGAGGTACCCTGTGTCCGGGAAATGGGAAAATTCGAATATGATTTCCAGAAAATTCTGACGAATAACAATCGTTAATTCATCCTTTCTGATGATGGTAATAACATTTTCAGACCGTTGGGAGCATTGGATGTAATTAAATATATGTTTCAAAGCGGGCATATGAGGTACCCTGTGTCCAGAAAATGGTAAAATTCGAATATGATTTCCAGAAAATTCTGACAAATAACAATCGTTAATTCATCCTTTCTGATGATGGTAATAACATTTTAAGACCGTTGAGAGCAATGGTTGTAATTAAAAATATGTTTCAAAGCGGGCATGTGAGGTACCCTGTGTCCAGAAAATGGGAAAATTCGAATATGATTTTCAGAAATTTCTGACAAATAACAATCGTTACTTCATCCTTTCTGATGATGGTAATAACATTTTCAGACCGTTGAGAGCAATGGTTGTGATTAAATATATTCTTCAAAGCGGGCATGTGAGGTACCCTATGTCCAGAAAATGGGAAAATTCGAATATGATTTCCAGAAAATTATGACGAATAACAATCGTTAATACATCGTTTCTGATCATGAAAATAACATTTCCAGACCGTTGAGAGCAATGGTTGTAATTGAATATATGTTTCAAAGCGAGCATGTGAGGTACCCTGTGTCCAGAAAATGGGAAAATTCGAATATGATTTCCAGAAAATTCTGACAAATAACAATCGTTAATTCATCCTTCTGATGATGGTATAACATTTTCAGACGTGAGAGCAATTGGTTGTAATTGATATATTCTTCAAAGCGGGCATGTGAGGTACCCTGTGTCCAGAAAATGGGAAAATTCGAATATGATTTCCAGAAATTCTGACAAATAACAATCGTTAATTCATCCTTTCTGATGATGGTAATAACATTTTAAGACCGTTGAGAGCAATGGTTGTAATTAAATATATGTTTCAAAGCCGGCATGTGAGGTACCCTGTGTCCAGAAAATGGAAAAATTCGAATATGATTTCCAGAAAATTCTGACGAATAACAATCGTTAATTCATCCTTTCTGATGATGGTAATAACATTTTAAGACCGTTGAGAGCAATGGTTGTAATTAAATATATGTTTCAAAGCGGGCATGTGAGGTACCCTGTGTCCAGAAAATGGGAAAATTCGAATATGATTTCCAGAAAATTCTGACAAATAACAATCGTTAATTCATCCTTTCTGATGATGGTAATAACATTTTCAGACTGTTGGGAGCATTGGTTGTAATTAAATATATGTTTCAAAGCGGGCATGTGAGGTACCCTGTGTCCAGAAAATGGTAAAATTCGAATATGATTTCCAGAAAATTCTGACAAATAACAATCGTTAATTCATCCTTTCTGATGATGGTAATAACATTTTCAGACCGTTGAGAGCAATGGTTGTAATTAAATATATTCTTCAAAGCGGGCATGTGAGGTACCCTGTGTCCAGAAAATGGGAAAATTCGAATATGATTTCCAGAAATTTCTGACAAATAACAATCGTTACTTCATCCTTTCTGATGATGGTAATAACATTTTCAGACCGTTGAGAGCATTGGTTGTAATTAAATATATTCTTCAAAGCGGGCATGTGAGGTACCCTGTGTCCAGAAAATGGGAAAATTCGAATATGATTTCCAGAAAATTCTGACGAATAACAATCGTTAATTCATCCTTTCTGATGATGGTAATAACATTTTCAGACCGTTGAGAGCATTGATTGTAATTTAATATATGTTTCAAAGCGGGCATGTGAGGTACCCTGTGTCCAGAAAATGGGAAAATTCGAATATGATTTCCAGAAAATTCTGACAAATAACAATCGTTAATTCATCCTTTCTGATGATGGTAATAACATTTTCAGACGCTTGAGAGCATGGTTGTAATTAAATATATGTTTCAAAGCGGGCATGTGAGGTACCCTGTGTCCAGAAATGGGAAAATTCGAATATGATTTCCAGAAAATTCTGACAAATAACAATCGTTAATTCATCCTTTCTGATGATGGTGATAACATTTTGAGACCGTTTAGAACAATGGTTGTAATTAAATATATGTTTCAAAGCGGGCATGTGAGGTACCCTGTGTCCAGAAAATAGGAAAATTCGAATATGATTTCCAGAAAATTCTGACAAATAACAATCGTTAATTCATCCTTTCTGATGATGGTAATAACATTTTCAGACCGTTGAGAGCATTGATTGTTTTTAAATATATGTTTCAAAGCGGGCATGTACGGTACCCTGTGTCCAGAAAATGGGAAAATTCGAATATGATTTCCAGAAAATTTTGACAAATAACAATCGTTAATTCATCCTTTCTGATGATGGTGATAACATTTTCAGATCGCTGGGAGCAATGGTTGTAATTAAATATATGTTTCAAAGGGGGCATGTGAGGTACCCTGTGTCCAGAAAATGGGAAAATTCGAATATGATTTCCAGAAAATTCTGACAAATAACAATCGATATTCCATCCTTTCTGATGATGGTGATAACATTTTCAGATCGCTGGGAGCAATGGTTGTAATTAAATATATGTTTCTAAGCGGGCATGTACAGTACCCTGTGTCCAGAAAATGGGAAAATTCGAATATGATTTCCAGAAAATTCTGACAAATAACAATCGTTAATTCATCCTTTCTGATGATGGTAATAACATTTTCAGAACGTTGAGAGCATTGGTGTAATTAAATATATGTCTTCTAAGCGGGCATGTACGGTACCCTGTGTCCAGAAAATGGGAAAATTCGAATATGATTTCCAGAAAATTCTGACAAATAACAATCGTTAATTCATCCTTTCTGATGATGGTGATAACATTTTCAGATCGCTGGGAGCAATGGCTGTAATTAAATATATGTTTCATAGCCGGCATGTGAGGTACCCTGTGTCCAGAAAATGGGAAAATTCGAATATGATTTCCAGGAAATTCTGACAAATGACAATCGTTAATTCATCCTTTCTGATGATGGTAATAACATTTTAAGACCGTTGAGAGCATTGGTTGTGATTAAATATATGTTTCAAAGCGGGCATGTACGGTACCCTGTGTCCAGAAAATGGGAAAATTCGAATATGATTTCCAGAAAATTCTGACAAATCACAATCGTTAATTCATCCTTTCTGATGAAGGTGATAACATTTTAAGACCGTTGAGAGCAATGGTTTCAATTAAATTTATGTTTCAAAGCCGGCATGTGAGGTACCCTGTGTCCAGAAAATGGGAAAATTCGAATATGATTTCCAGAAAATTCTGACAAATAACAATCGTTAATTCATCCTTCCTGATGATGGTTATAACATATTCAGACTGTTGAGAGCATTGGTTGTAATTAAATATATTCTTCAAAGCGGGCATGTGAGGTACCCTGTGTCCAGATAATGGGAAAATTCGAATATGATTTCCAGAAAACTCTGACAAATAACAATCGTTAATTCATCCTTTCTGATGATGGTAATAACATTTTCAGATCGCTGGGAGCAATGGTTGTAATTAAATATATGTTTCAAAGCCGGCATGTGAGGTACCCTGTGTCCAGAAAATGGAAAAATTCGAATATGATTCCCAGAAAATTCTGACGGATAAAAATCGTTAATTCATCGTTTCTGATGATGGTAATAACATTTCAAGACCGTTGAGAGCATTGGTTGTAATTAAATATATTCTTCAAAGCGGGCATGTGAGGTACCCTGTGTCCAGAAAATGGGAAAATTCGAATATGATTTCCAGAAAATTCTGACGAATAACAATCGTTAATTCATCCTTTCTGATGATGGTAATAACATTTTCAGACAATTGAGAGCATTGGTTGTGATTAAATATATTCTTCAAAGCGGGCATGTGAGGTACCCTGTGTCCAGAAAATGGGAAAATTCGAATATGATTTCCAGAAAATTCTGACAAATAACAATCGTTAATTCATCCTTTCTGATGTTGGTAATAACATTTTCAGACCGCTGAGAGCAATGGTTGTAATTGAATATATGTTTCAAAGCCGGCATGTGCGGTATCCTGTGTCCAGAAAATGGGAAAATTCGAATATGATTTCCAGAAAATTCTGACAAATAACAATTGTTGATTCATCCCTTCTCATGCATGAAATAACATTCCCAGACTGCTGAGAGCAATGGTTGTAATTAAATATATGTTCCAAAGCTGTCATGTGCGGTACCCCGTGTCCAGAAAACAATCATCTTTTAAATAAAATGTAATGTATGCATTATTCTACGTGATTATGTTATTTTGTGTGTGACTTTAATTGTTCGTAGGCCTCATTAGTATCAAGTGTAATAATTCACTATCTTTATATCTCTATTGATACTGTCATTTCATATGTTCATTTATACCCATATTCCATATTTCAGCATAATCTAACGATGCTCAATATTGTAAAACATGCAATCAAACGAGAACATGAAGAATCCTAATCAAGTGTACCTGAAGTCCTGTCTGCCCCACGGGTCCGGGAGGTCCCGGCTCTCTGCTCCCTCCTCTCCCCCCTCCTGGGGCCCCCTTCTGTCCCGGCTGGCCGTTGATCCCGGGCGTTCCGGGCACTCCGTCGGTCCCGGGCTCGCCCTTGGTACCGGGCGTGGCTGCGTCGCCCTATCGCAACACACGGTCATGTCAAGCAAGCGCTCCTCTCTCTCCTCCAGGCAGCTACATGTGACAGCCTCACGGATCAGGCACATGGTAGCTTATTTCTCATTTTCATTTTTAAATTTTTTCAATATTTCATATTGGGTTCAACGACGCACTGTTATGATGGATTGAATCTAATGGCGTCGGATGGATGATTAATGAGATGAAGGGATGATGAGATGAAGGTTCTTGGGTAATGGGAAGGGTAGTGGGAAGGAAGCGGTCATGGCGTATATTGTGGGAACCATCCCAGCATTATCCTAGACTACAGAGGGAACCATGAAAAACCCCTGTAAAGATTTTCGGCGGCGGGGATCGAACCTCGCCTCTCGGATCACATGAAGCGAGCGCGTTAACCACTGCGCTGCATGTGCCGGTTATTTTTTATTATATAATGTTTTTCATGGATAGGCCTAGGTATGGACACATGAATATCATCATAACATTTTGGTAAGCATAGATAATTAGATATACATACATATAGCACATTGGATGGTCTGAATAGTTTACAATAGGCCTATTAATGTCTAGAGCTGAATGCTTGAAAATGTAATAATGGAATAAGTTTCAATGATTGTAAAACAGACCCCACATAAGCCGAAGCCTGTGCGTGGGAAGGCGACATGTTCTGAGCGCCATCTCGGACAGTGCTCACAGGAAGTTAAAAACGTTCAATTAATTAAAACTTGGAGATGTGATCGTCAAAAAGTTCTTGTGATATTCGTGCCCACGTTTACAGGTCGTTGCAAGTTTTCATGAAAACTTAACAATCAAATTTAAAAATTAATCAAGAAGAAAAAACACACAATAATTAATGATAATATGAACTAAGTGAAAAACATCCCAGTAATAATAAATCCTGAATGGATGATTAGTAGAAAATGATGGTAGAAAATAATGAGAAATTATTAGTAAAAACAGAAATATGAAAATAATACAAAAATGATGAATAATTATGCTTTGAATGTGAGTATATAAATGGTTTCTCAAAGATCCTTTCAAGACTAAAATTCCTATCAAATTTATAAAATCACTGTTTAGATCAAACTGCCTACAAAATTCTACGAAAAAACACTTGTGATAGCTAGTGTCCTATCGCCGTATTATTACAATACTAGGCCATGCAGTAGCTCACCTTGTCCCCTCTGCTTCCCGGAGATCCCGGTTCTCCTGGGTTCCCGGGTATTCCCATGGGCCCGATAAGGCCTCTGGGGCCCAGCGGGCCTGTCGGGCCTGGAGGTCCCTAGCAACACAACAATCAGTCAGACACAAGTGAAGGCCCAGTCAGCCAAACTATGACATGTAGGAAACTTCATGAGGGAAATATCAAACAAACAAAACATATATAAATGTGCAGTATTTATGAATGAATTATTTCATTTTACGTTTTTGAATGATATTTTCGAATACATGAATTCTGGAATGAAATAGAATTTCTCGAGACATTTCGAAAGATGAATTATAGATGTTAAATAAATTGTTGAAATTTAAAAAAGGAAGTTTAATTAAATTTAAGGTCGAAGTGAAATAAAAAAGTAGTAGTTGAATGATTAACGATTAGGTTAAATGATTAATGAGTGAATTAAATTAAATAAAGTTACAGTTAGGATCCAATCAAAACTACAAATCAAACAGGTAGATTAGTTAGAACAATAGATAAATACCTCTGTACTCGATGCAATCTACAGGCCTAATCAAGAGATGACAAAATAATAGGAGACAAATTCAAGAAATAATGAAGAATTTATTTATTATAAGTGATCCAAAATGAATGAAAAAATATATTTGTTTCAATTTCTAAAAAAATATTTCGTTTTTCATAAATACTCCGTGGAGGTGCCGGGATTTTTGTTGATGTTCGCCTGATAGGTAGGCAACTTATCGAACGTCTTCATCATCAGCTACTCTTGCGATAAGTATTAAACATGTTAAATAAGTTGCCTATCCGCCAGGCGAACATTAGCCCGTCATTCAGGAGACCGGGGTTCGATTCCCGTCCATCCTGACAGAGGTGCACCGTGGTTTACCTCTGTCGTTGAAGTCAATACTGGGATGGTTCCTTGACAACAGGCCACGACCGACTCCTTCCCAACATTCCAATAACAGACTAAAGAATATCCTATTAAAAACCCTTGGCTATCATTGTACAGATCACTTATTTATAAGAAGCAAAAATTCAAAGTTTATATCGAAAATATTACACATTTTTCATTACTGAAATGAATTGAAAAAAAATTGCGAGTGTAATAAGGGTCCAATTCAATAAAAAAAAGATAATCTGAGATCAATAATTACTAATAATTGTAATAAGTAATGTATGATGAGTAAAAACAATGAATAGTGAAGGATACATTTATAATAAAAGAAGTAAAAATGTCCATGATATAATTAGAATGAATTGCTGACATTTTGCCACACTTGTTTCTACTATTCTTTGATTTTATCTAATTGGTTGTTGTCCTGATTGAACAGGAACCAGGATAGGTATAATATGTTGTATTGTCACGTACAGGCGTCCCGTTTAGTCCCGGCTGTCCCCTCGATCCCTTGAATCCCGGCAGTCCCTGCTCTCCCATGGGACCTAGAGGCCCGATCGGCCCGCGCGACCCCTGCACGCGTGTTAGGAGTAAGTGCAAACCATTAGTGCTACTGGTTAGTGGCAGACAATCAGTGCGGTGCTAACTGCATGGTGCTAACTGCATGGTGCTAACTGTGTGGTGCTAGTTGCATGGTGCTAGCTGCATGGTGCCAACTCCGTGGTGCTAATTGCATGGTGCTAGCTGCATGGAGATGTGAACAACAGGAAGATACGCTTTATAAGTACAACGCTGTAGTGTTGTTGTTGTTGTTGTTGTTGAGAGAAAAGGAGTGAGATTTTTTTTAAATACATTTTTATTATCGGTTGAAGTGATTTGTTTGTCAAAGACTTGAGATAAAAATGAGTTAAATTGATGAAATAGGTTTCTTATTTGAATGATTACACGAACAATCAACTTGTTCCCTCTAGTCTTGAGGTGATATCGTCTCTCGGAATGATCCATCATATAATGATTGCCTCAAGAGATCGATTCGGTTGTCAAGTGTATCCACCTGTGGCAGCCAGCCAGGGTCACGTGACTGCTCCGTGTGACGTCACAGCTGAGTGCCAAGGCAACATAACCCTACTTCAGCGCGATCCTTCCGACACAGACTGCCAGTGTGACCGTAGCGTCGACAATGTCAACACGATCCTTGCGACACACACTACCTCTATGACCATGTCATCGACAATGACAGAGTTCACGACTCGCTAAAGCAATTAGTGGTGGGCCTATTCATCATTTATTGATCTTTCAAATGTAGGATTTGTATGGAGTTATTCTGTGGGAGAAAAGTGCACACGTCTTTCAATAACAAAACTTCATGTGTTACATTCTGATTTACGGTTGTGAGGAATATGTTCTGGTAGAATGTTACGTTGCCTTGGCTCTCCGGTAATTCATTAATCTCCGGTTATACGAATAATAAATCTGTTAATTGAGAGATAATCTGCGGGTTATCTTGTTATCACCCTTGGTTACCAAAGATATTACTCTACTTAGACCCGGTTTTTCAATAGTCCTTGATCGTTAGATCTGCGTTAGCTGACCGACGGTTATGTCTAACCCCGACCTGTAACGACAGGATCGTTTTTCAACTCCCGGTTATCTGTTCGTTCTAACGAGAACCTGACCAGAACAACGACGATTCTGATTGGTTGTGCTTAAATGCGTATGCAAAATTGTATGCTAGAAGGCAGTGCAGTAACGGGCACTTAAACGAAGACCCAATCCAGGGTGTATCTTTGTGAGTAGATAACCGTCGGTCGGTCGTTATCGCTGACGGCAGGTCGAAAAACGAAAAAATCGCGCAACCGGAGGTTAACTTCTGACAACCACTCTAACGGGACTTTGAAAAACTGTCTCTTAAATTAACAATCACCTTAATTAATACATGTTTATTATCCATGTTACTCGGTGTTAAGTGCACAGTTAATCATGATTAATGTATTAGCGGTGATATAGATGGCGTCCTACTCGCTGGCCGGGCTGGCCGTAGTCTCCTGGGATTCCCCGTTGCCCCGGGATACCGCGTGGTCCCGGCAGTCCCGCCTCTCCCGATGCTCCCGGGAAACCTGGCTTGCCCTTCGCAAGAACAACATCACTCAGACAGAGAAACACACGGGACATGCAAGTACACAAACACACGTTCTACGTGGTCACAGAAAAGAACAACGCACGCAAAACCGCAGCGAGCGTTTATATATAATTCTAAAAAATACAATAATTATGAAAATACAATATAAATGAAGGGTACACGGGGATAATGATACAAGTCACATTAAAAACAAAAAGTTAGATAGGATATCTGACAGTGTTTTTCGCAGGGTTTCTGAATATGTATCATTTGGATAATAACGATACAAATCCACGAAAAATCGAGTTGAAATATCGACCTCTATAGAAAAACCCATGGTTTTGAACTTAAAATTGTATTTATCTCGGAACTCACAATGTGTGACTTGTGTCGTTATTCCCGTATACCCTTCAAATAGCCAAAATACAGACGTCGATCCAAAAACCATCATCCGGGTTCAAAACCTATGAAAACCCAACAGTTCTTACCGTGCCGTAACTTTTTCTGATGAAATATAAACAAGATCTATAAGAAAACACCAAAACACAAAAATAATCAAACACTAAATGGTAGAGGTAAGGGTAAGGGCTTGATAACCAAACCCGCAAGTATCTGGACTTTTCTTCTGGGCGCTTCCTCATTGGCTGATCCGTATCACTGACGTCATTTCTCTCCGTTGCTCGAGGAAATCACATTTCACAACCTTTACATGTTCTCTCATCCAAACTGCCAGTTCTTATGTTCAATCAAACATGGTCTGTTTCCAAAAACTCATCTATATATTTTCATCTCTTCTTTTCTAGATCTTTGTTTAGCCTCAATTATCTTTTACATGTAGTGTAATATAATTTCTCTTGGAGAAACTAGCAAGAAAGACAAAAGACAGAAATCAGAGGTGGAAAGCCGGCTTTGCTCGTCATGGACTTACGTCAGTGCCGTTGAAGCCTGGGGGCCCCTGGGGGCAGATCGTCTCGCAGGCCTGGGCCGGCAGGGGCCTTATCTGGTTCCTCTGCAACACGGCAAGCAGGTCAGGTCAGAGGTCAGGTCAGAGGTCAGGTCAGAGAAGCGGGCTATCTGCGCTTCGTTTCGACTACTCCGTATACTTCAACATGGTATATCATACGGGGTCTGACACTTTCATAACGCTTCCATTTCGTTCGCAGATATGGAATAAGGACCCAGGGACATTTTCAAAGACAAACTTTGATTCAAAATTATCCCCCCACTTGTATAAGAGACCATGGGAGACGATTTAGCGAAATATCGGTTTTTTGGTGATAACATTTGAACGGTACGCAACATCAAAATTCTAATTTAGGAGAAAAAGTTATTTTTGATATCTTCAAGTTGGTATAAGTAGAAACATTTCAACTTATATCGTACAATTCTCAAGCGCATACAGCTAGAAAATGCGTTTTTTAGCTGTATACCTTTGACAATTATACGATATGAGATCAATCATCATAACTTATACCATCTTGAAGGTATTAAACATATCTGTGTTTCCTTTGTATTAGAATTTTGATATCTCACACCGTTCGGAAGTTATCACAAAATAACTGATGTTTTGTTGCATCGACTGCCACGCACTCTTGATGTAATAACCTGGAACTATTGGGTGCTTGATCACGTGCACTTACCGGCAGCTCGTCGCATGATTCCCGCTCCGGCCGCGTGGGGTCGCAGCTCATCACCATCCACTGGAGGTCGATCTACAAGAAACCACGCGCCCTGGTTACAAACACTCACACTACTTCCACTACTGCCACTACTAATACTACTGCCACTACTGGCACTACTGCCACTATTGCCACTACTGCCACTATTGCCACTACTGCCACTATTGCCACTACTGCCACTATTGCCACTACTGCCACTATTGCCACTACTGCCACTTCTGCCACTACTGCCACTTCTGCCACTACTGCCACTTCTGCCACTATTGCCACTCTTGCCACTAACAATACTATACTGATACTACTTCTACTGCCACTACTACCCAACACTGGACCGTGCATTACATACTGCCCGACTGGCAAAGGACTTCATAACTCTGGAACTAAATTGCAATGAATAAAGACGGTATTTATTTCTAACTAGAAATCACGATCATAAAACAGACAGAATCGAGTAATGTCTACGTCACGACTCGGTTAAAAGGCCGGGTCCTGGAGGACGAATAAATAAATTATAATTTCTGCAATTGAGATGATGATTTCTAGTTGTCCCTAAAATAGGGAGATGAATACCGCCACAATTCGTTAACACTTGATTCCAGGGTCATGATGTCCTGATAGTCCGACGTGTCGGTGTCGGTGGCTCTACGGCGCCGGACAGTCTCGTGAATCAAGATGTCTGACAAGAGGGCATTGATTGACTGAATAGTCCCTCCAAGTGAAGACGATTCGACCTGCCGTGGTGGCCACATTTAGAAGCTCTGTTTTCACCCAGTTCACTCCATCTAACCGGGAGATGAGGGTAGATCGGGCCTTGGTTCGATCCCTGCCACCGTCCATCTTTACATAGGTTTTCCGTGGTTTCACTCTATAGACCTATAATGGCGGAATGGTTTCTATACAATTATACCACGACCGCATCCTTCTCACTAGCCTCCCCATTACCTAAGAGACCTTCAACTCATCATCCCATCTGATTCGACGCCATCTTGGTCATCAGTACAGTGCGTCATTAAACCCGATATAAATTAATGGAATTGAGAGCGGACGAGTGCGAGTGGGGGTAAAAGGGGAGGAGCTAATGTGCAGTGTTGGTGAATCTGGCGCATGCACTTCTATATTGATGTCAAGTATCAATATTGTGCTCGCGGTCGCACATCTGTGTGGCGGGTCGCGGGTCGCGGATTGAGATGGATCGCTGTTTTATTCAGACACCAGACACGTGGTCAGTGAACCGACTCGACTCCATTCAGTGTTATTGGGTTCAAACACAGGCCATTGATACACTACCAATATCATTACAAGAATAGCGGAAGAAAAGAAGAAAAGTGGATAGATTAGTGGGAGAAAAGGAGAATAGTGGAAAGAATAATGGAAGAAAAGAAGAAAAGTGGAAAGAATAGTGGAAGAAAAGAAGAAATGTGGACATTATAGTGGAAGAAAAGTGGAAAAAAGTGGAAGAAAAGAAGAAAAGTGGGAGGAATAGTGGAAGGAAATAAGAAACGTTGAAAGAATAGCGGAAGAAAAAAGAAAAGTGGAAAGAATATTGGAAGAAAGTGGAAGAGTAGTGGAAAGGAAGCGGTCGTGGTCTATATTTTAAAAACCCGGCATTAGCGTATAGGCTTACAGAGGGAAACCAAGGAAAACCTCTATAAAGATGCACGGTGGCAGGGAACGAACCAAGGCCCGATCTACCCTCATCTCCCGGGTCATATATAGCAAGCCATTTTATTTACACTATACTGAACTACCTTTACTATAGTTATAGTCAAATTTACTAGAAAACAGATTTATACTTGTTGCAATTTTCATTTTTTTTCATTTTTTTTCTGTTCTGTTCAGTTTATCAAGGTATAAACTATTGATAATATTGACCAGTGTACATATGTATCTGTATGTGTGTATCTTTTTCATCCAGACAACTTAATTAAAGTGCTTAAATGTAATTGATTCAAGTGTAATTGTTTTATATTACAAATTTCAATAGACCCGCAGACAAGACAAAATTCTTGACTTTACGGGTCTATAGTATGTGAACATATATGTCTTTCGTTTGATAATATTTTGCTTTAATAATTATTATTACTCGCTGTAATGTGTTAGCGATTAGTTACATTAGTTACTGAAAGGTTAGGTACTTACTAAATGCGAGACCTGCAAGGGAAGAACACAACAACGTGGTTAGTGTGTGCGTGACAAGCATGGCAGGGACTGTGCAGTATTACATCATTAATATCATTACTAGTCTAGGATTGATGGCCCCACCACTGGATGAAGCTGATGGGAGTACGAGGTAGGAGATCTGATCGGGGACTAGTATAGGATTGATGACCCCACCCGAGGACGAAGCGGATGGGGGGAGATGGGACGAGGGCAAGGATGTGAATGAGGGCACAGTTAAGCATGTTGGTTCTAATACTTGGACCTCACTTCTAGCACAAGCTCAACACCGTTAATCAACACGTGACTATCACGTGGCTAGATACACTCAACAGCGGGTCAACTGTACTGAAACTCGACTGTCCAGAAACCCAACCGACTCTGGGTCTGCTGGAAACAACCAACTGGAGGAAGATACAATTAGTTTAGGGTGTTGGTGCGCTCAAGTTATTAGTTTAGACTTTAGTTTTGAGCCTACTAAAAACTAACTGTCTTCCTTAATTTCTTTTTCTTGAGTGACCTGTACAGATGTCGAAGTGGGGGGCAAGCTCCTCCCGTTTGTGAATTGTTACCTCCCATTGGATGTTTTATAGGTTTTTTCTTAGTGATGGTATAGGTTAGGTGGGTTAGGTGTGTGTCAAATGAAATTACTGAGGGAGGAGTCAAACCTCCCACTTGAACCAAGTTGCTCGAGACGTAGACATTTAGGACAGTTTGTTTTTCGGACAGTTTGCTTTTCGGACAGTCGAGTTTGAGGACAGTTGGTTTTAGTACAGTAGTTACCTCCTGTCATCAACAGGCTACAGACTGAACACAAGTTACAGGTATATATACAGTTTTTTTTTTCTCCATTTGTGTATCAGTCGGAGTTATTAGTTTCCAAACACCTTTATAATAAGGTAATAATTTTATAAAAAAAAATTGGAAATAAAGCTATTATTATTATTATTATTATTATTATTATTATTATTATTATTATTATTATTATTATTATTATTCGCAGAGGCGACTCTGGGATGGTGAAATTAGAATTTCACTTCAATTAAAAAAGATCTGAATGGATTTTTCGTTTATTTTTCAGGTGAAATAAATATTTAAAATTTTCAAACTTGAGTTACATTTTCTTGACATCATCTTGATTTTGGAAATTTATTTTATATATATTCCAAGATTTGATCCGAACAACAACTTAAATTATCCCAATTCATGAATCAATAATATTTACCTTCCATTTGAGTGTTTGTTTTTCTAGGAATGGTATTATCGTAAGATCTGACATAATGTCGTCGTCAGTATTTGTGTACCGGGGGCACCCAGCCGGACACAAGCCAAAAGATAAAAGACGGTCGTTAGCCCCGCAGTGAATTTTGAGTAATGTGGTCATTTTTGAAGTGATTTTTGCGATTCACAAGGAGTTTTTGAGTCTATAATTGCACTATTATGGACACTTCCAAAGTTATTTCTAATATTTGAATAATTATGGAAATTTTCGAAGTTATTTAAGCGATTTCTCCCATCAAAATATTGTACTGTGTGTTTATTTGTAGGTCAACGTACATATAGGCATATATATATTTTTAAAGAATGATGAATTATTGGTGGGGCGCAAATGTCGATTGTTGGAGCGCGCGCCCCACTGTGGACCCCAGGGGTAACGACGTCCTTGCATATTGAAAACCCCAATTTTGATTTGACAACAAAACCTACAAACAACAAGTGTTTTGTGACCTTTCACTTCTGAAAAAGGAGAGTCCCTCACTTCAGTGGGTTACAGAACATCCGATCTCTTCTCTAATATTCTAATAATAGCTCCAATATCAATCAACACTAATAGCCTATAATTACTAGGAAGTCGGCCTCAAGCCCGGACTTTAATTACCGGCGCAAGAAAGCTGCGCACATGAATAGATCATAATTATCGGCTTAACCTCGCTGGAAACCTAGGCAGGAAGAATATTAATTAACGGAGTTTGGAGAATTCGATGAATTTAGTCAGTCTGGACTTGGATTAAAGGCTAGCTATCATATCGATGGATTGGCAACTAGTTACTACATTTTATAATGGATATATATTTTATGGGGTGGTGAGATCGCCCTTGTGGTGCCCCGTGCTTTGATCTCATCTCTCGTTCATAGCCTTAATCGGTAAAAGCCTTAATTTTGTATCAAGTTTCGATGTTATTGGAAAAAATTATATCATTGGCATTATTACCAAATTTACATTGTATTAATAATTGTTAAATGGTTATAGGAAAGATTGATATGGCAGGGACCCAGTCCTGCCCCAAAATGTTTACTATCGCCTTTTTTGTACTATATGTAATATACATATATTATATTATTTCACTTTCTGACTGTATGTATTTTACAAAATAAAAAAAATAGAATTGAATTGAGCATCGTTCTAGAGCTATGCAAGCAGCCACGTACTAGAAACCGAGAATGTGCTTTTTACCGCGATACAAATTACACTAGTTTCTAATATATTGCTCTACGCATGTAACGGAGAGTTGAAATTAAATACTTCTATTACCTTTTAATGCATAAAAACAGAAAGGCAAATATGCGTTTGCACGTAATTGTTTCGCGCGGCATTTCTTCTGACTACATTGAATCTCTTTTCTACAGGACATCTCGTATATAAATTGAAAATTACAGTACACTACTCGATCAAGTAAACGTCGAGGATCTTAATAATACGATTCACACTCTAATTTCTTCACCACGCAATACTGAAAGATCCAACAGTTCACCCTCATGTTTCCCAGCTCTGGAGAGCGTCTGTATCAGGAATTAGCAAGAGTTGCGAATCCATACAGCAGATAACTAGAATCCAAAGTCTGGAAACACTCAACAAGTGGCCATACAAAAAGAGGAGGTTCTTATTTCACTGCATTCATTGATCTATGATGCATTTACATAAAGGCATGGTATCAATAATAATGAAAGTGAGGTGTGTGAATGCGCAGGTCATGGTATAATAACGCTCAAAAGGTTAGGTGTGTCAGTGCCGTATCTTACCGGCTGCGTCTGCCTGGTGGTGGCCAGCTTGGCGACGGTGATGGCGCCGTTGACGTCGATGGCGCCGCGTGGTTGCAGGAACTCGAAGCTGGAGCGCTGACAGTCCACGTACAGCACCACGCGCTCTCGGTACACGCCGAAGTGCAGCTTGTGCCAGTTCTTGTCGAACACCTAAGACAGAACGATCCTATCTTCTCAGCTCTTACCTCATTTAGGTAACAATATTATTTTGGGTCAATTTGTACACGTTTTTGATTATTGTAAAATACAATTAGAAAATTAAATGCATATGTTTTATTTATTCCTCAGACATTGTATGTGACTATTATTTTATCATTTTATTCATCTATTCATATATAATTATTTTTTATTTATATTCATATATATTTGGTATATATTCATATTTTTACATATTCTGTCACCTTATTCGATGTGGAAACATTTGCTTTTGACCTAAAGTCATTCATATTAATATTTGAATATTTTTCATTTTCATTAATTTACCGATCTTTTTCTACATATGAGTTATTTGAATATAATGGAAAATCTATATCTTTGATAGAATTTCTCGTAAGAAAATAGATTTCTCGAGACTCTGAAGGATAAATTCTTTCAAAACGGCCTAGATATCTTGGATGTGAATAGTCCTTAAAACCAAACAATCCTTCAATAAAAATACTGTATTTTTCATTTCCTACATTTCCTGTATGCTATGCCCTGGTCACAGGCATGCCAATCTCCGAGAGATGCATATCGAACCAAGGCCTATAGAGAGTGTGGGACCAGAAAGAGAACAGAGACATTAATCTAATCAACAGGAAGAGATTAAATTGGAGAACAGATTTCTGAGTTAAACCAGTTCTTAAAATTAATCGACGTGGAAATCTTCCCGATCTTCTCCGCATTATATTCTCTACGAGTCCATGGGAGTCGATTTAGTGACATTTCAATGTTTTGGTGATAAATTCTGTAGGGTATGAGATACCGACATTCTAATCAAGAGGAAACGCAGATATTTTAAATATTATAATTTCAATACCTTCAAGATGGTGTAAAAAATAACTATTTTATCTCACATCACATAATTGTCAGGCGTATACGCTTGAAAATGTGTATTTTTAAGCGTATACGCCTGACAATCGGGCGATTTAAGATAGATAGTTATTTTTTACACCATCTTGTAGGTATTAAAAATATCTGTGTTTCCTTGTTTTTAGAATGTTGATACCTCATACCGTTCAAAAGTTATCACCAAAAACTGAAATTATCAACATCGAGCAGCGATATATATCACTGTTACCCAATCAGATATCTCCATCTCATCACGGATCATAATCTACACACGTGACATATTGTGGGTGTTTGGATGGACAGTATTCTATAAGATACTTCTCTGAATGGTGTGAAGCAGTTTCACTACAATATGTTCAGTGGGGAAGCCACTACGATCGTTTATATGTTACGCTGAGGATGATAATATTACGCTGTTCCTAGAACCCTCCAAAGTACAGTTCTAATTCAACATCTGTAATTGTCACTATACCAAGATGGGAATGCAAATTCACAAAAACAAAATAACTTCAATCAAAATAAATCCAGTTTTGTGTGCAGTTAATAAACATTGCGATAAGATCTTCTTAACGGTCGATTTATGGCTAAAACGAGCAGTTAATGTCCCGGCCGTGGAATCCTTTTGAGCTCACCGAACATCTGGTCCGAGATTACTGCAGACAAATTGACGAGGTCGTGGGAGCTCGACACTCCCCGCGTGCAGTGCTGGTAGATAGGGGGGACGGCCGATCGCAGCCGGCAGGGGGATGAGCTCATAGAGATCAGTTTAGATTGTTTGCTCGATTTAGTATGAATATGTAAATTGTAAGAAATGTGAAGAAGATTTGCGAGGTTAATATGGATACAGATTTAGAAATGACAACAAATTGTTCGAGTACACTCATGGACTTGGAAACTAACTACTGTTTGTACAAACTAGAAGTTTGCGTTTAGTTGAGAGTTATCTTTATAACGCATTATTAGATGAGCGTTAGCGAAGATTTCCATCCCAATCTTATGGCACTTTGTTTGTGTGTGCTTTTTTGTTGTTTGTAAGCAATGCACAGGTCGCACGGTTTGACCGATCGGCATGAGACTTTTTCTGTGTACGCAAATTTATCCAACTTTTAGAACCCTATAGGTTTTGGGTCAAATCGGTTGGACCATATTTGAGAAACATCATCTCAAAGTTTCTAAAAACCCCACAAGATTAGGCTGGGCGGAAAAAAATGAAAAATAAAATCTCTCCAAAACAATTTAAATTTTCCTCAAATGTAAAGACGAAAATAATACACATTACGAAAATTTATATGCAATTCGGACCAGCCGTTTCGAAGAAAATAATGTAATAAATGTTTTTTATTCATCGAATAGATATAAATAATGGCAGAAAAATGTTGCAGTGATAGATCCACGGCTCCCTAGATTCGTTGGTATCGAATAAAGTATATTTTGTATGACCAAGGTATGTAGAGTTTTCGATTATACTTTATAACGATATCTCGCTCATCGCACAATGCACATCCAGCGTTTGCCTAGTAAACTATAGAGTCAAGTAGAGTCTATAATTCATTCATGTTTCTAGAATGGCATCAAGGTCTCCTGGAATGATGTCAGTTTGTCCCCGAGTCACTCGCAGTTTACCTGTGCATTGCTGAAGACGAGAGTCTGCATCTGGTTCTCGTAGTTCGGCATCGTCAGCTCGACGGTCTCCTTGCGCGGGTTGAGCGCGATCGTGAACTGGGGCCGGTTCTGGACGTCCGAGATCCGGATCACGTGCCACGGACTCTTGGCCAGCTTCCTGGCCTTGAACGTCGTGATGAACGAGAACTGCTCGGGGAGACCGAGCGGGAAGATGTCCCTGAGGGAAGAGGAAGAAAACACATCGGTCCATTGACTACACTCAAGACGTCCCTTGTAAGTTACTTTACGAGATTCAAACCCCTTTCATTATCACCTGAAGTTACGTCAAACATCGCTACACATTCCTAGAGCGCTGCTAGCAGTCAAGTTGAGAACTTGGCAGTCAACACAGGCAAGCATCCGTCTTACCGTCTACTGCAGCGTCGTTATACCCCATATACATGAAAAGGTAAAGATATGTTGACGACATGTTTGTGATTTGGCCTCACCTCGTCGGTATCGTCAAGTCGGCGTCCCTCTCCAGGCGGTAGGCCGTCTGCATCCTGTTGGAGCCCCGGACGCGCGTCACTCCCGGATACTGCGTCTCCAGCACGTCCAGACGGAACTTCCGGATGAAGTCGAACGCCTGGAGGTCGTCCTCGCCGGGCCGGTAGTCGGCGCAAGGGCCGTACGTCTCCGTGATCCCGTTCACCTCTGAGGGAGCACAAGGAGAGGCACGTGTTAACCAGTGGCTAGCACGCTCAACCGTCATTCAGGCCATCCTGAGAGAGGTTCATCGTGGTTTACCTCTGTCGTTAAAGTCAATACTAAGATGATTCCATAAATTCATTTTTTTTATGTTCATGAATCAGTGTAATTGAATGAAAGGCATGTCATCTCAAAGATAATTGTATGCTTTTTAATTAATATGATATTCTATTTTTGTAAATTCAATCATTTTTACAGTTAAACGTCAATGAGAACCGAGAATGTGAGAAACTGTATGCACGTTATCATGTTGAAACTCATTGAATTCACAAAAATAGAATGCCATTTTAATTGAAGAGCATGAAATTATCTTGGAAGTTGATTTACTTTTCATTCAATTACTCTGGATCGTGAACATAGAAAGGAATAGTAAAGATGAATTTCTCTATTTTTATAAGCACCTTGCATTCACCTCTTTAATAGTTAGTGTTAGCGTTAAGCGTTAAGCATTAGCATTGCACTGTGAATGGGCCTTATGGGCTATCCGCGTGAGAAAGGTGCGAGATCGTGGCATATCGAACATAACTCGCCGGGTTCAACAGTCGACGTGCGATATGCGATATGCGAGATCTCGACAGTCGATATGTAATTGTGCTGTCGACCGTCACCTGAAATGTTCGACTGGATCAACATCATCCAGCATTCCGATCTCGACCGATCAATTATGCAGACTTCTCAAGGACCGCTTTTATTACGACAATCTCATGTTTATTGTCACTATTAAACTATTAAACTATTAAACTGGAATAATTGTTTTTAAAGAGATTAGAAATAGAAAACGTATTTCGACGTGAAACAAAATAACGTTAGGAGTTTTGACAGAGGCGTGCGCAGGACCTTTCAATAGGTACGGACGGTCCATAGAAAAAATCGAAAATAACATTTTTCATCAAAGCTAAATATAAATAAAATACAAGATTAGGTGTCATAACCCATTGTTATCACTGTATTAAGGGAATCACATACACAAATGTGTGAGCCGCCCCGATGGCTAAGTCAGCTATCGCTAGCGGTAGGCTAGTAACTGAAGTCACCGTTTGGCGTGGGTTTGAGTCCCGCATAAGGCATGGGTTTTTGTAAACGTCCTTTCACCGCTAAAAACCAAATTCATCAATGAATTACTTAAAATGTATAACATTGTCTCATCTTGGAAAATATTGTCTTTACATTGTTGACGATCGACTCCCATGCAGAAATCGACAACCAAATTCGTTGGGCGCGCTGAAGAGAGCATAGCGTATACCGGAATAAAGTCGACTTGCTCGTGTGAACTGGTCTTCGGGGTACTTTTCAATGGAGGATGTGGTTAGGGTTCACGTAAAGCTGTACACCCAAGCCCTTGTCACACAACCAAGTATACTTTATTCCGGTATACGCTCTTCAGACCAATGTCAATCATGTCAATCGAGGATCGACTCGCCGCCCTCGGCAGCTCAGTCAGCTGAGGCACCGCTTCAGAAACTGAAGTCACCGTTGGGCGTGGGTTCGAGTCCCGCATAAGGCATGGGTTTTTGTAAACGTCCTTTCACCTATCATCACTTCTTAGTTTCATTATGTCCCGCTCATTCGTACCCCGTAAAACCTAGCTGTTGGTGGGGTCGTTAAGCAAACAATAATCATCATCAGGATCGCCTCCCATACAGTGTTCGGCAGCTGCTGGTGATAAAATAGATACATGCAAGAAAGTAGGGTTATGTAGGCAGACAGTTACGAGTGCGCGTAGGAAGCGAGTCACATTCATTGTTACAATATGCCACCCATTACAGTGGCCATCATGTCTTCTTCTTCTTCTTCTTCCACTCGTTGGCGTTCAGTTTATTGCTGGCTGGTTTATATCTCGACCACCTTGCAGTGCAAGGCCATGCGATTAAACAATCGATAGTGATTCGAGTTATACCATTCATTGTACTTTGTTACATTTTCAATTTCAAGTCAACACGGGGGATTGTGTCATGAAGTAAAGGAAAGTTTGGAAGACGTTTCCAATTGTTTTGCCTTCTGGGAAGAATGTGTGAGTCCATTAAGGGAAAAATCCCACAGATTGACATTTTCAGTGTCAACGTGACATTTAAACGATCGCAGAGAGTTTCCGTTAGAACATAATTGCTGTAGTGAAACTGCTTCACACCATTCAGAGAAGTATCTTATAGAATATTGTCCATCCAAACACTCACAATATGTCACGTGTTATTTGTATGTAAGGTACGCTGTGAGGTGGAAATACCGAGTGTTACTGTTACATGCAAGTAATCTCTCCATATATTTGTTATAACAAAATTTGACTGATTAGCATTTTCGAAGTAAGGCATGGTCCTTTGCCTTGATACAGCCATGGCAACGCCACGGGCTCGCAGTGTTACCATTTCTCCTCATTTTATTGTAGTTTAATCGGTTCCGTGCTAGGGACATTTATCACTGTTCTGTTGGTCAGAGTTATTACTCTATGCTAATCCTAGACCTCGGTCCGGTGATAAAGAAATAGACTTTAATTGAGTTACTGACTTGAATACCTTATACAACAACAAGTGGTTCGCTCGCATTCGACGGGAAATGTGGCGTAGAATCTTGGATTGATGGGTTCATTTGATGGATGGATCAGTTGCTAGCGTGCTGAACCGTCGTTCAGGAGACCGGGGTTCTGTTCGCGTCATGGTCGACCATCCTGATAGTGGCTAGCACTCTGAACCGTCATTCAGGAGGCCGGGGTTCTGTTCCCGCCATGGTCGACCATCCTGACAGAGGTTCATCGTGGTTCCCTCTGTAGTTAAAGTCAATATTACTTAACAACAGGCTTCCTTCACATTGCCGAAAACACCTCATCTTTCCATCATCTCATCCATCATTCGACGAAGTCATATCTTGGTAATCAGTACAGTTCGTCGTTAAACCCAATAGGAATAGAGGAGACTCGTCGATATATTCACTTTTGAATTGTTAACTATCCAGCTGGAATTATTACCTCAAGATGCATTGTTTGTTTGTTGCATGAGCATCTTATTTTGATAATTCTCTGGGGTGGTAAGATCGCCCTTGTGGTGCCCCGTTCAAACGATCTTGTCTTCCATCCACAGAAACAACGCTTTTGTATCAAGTTTCGATGTTAATAACCAATAAACTGTCCAGTTTATGGAATAGCATGTCCTCTACTTCAGTACCGCGTGTTTGTCACGGGCCATGGGTCTCATCAGGGCCTGGGTAGGGCCGACCGTAGGCTGCCTTAATGTCCCTGTGGGCGCTCGTGAAGCCCCCGTGCCTCGATATCTGTCACATGGGCCCCATAGATCACCGCCATGTGTGACGTCACACGAGGACAATGTCCATGTCTATCAGCCTACATGTGGTGAGGTCTCTTACACCCCGTCCCAATCTACCTCTTCACTGTCCAAGACGCTAGCGACATGCTCGTTACGATCTCGGACGCCATATTGGACCTTTACAACAATAGCTTCTAAGCAAGGCCTTCTGTAATTATAAATTATCGGTGTAAAACTAGAATGAATTGCTTAGAAAATGTCCAATATGGTGGAAATTTCCTGGTTTGCAAAGCGGTGGGAAGTTGCTGCCGATACACGAATATGTACGCCTTCTTAACGTCTCTCTGTAAAATATATATATATATATATATATATATATATATATATATATATATATATATATATATATATATATATATATATATATGATCAGACATACTTGAAAGGATGTACCAGTGGCTAGTACGCTGAACCGTCGTCCAGGAGACAGAGGTGCATCATGGTTTCCCTCTGTCGTTCAAGTCAATATAGGAAGTCAATTAACTCATACAAATCGTGCTAATCGTGACTAAACCACGAAACTTGCTGGCTCCACTAATATACACAAATAATATATAAAAAAAATACAATTACCGATTTTTACAATTATAAAGTTGGTAGGCGGCCTTCTGGTTTCGGGGACATAAGATATGAAGGTTCTGAGCGACCGTTCCCCCTATCCCACACCATTATCGCACGGGTGGTTCAAGCCTTCATCTCTCGTAGATACAAGTTAAACACGAGATATGAAGGTTCGAACCATCTGTACCCTAATGGTGTGGGATAGGTGGGACGGTCGCTCGGAACCTTCATTAGTTATCGATACACGTAGATGAAGTATGATGACTTTGGCATACAGTAATTAAAAGATTAATTTCCAACATTGACTGAAACCCAGTTTAATAAATTAGAGTTGTTTTATCGCGTGTAATAATCTGTGAGGGGTTCGAGGCTTGATAGCCTGACGTGTCCGAGCGGCCGTCCCCCCTAGCACTCACCGCTGGCGAGCGGGGGGTTCGAGCCGTCTGATGGACGAGGACGTCTCTATTAACGAGCTACTCGACCACGTGACAGACTTTAAGGGGGACCCACCCACAGACGAACTTCAGTGTCAATGTTAAATATGGACGATCGCAGTGGCTTCCCCACTGAACGTGTTGTAGTGAAACTGCTTCACAACATTCAGAGAAGTATCTTTTAGAATATACCGGCACATGCAGCGTAGTGGTTAATGCGCTCGCTTCTTGTGATCTTGTGATTTTTTCACTCATCACTCATGCTAGAATGATTATTATTGGATTAATTTGTACTTTATTCATCATCATTGCGTGTTTTTTCTACTCAATTAATTTATATTCGACCATTATTATTTGTCTTTGGCAATCATATATCATGACATGGTCTTTATTTAAAGGGCATCACTACGCTGAAATTGGATTTGAACCAATAATTACTTTATTTATTCAAATAATTTCACAAAAAAATTGAGATCATCATCTCAATTTCGGAAATTATTACAATATATTTTTCTATCCTCCGGGATCCAACATTTATCCTAGTTGTGACGTAGACATCACCGATTCTGTATAGAAACATGAACAGAATCGGTGATGTCTACGTCACGACTCAGATAAAAGGCCAGATCCTGGAGGATAGAAGAATAAATGTAACCAATGGTGATCACAAGTTAATCCGCTAACTATTGCTTAATCCACTAACTATCGATTCGTAAAACCGAGCTTAAGGGGAATAAATATGATGATTATTGTTAAGCTCTAGTTCCAGGTTGTTCTATCGTGCATCTCCGGGGCTTTGGCACGGGCCACAATGGCGTGCTGCTAAACGCTTTATTGATCCAGCTTTACTGCTCGGGTTTATTGAAGCCATTTCACAAGAATCACTGCTAACAATTGATTAGATTGAAATGAGGAAATAATGAAGAGAAATATTTATCTTGGAAACAACAGAAGTGGTTGAATCCATCCTTGAAATCAGTACCTAGGCCGCTATGTCAGGACGTTGTTGTTGTTGTTGTTGTTGTTGCGTGCAGCCTAAACCAACCCAAATAACCCAATCAAACTAACTTGATCAACCTAACCTAACCCTAAAACTACCCTAAATTAACTAACCTAACTAAACAAACATCCCAAAACACTTCAATATAAGCAAATCCATTCTGAATTCTACTTCCTGTCAGACTTAATGAGTATTATTATTTATAATTTCGTGGCAAAAATATCGAGTGTTACTGTTACATACAAGTGATCTTTCCCCCTTTGTTATTTCAAAATTTGAATCATCATCATCTTCGACCAATATTATCTGCATCTTCTGATGTATTTGTTAATATCGTATCTCGCACTCATTTACATCTGTGGAATCCCCCTGGCGGGAACTGTATGCCCTATAGAGACTGGGGACGCCTTAATAACACAAAACTGAATAAAACCTAGTAAGTTGGCTCTAAAACAGATAACCCTCTCCGAGTCCCAGCCCAGCGAGTGGGAGTCTCGTTGCCGGCGGGCGGGGGTCCCGAGCCGTGGGCAGGTTGGTACCAGTATGTCACGCGGAATGCTCTGATTGTGATGTTGGTAGCTCCTCCCTGATATATCTGTGGTGTCGATCACGGGGAAAACGCGTGTGATGACCGAGGTGCTTCAGACATGTTTAAACACCTTGGTTTGTCGAATTTCTGAGCCTTCCTTGTTTTATTCGTTACTGGAACTAACAACAGAATGCGCTTCTAAATGCCAATATGGCCGACGAAATGTTACGAATAAATTGTCACCGATGTTATATTTATAATATAATGACATTGTTGAAAAATGTGCGCGCTCTATTCTGTGACGGTATTGAGAGAAAATAACTGAATCAAATTAATTGAATTGAATTAGTTGAATTGAATTAATTGAATTAAATCAATCGAATCAAATTCTTCGAATCAAATTAGTTGAATTAAAATTATTGAATCAAATTCAAATCAAATTGATGACTTTGTTTTTACAATATGTTGTCATTGTTGGTTAGTTTATTTTAGTGAACTTTATCGAATCAAAGTGCTAGCGTCTTGTAGTTAGCCATCCCTAGCACGTTATTTCAAGGGTCCGGAACAACATCGCAGGGTTTATATTTCAGCGTATCTCATTCTATGTTGTCTTGGTAGGACTTCTGTCCCCATTCCTATATGACGTCATCAATTTCAACGACAGACAAATGCTAAATCAACTAATAAAATACTTATTTTCTATTCAAGTTTATGATATATTTAACCAACCAGTCTGACAAATTAATTAAATTCTACTCGGTCTACATTTAAAACAGCACTCATATCACACAAGTCTCCAGGACTTGACCACGCATGCGCCTGTGACGTCACGCCGTCTGTCACGGTTATTTATACATGATCCCGCAGGACCATCTGGCTCCCGTGACGTCACTGCTAATGGATGCGCCGCATGGATGCACTCAGATGCAACAGATGTGCCGGCCGAACAGGCAGTGTCATTATCCACGAGGCTGTGCATGGTGACATGTCACTCAGATATGTGCACGGAATCTGATGGCAAGCTTTTTTTTTATATATATTTTTTTTTGATTTGATTTTTTTTTTTCGAGGACGCACTGTAGTGGTCGGTGTACGCAGGACATTTCATTGGATACGGCTCAATGCGAAAAAATGAAAATACAATTTCCAGTATGGTTATTGTTTATGTGAAATATACATAGCTCATTAGACAACGCAATTGCCGGAATGTTTATAGTCATTTTGTTGGTAGACTTTTTCTTTCGTGGACACAAGTATGTGATAGTTGAGAATCGCAGTGCAGCAGACCAGACCGACTCCTGAAGATGGAAGTACAAGGACTTCCGAAACGTCGAGACCACAGGTCCTTTTTAGGACCACCACATCTCATTCCAAGAAGGCAAATTACCGCAGTCATCATTACCATATATATATATATATATATATATATATATATATATATATATATATATATATATATATATATATATATATATATATATATATATATATATATATATATATACGTGTATGTATATTGCCAGACGAGCTGATATCTCGCGGACTCGAGTCTAAGGTCTCTGGCCGAGTCTGGCTGGACTGCAATAAAAGCTGTTGTCGACAGCAATTGAGACGTCCGGCCTGCAGGCGCAACCAACCGATCATCAATAAACAGGCAGAACTGACCGATAATAGCACTCGATCAAACTGCATCCATTAATAGACGTCGGTAATAATACATCTTCTTAAGGCGTGTCTAGTTCGCTGAGGAAAAAAATTACCGCCAGGGGATTTTACAGATATGAGTGATCATAAGCTAGACATCAACAAATACATCACAAGATGCAGACAATATTTGTACTGAATGAATCAAATGTAATAATAACGCAGGTGTAAAGATCAGTTGCATGTAACAGTAACACTCGATATTTCCACCTCACAGCGTACCTTACATGCAAATAACACGTGACATATTGTGAGTGTTTGGATGGACATAAGATACTTCTCTGAATGGTGTGAAGCAGTTTCACTGCAATACGTTCACTACGATCGTTTACATTCCATGTTGAGGGAGATAACGTCGTTACACTGTATCTATATAAGGGGGTAGTTGCGCGGTGATTCTAAAAATGAAGAAATTTATCTTCACTATTTTTTTATATCTTCGTGAACCAGTGTAGTTGACTGAAAAGTATATCAACTCTAAAATAATTTTATATGCTCTTCAAGTAATATGACAATTCTTTTTTTAAAATTCAATCAGTTTCAAGATAATTTGTCAATGAATACCAAGAATATGATTCAATTCATTGACATAATATCTTATAGTTGGTTGAATTCACAAGAATACAATGTCTAATAAATGAAATTGAAAACAATGGTCATGGAGTTTATATACTTATTGCTCAATTACACTGGATCGTGGACATAGAAATAAATAGTGGATATGAATTTCTCCACTTTTCTAAGCACCTTGCGTCTACCCCCTTAAAAGCCACTACGATCGTTTATATGCTATGTTGAGAGTGACACTGTGTCTAGAACCACGTTAAACCTGCAGACTGATGATAGGGTAATGAGGCCTTGGAGTTATGTTACGGGAAGATCATAGAGATTATCACAGAAGAAATCATTAAAACCTGTTTGGAATAATATGTAATGTACTTATTACATCTCTGTACTCTGTTATTTTCATCAGAGAACATTTTTATATCGGTTTAGTAAAAAATGTTTTCTAGACCAGAAGATACAAGGTATAGGAATACTGACAATATTCATCATGGTCAGACACAAAGTCAATAGAAATAAGATCTTCAAGATCGATTTGAGAACATTTTATTTCTAGATATTTGTTCTGTCTACTTCAATAATGTATCTATTTTTAATGCTGTTTGTTTATAGCTTGTGAATTGAAAATAAAAACGAATTCAAATTTGAATTTGGATAACATCCCGTGTAAATATGTCGCTCACATGCTGAGTTTTCCCATATAATACTTGTAAGACGTTACACCGAGTGATGAAGGTTCCGAGCGGCTGTTCCCCCTATCCCACAGCGTTATCGCGCGGGTGTCTCGCACAAGTGCATAAGAAGCTGACAGCTGAAGGCTCCGAGCGGCTGTTCCCCCTATCCCACAGCGCTATCGCGCGGGTGTCTCGCACAAGTGCACAAGAAGCTGACAGCTGAAGGCTCCGAGCGGCTGTTCCCCCTATCCCACAGCGCTATCGCGCGGGTGTCTCGCACAAGTGCACAAGAAGCTGACAGCTGAAGGCTCCGAGCGGCTGTTCCCCCTATCCCACAGCGCTATCGCGCGGGTGTCTCGCACAAGTGCATATGAAGCTGACAGCTGAAGGTTCCGAGCGGCTGTTCCCCCTATCCCACAGCGTTACCGCGCGGGTGTCTCGCACAAGCGCACAAGAAGCTGGCAAGGTTATTAGATCGCGCGGCGCGGTGAATTACACACATGCATGGCTAATGCCCTAATAACACGCTGGCTGGTGATATGGGTCTAGGCCTTCTATTAATAGACTAATTAAGGCGAGTCCGAGTAACAAGTACAACAATTACCCACTGTAATGCTAGTGGTTAGGATAATGGCTACGTGTTAAGGTAACACTTAAGGCGAGGAGGGAAAAAACATCCCGCCAGGGGATTTTACAGATTTGATAATAAAACTTCGACAGTGTAAGATGAGACATTAGTAAATACGTAACAAGATGCAGAAAATAATTGTGCACCGGCACATGCAGCGCAGTGGTTAGCGTACTCGCTTTATGTGATCCGGGAGGCGAGGTTCGATCCCCGCCGCCGACCATCTTTACAGAGGTTTTTCATGGTTTCCCTCTGTAGTCTAGGCTGATGCCGGGATGGTTCCTACAATGAGTCTGCTATGACTGCTTCCTTCCCACTATCCTTCCCATTACCCAAGAACCCTCATCCCATCATCTCATTAATCATCCATCCGACGCCAATTAGATCTGCGCTATCATAACAGTGCGTCGTTAAACCTAATATAAAAAATAAAAAAAAATTGTGCTATACTCAAGTGTTATCACATAATGGAGAGATCAAATGTATGTTAAAGTGTATAAACAATTTTTTAAAAATTTTTGAACAACCGAACCAAGGTCCCACAAGTGCCAGGTAATAATGGGAAGGATAGTGGGAAGGAAGCGGTCATGGCCGACTTATTGTAGGAACCATCCCGGCATTAGCCTAGACTACAGAGGGAAGCCATGAAAAGCCCCTGTAAAGATGGTCGACGGCGGGGATCGAACCGGGTACAGAAACCCTCATTTCTCGTCTGGTTTAACACGGAGAGTTGAACGCGCGAACAAGGCAGTTGAGTTGCGTTAGATGCGATGGAAGGAAACTTAATTGTTGTCAAATGAAATGATCATCAATGACAATACACATCGTTGTTGCCTTGGTTGTCTCAGAAAAAGAGAGGATTTTATTGCCATCATTCGGTCATTGGGATAATAATATTTGATTGCCTATTTTTGTTTGCAGATGAACGATCGACATATGGTAAATCGAAACTCGGTACAATATTAATGTTCGCCAGTGAAGGCTGTGGATGGAAGACAAGATCGTTTGAACCGGGCACCACAATGGCGATCTTACCACCCCCAACTATGACATAATTTAAAAAAAAAAACGATTAGTAAAATATGTTTATCAATTGATAGAATTTATATTTCGATGTCGACTGAGGGAGAGAGAGATATAGAGAAAGAGAGAGAGGGAGGGTGATAGAGATAGAGAGAGAGAGATAGTGAGAGAGATAGAGAGAGAGAGAGAGAGAGAGAGAGAGGGAGTGAGAGAGTAAGAGAGAGAGAGAGTTAGAGAGAGAGGGAGTGAGAGGGTGATGGAGATAGAGATAGAGAGAGAGAGAGAGAGAGGGAGAGAGAGAGTGTGAGAGAGAGAGAGAGAGAGTGTGAGAGAGAGAGAGAGAGAAAGAGAGAGAGAGGGTGGTAGGGCGTGTCACGTGATAAGGCACGAGCTACCAGAACGTGTTTTGACACATTCCAATGAATCACGCAGCCACGATCAGGACCTGGATCAACCATTGTGTCGACTGCCTGCTTTTATTGCGCAGGGGTGTGCAAACACGAGCAGCACTGCATCTAACACAGGTCTGCAGGGTGCACTTTGGCAACATAGATCTCAACAACTACAAGGACTTGCGGTACAATCAATGAATAATACTCTCACAAATAAATGTGTGAAGTCGAATTTTGGGAAATAATTTCACAAGAGAGCAACAATTGAATCAAATTGTGTCTAATTTGATGGTTTTCATTGTTAAATTCCCGGTTCCCGGTTATTAGAAACAAATGACAAAAGCACATCTTCAAGTTCAACTTTGCTTATCAATAATTATTTGAAATCCTGATTTGTCTACAATTTTACAGTCTTCCAATTTTCCTCAGACAGAATCTGTACGCCTGATGTAACTAGATTTTGTCCAAATTAAAGTTTGTAAAACTCTGGAAATATTATCCCCCTTTCCTCTTTACAACTCTGGTAGGAAGTGGACCCTAATTGGAATCCACTTTTTAGTAAGATCAGTTGATTAGTGATCCAATAATTCGGCTCTTAATTGATCCTCGTCGAGTATTCTGAACATTCGTAGAATGTAAGAAGATGCAATAACATTTGTTTACAGACAAAATTAACATTATTTTATTGTTATCTCTTAATTCTGTTTCAAAACTGTTTCAAAATACCTGAGAAATATTACAGGAAGAAATCTAAATATCTTGTAGCCATAAAACAAGGCCCACTGCAACTTGAACTACCAGTTGTTGTATTGTTTGCTCTAACGACCCCACCCACAGCTCGGTGATGCGGGGGTACGAACGTGTCTCAGAGGCTTGTGCAGCCCTGGCTGTTAGCGCCTGCGCCTATAGGTCGTGTCTCCAGCCAATGAGGGCGGGGCTCTGTCACACGAGCAGGAGGTCAACAGCTGATGCCTGGAACTGGGCGACAATAGGAGCTCATCGAGTGTCATCAGACACGTCACGTCTCTCAAGTCAAGTCGCGTCGAAAACTAGTCAAGTCGCGTCGAAAACTAGTCAAGTCGCGTCGATAACTGGTCAAGTCCGTCTGAAACTAGTCCAGTCTGTCGATAATTGGTCAAGACGCGTCTAAAACTAGTCAAGTCGCGTCAAAAACTAGTCCAGTCTGTCGATAATTGGTCAAGACGCGTCAAAAACTAGTCATATCGCGTCAAAAACTAGTCCATCGAAAACTAGTCAAGTCCGTCTAAAACTAGTCTAAATCCATCTAAAACTAGTCGAGTCGCGTCTAAAACTAGTCAAGTCGCGTCAAGTCAGGTCTCTCCAAGTCACGTCACTCCTGAATACCGGTTGAGTGTGCTAGCCACTCGACCACTAGTCGAGCCTGCATGTGTTTGAGTTGGAATACAGTGATCTGTATTTATCATGTATGCGTGTATAATTTACAACACAGAGAAAAGGGCGAGGTTCGGTGAATAACTCTCCACCTAACCTTGTCATAGTCAAGTTATGAGCTATTAGATAAGAATAAGAAGATTGAACAATGAAAAACGAGAATATTGCACATTCTTAAATTCTTCATGAGACTATTATTAGCTTACAACTGAGACGTGTGGCCGAGTGGTTAATACACTGAACCGTCATTCAGGAGACCGGGTTCGATTCCTGTCATGGTCGATCATCCTGACAGGGGTACATTCTCTGGCGTTAAGTCAATACTGGGATAAGTAGATGTATGCAAGGTGATCACACAAATCGAGACATTTATCTTCACTTTTTCTTCTATGAGCAAAAACCAGTGTAATTGAATGAAAAGTTCACATCTCCAAGATAATTTCATGCTCTTTAGTCCTTAATAATATGACATTTTATTTTTGTGAATTCAATCAGTTTCAACACAATACGTCAACGAATAAAAGAACGTGATAAAATTCATTGACGTTATCTCAAAACTGATTGAATTCACTGAAATAGAATGTCATATTAATTGAAGAGCATAAAATTATCTTGGAGATGTGAACTTTTCATTCCAGTTACACTGGTTTTTGAACATAGAAAAAAAAATAGTGACGATGAATTTCTCTATTTTTATAAGCCCGCGCACGGACCCCCTTAAAGGCTTCTTTCACACTGGCCAATACCGGTGATACAATAACCTTTCATCTCATATATCATCCACCGACGCCAATAGACCTCTAACATCACTCCAGTGCGTCGTTAAACCCACGACGTGTAAATGATGGATACAATGATCGGATGGAATCCTATTGTAAAGCACAATGAAAGCTTGGAAGTGATTTACTCTCAAACAAGAAGTGTTCAAATGTGGGACGAGAAAAAAAATGTCTTATTAGCATTCAAATGTGTTTGTTCCCTCTCTCTCACACTGCAGCGGGCTCTATCTTGTCTCTCACTCACTCACGCTGATAAACATCTGATTACTGCTTACATTGTTACTGAATAAAGATGTTCGCTTGGGTGTCATTACAGCAAGAGAGACGGAGAGAGAGGGAGAGAAAGAGAGAGAGAGAAAGAGAGAGAGAGAGAGAGAGAGAGAGAGAGAGAGAGAGAGAGAGAGAGAAAGAGAGAGAAAGACAGAGAGAGAGAGAGAGAGAGAGAGTTTAGTAATAGTTTCGTCCCACTGTCAGAGAGAGATAGATAAATGAAATAGTTCAGTTTACTAGTGGTGAGTGCGATATGGAACTGACAATTACTCTCAAGTACAAGAATACCAACAGTCTGGTTGCTCTGCATGATATTCGTGGCCACGCCCCTGACGGAAATACAGCCAATAGCGCCCACAGCCACGAGCTGATTGTGGTCATTTAGCCCCGCAGGTTATTTCCTGAGATTGAGAGGATCTAAAAGTGATTTTACACGTTTGTAAGAATTACGTTGGTGCAAGAAATGTTGTTCTGTGATAATTGTTAGAGATGATTTACCAAGATTCAACATTAAGTCACAAGTTGCAGACAATAATTGTATACAATATAACTGATGCAAATTGTATAATAACAAAGTTGGAAAGATATGTAACAGTAAAACCAGAAATCTTCACCTCACCACATATCGTAATCTACACATGTAACATATTGTGAATGCTCATTATGGATCGACAGTATTATTAGATACTTATCGGAATTGTTTGTGTATATTTGTGACAACAACGACGACAAAGATATTATCCAATCACAATCTATATGAGTCCCTCAGTTGCTATGGTAATTATTGTTAGTCATTTGTTAGAATAGAGATTTAATGTAAATGAATGGATGACACTTCTCTCAATTGTTTATGTATAATAGTGACAACAATATCCATTAGAAGATATTATCCAATCACAACCTGTATTAGTCCCTCAGACACTGTAGTAGGCCTATAACAGGTTGTTGGTAGTTTAGTATAATCGAGATCAATGCAAACAAATTAGAGCTGTTATTGGTATAAGTCTAACACTTCGGGGCATCAAATATTTGCTGTTCTCAAACAAGTCCGTACAACATTACACAGTACCAACGTTAGAGCAGGAATTATGGGAGACGTCAATTACACGTTCAGGTGCCGACAATCTTACTAACTCATTGATGCACATAGAGATAATTATATTATAATGAAACGTAACATAAAACAGTGGTTGCTGAATAATAAAAGTTGAGTATGTTCTTAAATCTGCTCCCCTTTTATGTTAATTTGTCCCCCAGGACCCCTATTCCTGAGATAAATGAGAGGTGAGAAAATAAAAATGAGTGAGAAAACGAGTATCTCACATAAAATATGAGATGAAATATGTCATTATTATATGAGATAGTTTTCTCATTGATTTTTCTCACATCTCATTTATCTCAGGAATAGGGGTCCTGATGTTATTTCCGTCTTTACAATCAATTTCTAATGGAAATTAATGTAATATTTGTATGAATCGATGACTATGGTCAATTCAATTTTGATATTATAGTTACTCTTATAGATTAGAACTATATATTTTGTAATGTGTTGATTCTAACGTCTCACTTTTTGATGACTTTCAATTTAAACGGGTGCATGCACGATACTTATAATATTAGAGAAATTTATCCCCACCATTTTTTCTATTTTCACGAGCCAGTGTTATCAAATAAAAAATTTATCAACCCCGAGATACATTTAATATGCTCTTTAATTAAAGTCACATTCTATTCTTGTGAATTCAATCAGTTTTAAGATAATACGGCAATGAATGAAAAGAATGTGATGAAATTCGTTGACTTATTATCTAAAAATTGATTGAATTCACAAGAATAAAACGTCATGTAATTAAAGAGCATAGAATTATCTTGGAGTTGATACACTTTTCATACAATTACATTGGTTTTTGAAAACAGAAAAAAATGAGTGAAAATGAATCTCTCTGTTTTTCTAAGTACCGTGCATGTACCCCGGGATTAAGTTGACTATCAATAATCTTTTATTTAAAATTATTTAGATTTTACATTTTATTGTTAAGTCCTTTGGACAAAAATTATGAATAAATGAAATAAAACGAATGTAATATTTGTTATTCGCGATCCAGAAGCCTACGATGTTGGTACGTGTGGAATGGCAACTAGTGAAATGCAATCTTCTCTGGCAGTTCCAATTAAAGCTGTCGGCAGTGGTGCCACCCGTGCAAACAGACCTGATGGAAATTACATGCTGTCAGGTTGGCCAAGTGTACAGGACAAGGACAGTGCACTCGGCTACCCTCCCCACACGCTTTAAGAGGCCATGGGAGACGCGCACTTCTTTGGTGGTAACTTATGAGCGGTATGAGATGGCAATATCCTAGCATGGAGGAAACATAGATATGGGTAATACCTTCAAGATGGTATGAGTAGACACTTTTTTTCTTTTTTTTTCAATGCTGCTTAACGACCCCACCAACAGCTAGGTTATACGGGCTACGAATGAGCGGGTGATGGTGAAACGATGAAGTGATGATAGATGAAAGGACGTTTACAAAACCCAAGCCTTACGCGGGACTCGAACCCACGCCCAACGGCGACTTCAGATACTACCGCTAGCGATAATTGACTTGGCCACCGGAGCGGCTAGACACTTTTCAGTTCACCCTAATTGTCAAATATAAACAGCTAAAAACACACATTTTTCAGTTTATATTTGTATGTATATATTTATTGAATGAGCGATAGCGAAGATTTCTACTCTACACTTACGGATCTTTTCTTATCTTTTTTTTGTATAAGAACTGACCGATGTATAATTTGACACTTATACGACATGAATTGAATAGTTACTACTTACACCGTCTTGAAAGTATTACAAATATCTGTGTTCCCTTGTTTTCAGAACTTCGATATCTCATACCGTTCAAAAGTTATCACCAAAAAACTGATATTCCGCTAAATCGACTCCCGTGGGCTCTTAAAGGAGGTAACCAAACCTGACTTGACTGAAGCTGAAGGCGAATTCTGGATGTGGAATAAACAGTGTAAATCTAACGTGTGATGAACTTGAAAACTAATTAAAAATTCATGGAAATACATTCTTTTAATTGGCATTGAAACTTGATCAAAAATCATCCCACCCCCAAAATGCTAAGGATGAGTTAGTAAGAGCGTTTGGAAGCGGCACCTCTTGGTTGTTTCAACTCTTCGAGGCGGGCTTGGCAACAAATATAGATAATAATTGTAAGAAAATGTCTGCTCGGATTTCAAGATATAATATTGGAACAAAATACCAGTAATTCAGTCACTTATTACCGAAAATGTTGAAAGAATAAAATCTTCCGTGTTTTATCCTTTTTAAAATTTCGACAGATATAAATATACAATTCCATTGTATTTGGCTGAACCAAGACAAGTTAACGATGTTTAGAAGGCTGTGCCATGTCAAGTTCCTACCGTTTAGAAGGCTGTGACAACGGACAAGTCAAGATGCTACCGTTTAGAAGGCATGTCAAGTCAAGTTCCTATTGTTTCGAAGGCCTACAGTTTCCGCCAAGAATAGAGTTACACGTCATCCCTGCAGATGTTAGCACCCACGCCTGTTCCATCCCCAGCCCCCTGGAGCGCTAATGCCAGCCACAGCCCTCTCTAACTCAGTGAGTCATCAGCCGTGACGTCACCCTAATGGCGTCTTGTGCGGGAGAAAGTAAGACCTGTTCTAGACAAATTGCATCTGCATGTCTGGGAGTGTTCCCTCCCCTCACTGCGTATTGCCGTACTGCCTACAAGATGTACCTGTACTGGATATCTCTACTGATGTATGAACAAGCACGGGTATCATTAGTGCCTTAAAGCACTCTCAATTGCGCAACTTTTATACCAGTAGTTACTATATTCTATGTAAGCTTGTTACGTTGAAATAGTCTGATGTATAGAAATTAACAATATTCAATATTTCGTTCACTTTTTCAACTTATAGCTCCCAACTTGATCATGACAAGGTTGGTGGAAGAGCGGTCTCCCGACCTAACCTCACCCCTTTAGATTGTATTGTACTTTATTTTACATGTACATGATCAATACAGATTATCCTATTATATTCCAGTGAATCAATTGAAATGAAACTATGTCTTTCAATCAAAATGGCTGACTGCTATTCCAGAAATTCGAAAACGCAGAAAACACTGCTATTTTAATTACCTTTAAGATGGTAGAAGATATAACTATATAACTCATGTAGCATAATTGTCAGGCGCATACGATTAAAAAATGTGTGTTTTAGCTGTATACGCTTGGGCTTGGCAGTTATGCAACATGAGTCAAGTAGTTATAACTTGAACCGTCTTGAAGGTATTGAAAATATCTCTGTTTCCTGGTTTTCAGAATTTCCATATCCCATACTGTTCCAAAGTTATCCCCACAACCCTGACCGCCTCCCATGGACTGTTAGGGGTGTTATCTGCGTGGGCAACACGAGACAAAGCATATTCAACAGGCTGCAGGCAGTGTAGGCAGTACCGGAGTAAGCAGTAAGACACTCGGCCGTGTTCATACAGAGATAACCCGACTAGCCGTAAGAGTTAATCTCAAGTGCAAACAAAAGTCTCGTAATAAATCAACCCGCTTTATTGTAACAATGAGTCCGTGGAGGCCGGCCAACAATGAGTTAGGCTACGCTGCGTAACGACCCAGCAACAGGTAGGCTATACGGATAGTAAGGTTACATTGTATTTAGACCCCGTTTACATTACTACCATCCTACTACAGTAGAGTTACTAGAGGAAATGGGCAGTAACTAATATTGCGTTCACACGGACAAAATATAGGTTCATGGTTACTAGACGTTTTAGTTACATATTTCACCGCGTGAGTGTGTTTTGACACATTTCGCCGACGTTTTTCATTTAAAATAAATAAAATGGGGTAGTAAGATCGCCCTTGTGGTGCTCCGGCCAAACGGTCCTACCTATCGTTTACAGCCTCATTGAGGAATAATGATTTTGTATCAAGTTTTGATGTTAAAAAATAACGAATACATAAATAAGTAAATGAACGAATAAATAGAGAAAAAATACATGAATGAATAGATAAAAATAATTAAATGAGTGAATATATAAATGAATGAACAAATAATTTCAGATTCAATAATTAACCGAATGAGTGAACATAGAAATGAGTGAGCAACATGTTGGGATGCCTCCTACCCACACCGTGTCGTCTCACAGGTGTTGAACACGTTAAATGTGAGACAAAAAGGTGTGAAGTCTGCACTCGAGCTCATCTGCATAACGCATGCGCGGCTGACGCAGTGTTATTGTCTGCTGCCACTCCTGTCTCGCTCGGGTTACAGCCAGCTCATTCAGTCTACTGCATGGCCATGGCTTGCACTGAGGGTGGGGCAGGAGACCGGGGTTCTGTTCCCGTCATGGTCGACCATCCTGACATCGTGGTTTCCCTCTGTAGTTCAAGTCAATACCGGGATGGTTCCTCAACAACAGGCTTCCTTCACACTGTACAATACACTTGAAAGACTTTCATCTTATGATCCCATAATATCATTCATCATTCACCGACGCCAATAGATCTCAGTCATCATTACAATACGACGTTCAACCCAATATAAATCATAAAAAGATCTAGTTATCCTTAACTGTAGGTAAGAAAAGTAAATGTGTGGATCAATATCTATGGTTGAGAGAAGCCCCGAATTATTGGCATGGACATCACATGCGGACATTGTTGTTGTTGTTGTTGCGCGCAGCCTAAACTAACCTAAACAACCCAATCTGACTGTCTCTGTCAGCTTAACCCAAACGAACCTGAACAAACTAAGCTATCCAAACAAATTTCCTAAACTACATTAATCCAAACTGATATCAATCTTGAACCTAATTCCGACAGCGCGAACTAGCCCAGCTATTGTGTTGTCCTGAAAGCCTCGTGCAGCCATGTTTGTATGCGCACGCGCAGTCAGGGTGTTGCTCGCTTGTAAAGAACATGTCATTAAGTATGCCTTCTGTTTAAATACAGTCTGTGTATTATCATACCCGTCTCGTAATGAACAAAGAGTTCTAGTTAGACACTCGATTCACTCTGGGATTGTTGCTATCGTACCGATCCAATCCATCGGTACGATATGGCTACGTCTCAACTGGTACGATTCTCAAATCGCAACATCCATTCAAAAGCAAATATAGCTTAAAATGTTGCGAGTTGAGAATGGTGCGAGTTAAGAATGGTACCAGTCGAGACGACATTCAAATAGCCTGAGCCTATAATTCTGCGAGATGAGAATGTTGCGAGTTGAGAATCGTACGCGTTAAGATTGGTGTCAGTTGAGACGACTTTGAAATAGCCTGAGCCTATATTGTTACGAGTTGAGAATGGTGCGAGTTGAGAATGGTACCAGTTGAGACACTACCCTGTGAAACCACCCATGTACTAAACACCACAAATGTGCTTTTTACCGCGGTGCAAATTACACAAATTCTTAGATATTGCACCATTCATTTAACGTGTAGTTGAAATTACATACTTCATAACCTTTTCATGCATAAAAACAGACGTGTGCCCATAATTTTTCGCGCGGCATTTTTTCTATCCACATTGAAATCTTCCTTGTGGAAGATATCTCTCACAAATAAGAATAAACTGCACTCGAACAAGTAACGTCGAGGATTACAATGATCCTATTCACAATATAATTCGAACTTCATTCACCACGCAATACTGATAGACCCAACAGTTCACCCTCACGTCTCCTAGCTCTGGAGAGAGTCTGCATCAGGAATAATCAAGAGTTGCGAATCCAAGTGGCTATAACCTAAGATCCAGGTGAATTATCATACCCGTCTCGTTATCGATAAACAGTGCTAATTAAACAGTGTAAGTTATTCAATTAACTGGATATCTGTCTGACTCGCAGATAAGGGACTCGAGATATTCTCCTAGTTAGTAGTTATCACGTGATATATTAGCTGCTAATTAGGACTACTGGTTTGTGTAACACTGAAAACGTTTTAAAATACTTGTGAAATTCAACTTTATGTGTTAGCAAGTTCTTCAGATTGCCATGGCAACTAGGAAAGAGCAAACGAAGTGATGCTGGCTCCTTACAGCGACTAACGTCCCTTATCTATAGCTACCTTCAAGAGACTAATTCATTGGTTAATGTTAACTAGAAGAGCTACGTACTATGGCAACATATCCAGTCTTTGTGCATTTCCATTATTAGAAAAACTTAGACACTGAATCTTTTAATGCTAATCCGTTTGATTTATTTTTATATATATTGGGTTTAACGACGCACTTTAATGATAACGAAGAACTATTGGCGTCGGATGGATGATTAATAAGATGATGAGATGAAGGTTTCTTGGGTAATGGGAAGGATATTGAGCGGTCGTGGCTTAGATTGTAGGAACCATCCCGGCATTAGCCTAGACTACAGAGGGACACCACGTAAAACCCTGTAAAGATGGACGGCGGCGGGGATCAAACCCTCGCCTCCCGGATCACATGAAGCGAGCGCGTTAACCACTGCGCTGCATGTGCCGGTCCCGATTAAAGAATGAGTAAAAAGCTTGTCCGCGTTCGATCAGACCAACACAAGCTGCTCGGTAGCGGTTGGCCGGCCGGCGTGTCGAATGAGCGATGAGAACAACAAAGAAGTCGGTTTGTCTAACCATTAAACCATTACAAGCAGAGAGTAAAAACTACCGAACTATCCGTGATGTCCTCTCGAAGGTGATAAGTTTTACCGACACCTCCCCCCCCCCCACAAGACACGAGGCGGGGGCCAGTGGTGGACAGGGGCTCGGTTCACTGATATTCTGGGGGTTAAAGTGGTGCATTTATGGTGCTAGACAAATTCATATTCATCTTTACTATTTTTTCTATGTTTACCAGCCAGTGTTATGGAATATAAAGTATATATCAACTCCAGGATAATTTTATGATCTTGAATTAATATGACATTCTATTTCTGTGAATTCAAGCAGTTTTGAGATAATACGTCAATGAATACCAAGAATGTGATGAAATTCATTAACGTATTATCTTAAAACTGATTGAATTCACAAAAATATATTGTCATTTAATTAAAGATCATAAAATTATGTTGGAGATTTGAACTTTTTATTTAATTACCCTTGTTCGTGGACATGGAAAAATAAATAAAGATGAATTTCTCCAACACCATGCTTGCACCCCCTCAAGAAGGCTTGTGATGAGACATGATGTAGGGTGTCGGTTATAATATAATATTCGTGATAGTGTTTTTACTCAACGGAGTATCAGTTTTTTGGTGATAGCTTCTTAACTATATGAGATATCAAATTTCTAAAATTGGAAAACACAGATTTAATCATTGTGTCGTTTTCTGTTTTCAGTTTCTATTCATATTGATTATATAGCCTTCTTCCATATTCAATTAATTATCAAAAATTTGATAACTTTTTATAATATGTTAACATTATGGGAGTGTAAAATTTTCTGATCCAACAAAAAAAGCGAATTACAATGATGAATAAATGAGCCACAATCGAAGCATACCCTCTCCCACATCACCGTGCCGCCACTGTTTGTTGAGACCAGCCAGCAGGGATGTTGTTTATAGCCAACATTACAACACTAAAACACACTTTATAACAGCAGTGTTGTCGCCATGCAAGTCTGTAAATCTCCCTCCCTTATGACGTCACAGTGCATGTCTTGTCCCTGCTTGCAAGACATGGCTGTACTGTAGGGTTATAACAGAGGCGATAAGAAGTAGGGCCATGTCTCCTGGAGGTAATAGATAAGCGAGATGAGAGCTTAACATTTTCAGTGTCAGCGTGACATATAAACATCGTAGTGGCTCTCCGCCGGAATCTAGTATCCTTAGGGCAAGAAGTTCCCGCTAGGGGATTGATAATATTAATGATCATTCGCTAGCAGTGCAAGACACGTCATTACTAATACGTCACAAGATGCGGATACAATATTTGTAGAAAATGCTAATGAGTCGAATTTTGTAATAACAAAGGTGGAAAGATCTCTTATGTAACAGTAACACTCGATATTTCCACCTCACAGCGTACCTTACATACAAATAACACGTGACATATTGTGAGTGTTTGGATGGACATAAGATACTTCTCTGAATGGTGTGAAGCAGTTTCAGTACAATATCTTCAAACAGAAAGCCACTACACGATCGTTTATAAGTACATTTGAGTGTGAATGTAACGCTGTGTGCAGGCCCCCTTAAGATCGAAATACTCGACCACAATATTAATGACCACTCTAATTGATACGACATCAAACTTGAATCGATTAATTCGGTTATTCTGTTCGCGCTGATAACAGCCCGTATTGCGTGGCTTATCTGTAGCGGCTAATGGACAAGTCGACGGGAGGCTATTGTTCCCGCGCAGAACTAGTTGTTGGGGGAGAGAGAGATGGAGAGATAGCTGGCTGTAGGAGAGAGAGAGAGAGAGGGAATGTTGTTTTATTTAAATTGAACAAGGATAGATTAGTAGACATTCTTCTCCGATGTTACAAGCGTTAGCAAACAATGAAGAGCAATGAAAATGATGAAATAAATAAATGAATGAATAAATGAATAAATAAATGAATGAATGATTGAATGAATAAATGGATAATGGAGTGAATGATGAATGAAGGCTAAATGAATGAATGAAATTAATAGTAATTTGAAGCCTGACGAATAAAAGTGTAACCTTTTCGAAACGTCGCGAGACAATGTACCAATGGGGACTGCCTAACCAAGTAAGTGGCAAAACCGTAAACCTAATATCTCACATAAGTGCCACTTACCTATATATATATATATATATATATATATATATATATATATATATATATATATATATATATATATATATGTATGATAATTCAACTTCTTGGATACAATTCAATTTCGAGATATTTAGGATGTTCTGGTCATATCACATGTCATATAGTCATAGTTATAGTAATGTTATAGGTCTAGTCATATTCAACACCTCGGTAGCTCAGTTGGGAGAGCACCTGACCGGCAATCAGAAGGTCCCGGGTTCGAGTTCGAGTTCGAGTCTATATATACATAAATGTGAATGTGTGTCTATATATATATCATGAGCATGCAGTCAGCAATGACTAAGCCTATCTCCAGTGCAGATCTTGCAGTCTCCTTGAGCCCACTTGTTCCTGCCTCGAACGCCCGTCTCACCATCTCTTAGCACTGGCGGGCAGCCGTCTCGACCCGGCACAAGATGCTCATGTCATTGTTGATGTCAGTGCCACATGGATGTGGTCTCGTGTCATTGTGCCGTGTATCACTGCCCCTTGGATCATACTTCGATCGTGCCGCTGTTGTTGTTGTTGTTATTGGATCGGAGCTGAGAGGTCAAGAGAGTTGACCTGGCTCCAAGGTTGGCCAAAATGCATCCACGGTGCTTATAAAAATGGAGGAATTCATCTTGACTATTTTTTTGTGTGTTCAAAACCAGTCTAATTGAATGAAAAGTATATCAACTCTAAGATAATTTCATGATCTTTGATTAATATGACATCCTATTTTTGTGAATTCAATCAGTTTTAAGATAATACGTCAATGAATACCAAGAATGTGATGAAATTCATTGACGTATTATCTTAAAACTGATTGAATTCACAAAAATAGAATGTCATATTAATCAAAGAGCATAAAATTATCTTGGAGTTGATATACTCTTTATTCCATGACACTGGTTCGCGAACATGGAAGAAAATAGTAAAGATGAATTTCTCTATTTCTCCATCTTTGTAATTATGATATCTTCTACTATCCGAAGGATATCACCAAAGAAGTGATATTTCACTAAATCGACTCCCAGGGACTCTCAACAGTTTCATGTATGCAGCTGCAAAGGAGTTGATTGTATCTGACAGTTGAACCGTCGTTCAGGAGGCCGGGGTTCTGTTCCCGTCATGGTCGACCATCCTGAAAGGTTTTTCTTTGTTTCCCTCTGTTGTTCAGATCAATACTGGGATGGTTCCTCAACAACAGGCCACGACCGACTCCTTCATAAGATTCTAGCGATTGCTCGAGATCCAACTGTTGACTGCTAGGAATACTTGTCGGTTGATAGGACAGTTGACAAGAGGTCAACATTCTTGCTGTGACCTCTCCTTGACCTCGGGACAATTGGTTCAGACGCATGTTTATTGATACAGAGCACTCGAGATATAGCACTGGACACTGATTCAATTGGATGAATAAATTTCTGTCCAGATTTTTGGACGATGGAATGAAAAATAACAAACTTCTCATAGCCGTTATCATTGAAAAAATCTCAAATATATTAGATTATCCTTGTTTTTTCATCTTTAGAATTATATCCTTTCGCACACACATAGCTAGATCGTGTATATGTAATTGTCAAGCTGTAAAAACAGACTCTATTGGTCAGTAATGTTGACTTGTACACAGTCAACCTATACCCACATCGTATACAACATTTTCAGTGTCAACATAACACATAAACGACCGCAGTGGCTCTCCGTCTCAACATATCATAGTGAAACTGCTTCACACCATTCAGAGAAGTATCTTATAGAATACTGTCCATCCAAACACCCACAACATGTTACGTGTTATTTGCATGTAAGGTGGAAATATCGAGTGTTACTGTTACATGCAACTGATCTTTACACCTGCGTTATTATTATTTTCGACGAATATTATCTGCATCTTGTGATGTATCTGTTCATTTCGTATCTTGCACGATTCAATATTTATGATCATTTATATCTGCGAAATCCAAGAAAAAGCTAATCTCATCAATATCGATCTTTGTAGCAAATTACCAACGCCAATAGTAGGCCTATCACCTAAACCTTTCACCTCTCAGAGCAACACAATTTATTCGAATCTTCCTCCCAACATATACCAAAATAAAGTAGTATAGGCCCTTTAAATTATTGTTATATAAAATCATCAATATTGGCCCTAATGATTGTTTTAATATCACAAATTTGAATTTATTATATAGTAGGACAAATATGTGTACATCCTGACAAAATGATGAATTATTATGTATTACGGATGTAACTGACAAAATGCTCGATATTATTATTCCAGTTTAGCCCGAGAGTGTTCGAAGTCAGCCGACATCTTAATGAGAAACCATGGTAACGAGACTAGCCAGCTGGGCAAACAACCTGTCAGGGCTGTCCGGACCCGACAGATCGGTAGCCATGACAACCAAACAACAACAACAACAACAACAACGGTTAATTGAAACGCAGAACCTGTTGCAGGCAAGGATATTAGATCTATTCATTATCAAGAAATATTAACACAGGTAAAAAAATTAGTACGTGTAATTGATAGGTAGGCAAAGTGGTTTATTTTCCAATGATTTATTTTCAGAAGTGAATTTGTTGGTTCAGTGTTACAGAGACTGGATGAGGACCTTGCAGTTGTATGAGAGAGAGAGAGAGAGAGAGAGAGAGGGCCACAGTTTTTTGTTTGTAATTTATAGCTTAGGTTTAATCTGTTCAGTGAGCAACTCATACAGTCTGTTAAACAGTTTGACGGAAGCCTGTTGTTAAGGAACCATCATTTTATTTTATTTATATTGGGTTTAACGACGCACTGTAATGATGGCCAAGATCTATTGGCGTCGGTGAATGATACATGAGATGAAAGGTTATTTTATCAAGTGTGTATTGACCAGTGGTAAGGAAGCCTGTTGTTAGGAATCATCCCAGTATTGACTTGAACGCCAGAGGGAAACCACGATGTCAGGATGGTCGACCATGACGGGAACAGAACCCCGGACTCCTGGACGACGGTTTAAGACTCTTTCACAGGCGACATACATACACTTAAAATCGTGATGATAATAAAAATGTCCACATTTTATAAATCGTGAAAAATACACATACAAAAATACAGCAGCACAAAACGATATGTTCAGAGCACATTTCAGCATTCCTAATAAAGAGTATGCATTTTAAATGTGGGGGGGGAGATAGCCATTTAGTTGGCATTAAGTCACCTCCTCCCCCCACACATTGTAATCAGAATAACTACAAAGCGGAAGCAGCACAAAACGAGCACATTTCAGCACAAAACGAGCACATTTCAGCACAAAACGAGCACATTTCAGCACAAAACGAGCACATTCCAGCACAAAACGAGCACATTTCAATACATTCAGAATGTGGGTCAAGTTGATGCACCCCGGGTCATATCAGTCGGATGCAAGGCTAGCTGAAAACATGTCGATAAAACAGTTCTGTCGATAACAGCACTTCTGTAAGAAAGAGAGATGCGAGATGCGAGAGTTCCAGATATGCGAGAGATCGAGAGATGCGAGAAAGATCGAGATGAAAGAGAGATCGAGATATGTTTGAGAGATCGAGAGATGCGAGAGATCGAGAGATGCGAGAGTGAGAGACGAGAGAAAGAGATATGCGAGAGAGAGAGAGAGAGAGAGACCATGCGAGTCGGGCTGTGACTGATAGCGTGCGGTAACACTCGGGGCATCTCGTCCAGCCCCCAGCCTCCTGGTCACCATGGCAACGGTGGTCCAGAGACCCGGGGTCCAGCGAGATGCCCCTCGTCTCTCACGTACCCTCGTCGTCATCGTCGCCGTACTCCGGCCCGCCCACTTCCGGCCCGCCCACTTCCGGGTCCACGCCGGAACCACTCTCTGGAAGAGACGCACACGGGTTACTGCGTGGAGCTCGCTATCAACTCAAACTTCCAGCTAAAGTCAAGCTGTAACCAGCAGTTAAGCTTCGAACAGCAGTTAAACTTAATTCTGACTAAATTCAAGCTTTGACATAAGGGGGTGCTTATACGGTGCTTACGCAAATCGAGAAATGTATCTTTTCTTTTTTTTCCATTTTCAGTAACCAGTGTAATTGAATGAAAAGTTCACATCTCCAAGATAATTTCATGCTCTTTGTGCAATGTTACATTTTATTTTTGTGAATTCAATCAGTTTTGAGATAATACGTCAATGAATTTCATCACATTCTTTTTATTCATTGACGTATTATCTTAAAACTGATTGAATTCACTGAATTGGAATGTCACATTAATTCAACACCATACAATTATCTTGAAGAAGTGAACTTTTCATTCAATTACACTGGTTTTTGATCATAGAAAAAAAATGTTAATTTCTCCATTTTTATAAGCACCGTGCATAAATCCCCTTCAGATTGAAACAGCAGTTAAATTCCAACTGAAGTTAAGCTTTGAACATCAGTCAAGCTTGGAGCAGGAGTTAAACATATGACGAGAGTTATTCTTTAACAAAAGTGGTTAAACTTCTAAGCAAAGTTGAGTTTTTGACTGTTTTAAAGTATATTGGCATGATATTGGTGGAAGAGCCGGGTTGGTGAGATGTCTTGGTGGAAGTGCCAGGACACCTGATAGCACATAACAACGATAAAGCTAAGTAAACATTCCACCCTCTATCAGAGACCCGACCGACCAATGACGTCACACACAAACAACTTGGAAAATATTAACAACAAAATCGATCCAAGATACATTCTTTGTTCTTTCTTTCACTATAGCCTAGTACTAGTTTATTCGTGACATTTATTTTATTCCACGAAACACAAACACAAAACGATCTCTCTGAACTCGAACGTGTTTCCTATAATGCGTGGGCAGATATAAAACAGTCCCAGCGGCTAACACGCTGAACCGTCATTCAGGAGACCGAGGTTTCCAATAGATACGGGAATGTGAGTACAGCAAGGCTAGGCCAATTCAAATATCTGTTCATTGGTATATATCCATACTATCATGTTAGAAAATGTGTGTAAATAATTGAAAATATAACAATCACATCAGTTCGGTGTTATACGCATTGGCCATTGCTGGTAAAGCAGATATCTATCTTCTACTTCACTCCAGTCCGCCAGGTAGTGCTAGTGAGCAATGTCGCCAAGCGTTACATGGTAAACAAGACAAGTTTTGCGTCTTCTTAGGGCCGCTATTAAGAAGGACGCTTAGGAGTTAAGAGGCTGTTAACTTAGTGGTCCGATAAGATAAAATGGTTATTATGAAACTCCGACCTTTAATCGGGACCTTTAAGATACTTTAATAGGCTCTTAAGTTAGTGGGCTCTTTGAGCAGCTATTAACTCCCTAAAGACCCGATTAAGGGAAAGCTTTATAAGGTCTTTATAAGGTAATAAGGTCCTTGAACTAGTCAGTGGAGAGACAAGAGGCCTATAGAGACCGCAAGGATCTAGGGGACTGTGGGTGACCGCACACTTGTTGCACGCTATAGAGTGGATCCATGTCACCTGTGGCTGTCACATGACCGCGGGCACTCGGCGTCAACAAACTGGCCACACACATTCGACTGAGCTCAAAGTGAGAGGTGTTGAGGGTTTGAGCGCGTTTTGAGCGGGATTGAGCTGCCTTGTATTCGTTTTGAGCTCGTTTTGAGCGCGTTTTGAGCGGGATTGAGCTGCCATTTATTCGTTTTGAGCTTATCCCATGGAGTAGGCCAAGTTGACGGACAGCCACACCCGAATCATAGGATCGTCTTCGGACAAAGACTAATGTTTTGAGCTCGTTTTGAGCAGGATTGAGCTGCTTGGTATTCGTTGATGATTTTTAGGAAATTGTAACAAATAACTAATGTTTATACAGCCTTTTTAATGATTAATTGATATTTTTCAGATCAATTCGAGGTATGGACGTAATTAAATATAAGTTTGAATGCGGGCATGTGTGGTACCCTGTGTTCGGGAGATGAGAAAATTGAAATATGATTTTTCGGGAATTGTGACAAATAACAAATGTTATTTCAACCATTCAAAAGATTAATTTATATATTTCAGATCGATTTGAGCGATAGTTGTGATTAAATATAAGTTTGAATGCGGGCATGTGTGGTACCTTTCCAGGACTTATATTTTTCCAGTCTGCAATTTTGGCTTTCCCGTTGATTATAATATAGGAAAAATTGTTCACAAATTCAATTTTGGTTTCGACAAATTGAATTCATATTTTAAAAAAACATTTTTGGAGATATTTGGATGGGAAACAGTGACAATTCAGAAATCACGCTCAATAAATTTCGTCTTTTTACATTTTGAGTGAAATTCCAGAAAAAAAAATCCCTGACTTTTCCCTGACTTTTCCAGATTTATTAAATTTCCTGACTTTTCCAGGTTTTCCAGGTTTTCCAGTCTTGTCGACACCCTGTATTATCATGGGAGTCGGTACATCTTCTTTATATTACGATTAAGTCTGTTGGTATCACTACATCCTATTGGTTGAGTGTCTTCCTAGCAATACAAGTGTGGTAACCAGAAGGCTGTGGTCGAGATGGCAGTGAGTGTAAGTCAGTGCCACCTAGACTCCAACAAGCTAGTGACTCACGCGCGGGGATATCTGTCAGAAGTGGCATATCTGTGTGTTGTGAGGAGCTTTGATTTCAATGCAACTCGCTGGGCTGGAAACTCTGTCAGATTAGGACCACACACACACTAGCGCATCAGGCTCATGTACAGGCACATGTACAGGCTCGGGCACCAATACAGGCACACTAGCACACACACTAGTGTATACAGGCTCATGTACAGGCACATGTACAGGCTTGGGCACCAATACAGGCACACTAGCACACACACTGGCACATCAGGCTCATGTACAGTAAGAAAGGAGCAGAATTCAAGAATAAGAAGAACAAGGATTTCACGATAAAAATAAGATTGCAGATGTCTTCTCCCTAATCAGTGTAAATGTTCGAATTGTTAAGGATGTTACGGGCACGGTGCTTATAAAATTATAGAAATTCACCTTCACCAATTTTTTTTTTTCATTTTCAAAAACCAGTATAATTGAATGAAAAGTTCACATCTCCAAGATAATGTTATGCTCTTTGATTGATATGAAATTCTATTTCACTGAATTCAATCAGTTTTAAGATATCTCAAAATGATGGAATTCACAAAAAAATGTCATATCAATAGTAGAGCATAAAATTATCTTGGAGATGTGAACTTTTCATTCAATTATACTGGTTTTTGAAAATGGAAAAAAAAATAGAGATAAATTTCTCGATCTCTGTAACCACCTTGACAAATATTATAGCGTCAAGATTTATTGTTTGTTTAATGAGTCTTATTATTATTAATTTTCCTTGATGGTGGTAAGATTGCCCTTGTGGTACCCAGTCCGAACGATCCTACCTTGTATCCTTAACTTCAATCAAGGGTCAAAGATTATTCTGATATTATATTTGAAGAAAGGAAGCAGCTCCTGAAAATCTAACCATTTCAATAATAACAGATAATGTCAGTTGAGAAGTAGTCCATTAATCACATTTTGCCTTGCGAGAGAGAGAGAGATGGAGAGAGAGAGAGAGAGAGAGAGAGAGAGAGGGAGAGAGAGAGAGAGAGAGATCATTTGATCTTGTAATCGGATTAAACTTGATTGAGATAATGTTCCAAAGACACTGATAGTCAGAGATAATCTCATCAAAGACCTCAGGCGTGCGCACAGGCTACTGCGCACATGGCACGCAGAGACGGCCCAGGTCGTACCCAATACATCACAAGGAAGAAACACTCAGTATTTAATCCCAAATTATCTCTAACTAACACAGAATAACATTTAAAACTTTGAACACTCTAAAACTTCAAAACTCTCACACCTAACACTTAATTTAAACACTTTAAAAGTGGGAAAATACTATATTTATTTCCGTTAAAGGACGTCACAAACCTGAAACTAGGTTTCAACGAACAATGAAGATATTCATTTACCCAATTTTAGAAAAAACTAGAAATCATCATCTCAATTTCAGAAATAATAATTTATTAATTTGTCCTCCAAGATCCGGCCTTTTTTCTGAGTCGTGACGTAGACATTACTCGATTCTGTTTATGTTTCTATACAGAATCAGTAATGCTTACGTCATGACCCATGGTCTCTGGAGGACGAAAATATTAATTATAATTTCTGAAATTGAGAAGATAATCTCTAGTTTTCTCTAAAATTAGGGAAATTAATGTCGTTATTATTCATTAAAATCTAGTTTCAGGTTTGTGACGTCCTTTAACGGATGATCTGACCAAACATTGTTGTGTGTTAAACTCTTTCTACTGACTGTACTCCATAATAAGTCATCCTCCGTCCACCTGACTGTGTCGATCAGGTGTCTCTCGTGCCCCTAGCCCCGACCGATCGGGCGTGTCGACACGTCAGCTGGTCTCCGGACAAATTAGTTAACAATTACCAGAAGGTTTATTCTCGGGGTGGCAAGTGAAAGAAAGGGACGGAGTTAAGCTGAACCACTTGTGGATTAGACTACTTGTTCTTACAGCACTCGAGACGCGCTGAATGCAACAGGGCGGTGGAGTAACGCATCATAGATATAACAAATAACTATAAATAATTTTGAAAACACAAAATTATGGGTGGATTGGGAGAACGAAGTTTAGCCCCGGTCTACTTTAGACGCCGTCTAAGTACAAAATAGCATTGGAGATGTAATGCTATTTTGTACTTAGACGGCGTCTAAAGTAGGCCGGGGCTAAACTACGTTCTTGCAATCCACCCTATGAATATATATATTTTTCATCAACATCAAATCCAAAAAAATCAAAAGATTTGTTTTCATCAACATCGAAACTTGATACAAGATCATTGTTCTCCCATTGATGCTATGCACGAAAGGTAGGATCGTTCGGTCCGGGCACCACAAGGGCGATCTCACCACACCAAATGATATTTATCATACGGTAACTCATTTAACAAACAATTGAAACATCGAGGGATGGTTATAACAATTCAAACATTTACATTGGGGAGAAAAAACTTGAATCTCCTTATTTTTTGTTCTATATCTATCATAATATTGAGATTATTCTTCGATTTTCTGTAATCCGTTTTCCATATTGATTCTCTTCTTCTCATTATCAATGTATCTATCTATTTATTTTTATTTGTTATTTGACAATAAATAAACTTTCTACCACCCTGCAAAAGATGAAACTACTCCCCGCATATCGCCTGTCATGAGCCCTATATCAACAAGTGCAGGGTGATATGTGCCAATTACCCCAATTAACCGCCAATTAACCGTCCAGACCTCGCGTGTTTCCGGCTCGGAACAGCCGCGTGTTAACGCTGAGGGATACGAGAGACGGGCGATCGAGACATGCTCACTCATCATCACACTAATGGCGGTAATAAAATGGAGTTAATTATGCAAGGTTTTAATAGACCAACGATTCAGAAAAAAACTGTTGATAAAAAGTTAAATTTTTATAGATTCAATTAAAACTAATTGATGTTGGATAACGCGTTAGTTTATGTCTTATTTTATGTCCCTCATTAGCCGCCCGACTAGCCCAGGCAGTCAAGGCACTGCCTTGGAGCCCGAAGTCAAGTGCAGTGCCAGCTAGCTCCAAGAGACTAGGACTTTCATTGGTTAACGTTTACTAGAAGAGCTGAAGGTGGCCTCACAATGAGAACTAAGACTAACAATTAAGATTATTATTAACACTAAGATTAACACTAGCCAAAGAAGTACTCCTAATGTTAGCTACTTTCACAGGATGAGGATAGGTCCATGGATGTCACATGTCAAAATGAAGTCATCTGATTGGTCGAGCGCTAAGAGCTAAGAGTTGAATGTTAGTCAACTGTTCAAGGTCGTGCACTGTATTGTGAGAACCAGCATTGGTTACCCATCTCCCAACTCTTAATCTTAGTTCTTAGCATTAGCTCTTAGCGTTAGTGTTAGTCTTAGTTGTCACTGTGAGGCCACCTTAAGTACCATGGCAACATGCCCAGTTTCTTGTGTATTTCCATTGTTGTTAGCTCAAAATCCTAGCCTTGTTCATGAGGTGGGCTACAAAAGTTCCAGAAACAGACATCAAGTATTATGCTAAGGTCCACAACTGTCATAAGTACAGTTTAGTCTCAGTCTTGACCCAAGCAATCAACCTCAACCCAACGAGCCAATCAGATGCGTGGAACAGTTCCAACAGTTCCAAGAGGCTGTGAGGGCGGCGATGTTAACGCACTCTGCTGGAAGTTGCAAGAATCTATGTACCGAGATGGTTCTTAAGCGCCTTAAAACCGAGACTAATACTAAACACTAATTAAAACTGCTGTAAAACAAGCATTTTGTCCTGAAAGTTGGCCAATAGTTTGTATTAAAAGTTCCTGAAAGAAACACGAATTGAATGGAGCCCAGTGAAGTTGGATGCGACCCCACCAGACTCTAGTTTATATGGGGTATACGAGATGTTAGGAGTTTTTGTAGAAGGGTTGCCAACATTACAGCTAGTGATGGACTGTCAGACTTACGGGCTTGGCAGGTTGGTAGACTGTGGAGGACCAGACTGGCGACCAGAAGACGGAAACACAATCTGAAACAAAATAACAACTATTAGTAATGAGGACGCTCTGAGGACATTCTAGGCCCTTATTCTAGAACAGTAAACGAAACGGATGCGTGACGAAAGTGTCAGAGCCCATATGATACACCATGTTGAAGTATACGAAATAGTTGGGACAAATCGAAGAGGGCCTGATTTCGTTTCGTTTTAGAGTGACAGAATAAACCTCCTGGGGCCTTTCTCCGGAATTCTAGAGACGTTCTATGGACGTTTTGGGGACGTTTTGAGGACTTTTGGGGGACTTTTTGGGACGTTAAGAGGATGTTTGGGGGACTTCTTGGAGTGTTCTGTGGAATTTTGGGGACGTTTTGCGGGCGTCCTGGGGACGTTTTGGGAACTTGATGACACTAATTGGAAAAACAGTCAAGAGACAAAAAAATTGACATAATCATTTTGGAACTTCTTCAATATGAAATTATGTAATATATAAGAACATTTCTACTAGATCAGATAGTAAAATACGTGATCAAGACTGAATGTGAGCCTATTGTGTTCTAAACCCGAGACAAAAACGAAGAAGCTATAATATCAGAAGCCCAGACCGATGTTGGTCAAATTTATTTCATTTATTCATTCAAATTACAGCTTTGGACCATTGGGGTCCGATGGTACTTGGTTAAAAGTACTAGTCCCTATTTTAATGACAATGTCGATTTCGAGTTTATGATACAAACAATACTGAATGTAGGTATAAGGCTCCTTATGCCGTGAAGAGAAGTTATATAGGCCGAGTAAATATCGAGGAGTCGAGTAATCACCCTATAGTAAGAATCTAGTTCTATTTCTGTTCGAGTTCGAGTTCGAGTTCTGGAGACGATCACAAAATTTAATGACACCAATAATTACTGTCCTTTTGTTCCTCGACTGTTTTTTCAATTATTGAAAAAACAGCCGAGAGACAAGAAAATTGACATTTTCATTTAGGAACTTCTTCAAGTGGTAAATATCTGGAATTATGTAATGTATAAGAACATTTCTACTCGACCAGAAAGTAAAATACTTGAGCACGAGTGAAACCCACGAAGAAACTATAATATCAGAAGCCCAGACCGATGTTGGCAAGCTCTGTTGTCGTCAGTAACTGCTGATTGATCGGCATGTATTGGTGACCAGCCCGCTGGCTCGACTCGGCCACATGTTTGTTCGACCTTTGACCCGACAATTACCATCATTAGCATGTTAGCCTACATTCATCTGACCATCGGCCTGGCACCACATGCAGACGCTCTTGTTGCTCTTGTTGTTGTTGTTGGGCAGCTTGAAACTAGACGAGATAGTGTGAGGTCTGTCGCAGCTAATCCAGGGACGTCGTTAGGGCGCCCCAACTCCAACAATAATGTATCATTCTTCGACTAAATATATATGTTGACCTACAAATAAGCATACAATAGAATATATTGAAGGGAGAAATCGCGGAAATAACTTCGGAAATGTCCATAATAGTTCAATGACTAGACTCCAAAACTGACTTTCCAAAATCACTTAAGAAAATGACTACATTTCCAAAAATTAGGCCCATCTAAGTGCCCACTTTACGAATAATAAATTTGTTGATTAAGCGATAATTAGTGGATTAGCTTGTTATTACCCTTGGTTACCAATGTTATTTTTGTACTGCAATTGATTAATTAGCTTAATTAACACATTTTTATTATTGGCCATATGGGCCCTAAACAACATAATGTGATGTACTGCGCACGTCTTTGATCGCAATGTAAAACTAGATGCGTTGTGCGCATGATCAGTGTGTGTTCTATACTTTGGCATTTAATACTTGTGTGCTATACTTATTTGCCATCATGTTACACCAAAAGTTTCTGAATAAAATCGAGTTTTTCAACTGGTGTTTTTTAGTGGAGAGCTTTTCTTATGTAAATACGAGCTAATACATGAATATATTGTGTTGAATCAAGTGTTATCTGTAAACACATTCCTCGAAAGAGCTATCGTTGGAGGAACAAATAAACACAAATCACGATCCCGATCGAAACTATTCCAAACACTCGATCTGTCGCTATTGTGTTTTCTTCTCGACTAATTCGATCCGATCCATCAAACTGACTTGCTTTACACATTCCAGCTGATTCCAGCTAATTCCAGCCTTCCAATAAATTAACCCTATCAGATGCTACGACCGGGGGTTCCTGGCGTGTCCACAGGCTACGAGCGGGGGCTCCGACCTGGCGTGTTCTTCACCGTGTTGGAGTTATATAGCATGCAGTGTATTTATCAATAAGATTATCAATAAGATCTATTGGCGTCGGTGAATGATTAATGAGATGATAGGATGAAGGTTTCTTAGGTAATAGGAAGGACAGTGGTGAGGAACCATCCCAGTATTGACCTGAACGACAGAGGTACACCACGATGCACCTCTGTCAGGATGGTCGCCCAAGGCGGGAACAGAACCCCGGTCTTCTGAACGACGGTTCAGAGTGCTAGCCACTGTCAGGATGGTCGACCATGATGGAACCCCGGCCTTCTGAATGACGGTTCAGTGCTCTAGCTACTGGTATGCTTTTCGTTATATATATACTGATATCCACGAAAGAAGAGAAAACTAAAAATCATCTCAATTTCAGAAACTGAATTAAATGTATTTGTCCTCCAGGACCCGCCCTCTCATCCGAGTCGTGACGTAGACATTACTTGTTTCTGTTTATATTTCACTGTACAGAAAGAGTAATGTCTACGTCATGACTTATAGTCTTTGGAGGACAAAAAATGCAGGTATAATTTCCAAAATTGAGATTATAATTTCTAGTTTTCTTCAAAATTATGAAAATAAATCACGTAATTATTAATTAATAATCTAGTTTGATGTTTGTGACGTCCTTTAAGTAGTCGTTTGGACGCTAAGTAATAAAAGAAGCCAACACATGGCATTGCTTGTCCAACATCACAAGCTGCTAAACGCTCGAACAGACGAGCTTTTCTCGCCACCAATTATGATCTTATCTCTCCAGTAAGTAGTTAATGAACACGTCAACTAGAGGGAGAGAGAGAGAGAGAGAGGGAGAGAGAGAGAGAGAGAGAGAGAGAGAGAGAGAGAGAGAGAGAGAGAGAGAGAGAGAGAGAGAGAGAGAGAGAGAGAGGGGAATGTCTTATTGTGTTACAGTACATCATGCAACACTTGGAGTATTTATCAAATGCTAAAAGAGGCAATCTGGTGGTCCTGCTTTCAAAACTAAATCAAGAATCACTTATATTTCATTCATTTATATTTTCTTTTCACTGAGTAATTTCTTAAACCCGTAACAACACATCTTTGTATACTCAAGGGTGAGTGTATATATTATGTATGTATCACTATGAAATAATAAACATCTATCTATCTATCTAAGTTTGCGTGCATTTTTTATTAATTAATTCGAAATTTTCATGAGCTTTTATAAGATTAGTTTCTTGAAATGATAATATAGATTTGATTTTTTTTTTTATTTTGTTCATCTTCAACAAATGGATTTTCTTTATCGATTCAGTCCAAGATTCAAGACACGCTGAATATTAATGAGAAATTATAAATTGTACAAATGTAAGTTATAAATAAAAATATAATTAAACTGGACAACATATCAAAGTATGCTTGATGAATGGAATTATTGTATTTAAGATGTTTGTTAGAGTAATAATTACTTATATTATTATTCCTTTTGACTTGCCATATATTTGTCTTGTAACAAATCCTGTGGAAACAAATCTAATCTAATCTAATAATCCAATAAAATAAGGTTTTAAAAATATTTCACTAACCAAACAATCTCGGGCTTCGGTTTTCCTAGTATGTACTTCTGCACGCGACATACAGGTCGGTAAAAGTGTACCAAACGACAATGAAACTCGAACTGCACTTCGGCGTCATTTGCTGAACCAGACCAGAATAAGTTGGATTGTTTCTCAGACAAATCGGTACCACGGGAAAAACACAAACTCGACAGAATCTACAAAACTATTACTGAATATGAAAACCACATATTCAGTAATTTCCAAAGTCAAATATTAGGGAGACAAACAGGTTCCAATAACCAGTACAGGCAGGGTTTATAAACATTCCACCTAATCCAAGGTTTGTAGATGTACTGAGCTGACAGAATATATATCATCATAGATTTTCCTACTCCTATAAGCTCACAAGGCATGTACTGCGTTTTCCTCTCACGTTGAACTGGGACTGTACCGAGAATGTATAGCCCCCCCCCCCCCCCCCCACACAACACGTTGTTTGCTCTACGAGGTGGGAGGGGGAGGGGGGGAGGGGGAATGCGTGAATGGAGAGAATTCCTGGCTGGTAATGACATAACGTATTTTCGGCTTCTAAACGCTGTGCAAAAACCCACTTGCTTGCATTGGGTGATGTAATACGCATACATTACCAGACACGAGCAACACCTCACTACTCCTAGTGCATTGTTCATTCATTCAATTGTTTTAATTTCCATCCATCCATCCATGCACGCATCCAATTGATGCATTTAAATATTCTTTTATTCATTTATAAATTCATCTGAATTTCCATCCATCTATAAATGCATTTCATTTATTCACATTCTTTCATTGATTCATTTCAATCTTACATGTTTTCATTCATCTATTCATTTTGTGTGTAACGAACGCACTGTGTATTATTGACCAAGATCTATTGGCGTCGGTGAATGATGAATGAGTTGATTGGAAGATATGATTAAAGGTATTAGGTGTATTGTAGAGTGTGAAGGAAGCCTGTTGTTAAGGAATATTGACTTTAACGACAGAGGGGAACCACGATGTCAGGATGGTCGACCATGACGGGAACAGAACCCAGGACTCCTGAATACCAAAAGCCACTGTGGTTTAAGACAAACAGAAATGATAACTAAGATGTATTAGCCTCGAATGAATGATTAATGAGTTGAACATTGTTTGCTTAACGACCCCACCAACAGCTAGGCTATGAATGAGCGGATGATGGACTCGAGCTCACGCCCGACCCAAAGCACTGACTCAGCCGACTAAGCCACTTCGGGCAGTCTTTTGTTTTCTCATCGAAAGCCAGACTTTTACCTTCGAACTGAATCTCCACTCATGCAGTCTCATCAACCGTGGCGAATTGTGCTTCAGATATTAAAACAAACAAACAAAAAACAAACAGATATAAAAACAACATATATACCCGCTTGTGTTGGATCTATTTATAAAATTAGCCAAGTCATTGGAGAACAATTTACTCTATAAGTTGTACAAGGGAAACGTGTTTGAAGAGACAGTGTGTCGTGTGTAAATCTCGTGTGAGAGGTTCTTGGTTCGGGTCCCGGGCAGGCTGTAACTCTACGCGCGGAAGGTTTTACGACTACAGGCTAGACGGGAAACGAGAACAGCCTTTCAGATACACATTTATAGCGTTCTCGTCAGCGAATAGTGAAACTCATGCTTTGCACGCGATAATATTTATTGTTACATTAACGAGGCGAACGCAGAATATGCGTTGTAAGATGAGCGAGATGTCTATTTAGAGTATAATCAAAACACTACACATGAAATACACTTCACTCGATACCAACGAATCTAGGGAGCCGTGAATCAGTCTCGGCAACATTATTCTGCTATTATTTCTATCTATTTGATGGATTAAATAGATGTATAAAATTATTTTCTTCAAAACAGCTGAACCAAATTGTATACAAATTCGTAATTGTGTGTACCATTTACGTGTTTACATTCAGTGAAAATTTTAAAATTATTTGGAGAGATTTTATTTTTCAAATTTACTTGCCCAGCTTGATCTAATGGGGTTTTTAGGAACTTTCAGATGGTATTTCTCAAAAATGGTCCAAACAATTTAATCCCAAAACCATCCTACAGTTCCAATTTGGATAAGTCTGCATGTACAAAACAATTTCATGCCGATCAGTCAAACTCGGTCGTGTGGCCTGTTGTTAAGGAACCATCCCAGTACTGGCTTGATCGACAGAGGGTAACCACTCTGTCAGGATGGTCGACCACGACAGGAAGAGAACCCCGGTCTCCTGTGATGACGGTTCACCGCGCTAGCCACTGATCCACCCCCTCTGTCAGGGTGACGGGAACAGAACCCCGGTCTGCTGGACGACGGTACATCATGCTAGCCCACAGCACGTCGGTAGAACAGCGGTTTCCACCACTCGAATCTATTTGCTCTGTTTCCTGTGAGGTTTCCGACCAAGTGCCGGCAAGAGGATCATTGAACTCGATCTGCGGCCGACACCCGCTATGTCAACTGTCAACACGCGTGGCTAGCGTCCCGGCACTACAGACACTCACCCACTGCCTTCCAGATCACTACATCCCACCGGGGCAACACTCATTGTTCATAGATGGGGATGACTTCATCGCTGCAATGGTGGCTAGGATTATTGGCGTACGTTGATGATTTGTTTTGTTCATTTCATTTTGGGTTTAACCGGGTTTAAGAACTCAATGTAATGATGGCCAAGATCTATTGGCGTCGGTGAATGATACATGAGATGAAAGATCATTTTATTAGGTGTTTTGGCCAGTGATAAGCAAGCCTGTTGTTAAGGAACCATCCCAGTATTGACTTTAACGACAGAGGTAAGCCACGGTGCACCTCTGTCAGGATGGTCGACCAAGACGGGAACAGAACCCCGGCCTCCTGAACGACGGTTCAACGTGCTCTCCACTGTCAGGATGGCGGGAACAGAACCCCGGTCTCTCAGCTCCCACCCAGGCATGTTCGACGTGGGGACGACTCGACACGGGTGAGTCTGTGACCGGGGCTCGTACCGTGGGGTGTCAACAGAGTCTGTAAACAGTACTTGGAGGTGTTTGTGTCGGCTAGACGCTGTGTGCTCAACGCCAGGGTCACTTGACGCTCGGCTCGAACCACCCGCGCGCTAGTGGTGTGGGATAGGGGGGACGGTCGCTCGGAGCCGGCTCTTGTCACCACGAGCACGGCGTGAGTTATGACGGTTCAACAAGTAAAGCAGTGAGACGATGTTTAACACACACGGAATAGGTTAATGTATTTACTTGTTGTACAGTTTATAGTTTAATCTTGAGTCAACAGCGAGTTAACGACGAGGCATGAGGGGGGGGGGTAAACAATCAGGGGGACGCCGACAACGCAAGTGTTTGACAAATTCTCTTTTAAGGCGTCCCCAGTCACCATAGGGCAAAAAGTTCTCGTTATACCCTGTTCTCTGTTCACACCGAAATGTTAATCTCGATCAAGCTAAATGTGCGCATGGAATTGTGGGTAAAGTGCTGAAAACTAATGGCGTTAACGCGCTAACACGGTTCGCTGAACGAGATTAAAGGGTCAGGGTTCCAAGAGATTTCAGGGATTTCAAGAGATTTCAGGGATTTCACGGGGATTCCAAAGGAATTCCAAGGGGATTTCTAGAGATTTGAAGGGGATTTCGGGGATTTTAAGGATTTCAGGTGATTTCAGAGGATTTTAGGGATTTGATAGCAAGTGTACACCGGATTTCAGGAGTTGTTAACCCCTCGGTTATTACTATGTATATGTAGGCCCTAAACTAGTAAAAATGCTGAACTACTAAAGTTCCGTTCTGTTCCCCTGGTTTGACCAGAACGTGACTCGAGCCAATGGCAGAGCTGATAAATCATCAGCGGGTCTGATAGCTGCTTGCTGGGTTCACACGGCTGCGAGTGACGTGAGAATAGCACGCTGCTCGCCGGCCAAATACGGCATAATGATGCACGAGGACTGATCGCCCTTGTGGTGCCCCGTCCTGACCATCACCCTTGCTCTCAGCAGGGGAACAAGGATTGGGTATCAAGTTCCGAAGTTATGAAAATATATTTATATATATATATATATATATATATATATATATATATATATATATATATATATATATATATATATATATATATATATATAAACTAGGAAAACGCAGAAAGTGAGTTGTGAGATGAGCGTAGAAGTATGGAAATCTGGGATTAAAAAATGTTTTGACAGCTCAATGTACATCTACAGACCTTGGATTACTTCAAACCTTCAAAAACCTTACCTGCAACTTGTTGCTATTTATAGAGCAACCTGTTGCATATACACTTTGCATTACATGTTGATCCTGATATTTTATGAAATGTATACTTTCATTGCGTTTTCTCCGTTGTGTCTCATCCGATTGTTGTACAAATTCTTGAAAATGTGTATGACAGTTGTTTTCATATTATGTATGAATTTGAAAGCTTTTGAAGAATTTTCGTTTGTCAAGTATTTTCCCCTTGGGTTTGGAGTCGATTGGTCATTTTTCCTGACCTGTACGCCGCGTAGTGTGTGACAGTGTGAGCTAGTGTGTGACATGTGAGCTAGTGTGTGACATGAGTGTGACATGAGTGTGTGATCTAATGCGTGCTCCGAGGTTAATGGCGTGCCGGTGAGGCGATGGACGGAAAGAAGGGATGAGTCAACACTTTCTGACATTCACGATCTCGCTAAGAGGGGGGAGGGGGGGGGGTGAGACTCACTTTCACTAACTCCAGTTAATGGTTCGGTTAAATGTGACATCACAGCTTCGTGTGTTTGTTGATGAGTTAGAGGGTTAATGTGAAAACTTGGGAGGAAACAAAAGGCAAGGTGAAGAAGAAGAATGAAGAAAGTGGAGACGAGAGTAGAACGAAGATTATTCACCTCAAAACAAACGATTGGATGTTTCATCTTCCCTGAACTCAAGTATTACTTTACTGTATATCGAAGTTTATTAAGGGGGACCAACCCACAGATAAAATTGTGTCATGTTTCATGTCGAATGCCAGAAGCGTATGAAATGTTTTTTAAATTTTCTAACCCGACCTGAACTTAAGGGGTTTTTCGAAACTTTGAGATTGTATTTCTCAAAAATGGTTCAACCGATTTAATCCAAAAACTACACACTTCTGAGTTGGATAAGTTTGCACATACAGAAACAGTTTCATGTCGATCAGTCAAACCCTGCGAGTACTTACAGAAAAACATAAAAAACAGACAAAGCTCCGTAAGAGTGGGATGGAGGTATTCGCCATCACTCATCCAATAATGCAAATATTTGTTTTGTACGTTCACTTTTCGATAACTGTAATAAGCTAGTAATTAATGTCTGCTGGTGAAGTTCGTAGCTCTTGTATATCTTTGGCAGCAAGCAATTTTTAAATTCTCGAAAAAACAAATCTTAGAAAATCCATTTCTCTGAAAACCCATTTGTCCGACACGTCGTTTCCTCGACTGACCAAATCTTAGAAAACTCAAATCCTAGAAAACCCATAGGCCTATCTCCAACAAATCAAACATATGTTTTTCAGAGATATGTGTTTGCTAAGATCTGGTATATAGCCATCTCTGTATCCGCCAGTGCCTGTGAGAGAGTGAGAGAGTGAGAGAGTGTGGTCTGTCGTTCCACGTCTGCGTAGTCATGACAACCAGTCCTGAGGAGCTCACCCCGAGCGTGAAGTCGGCCCTTTCTCCGCCTCCAATGGACCGTGACGACCATCTCCCGGCCGGCTCAGGGACAACAGTTCCCGCCAGGGGATGCCACGCTAGCAGCGCGATAGTAATGAATACGTCACAAGATACAGATATGATTTGTAGACAATTCTAATGACTCGAATGTAATAATAACGCAGGTGTAAAGATCAGTTGTGTGTAACAGTAACACTCGATATTTCCACCTCACAGCGTACCTTACATACAAATAACACGTGACAACCGGCACATGTAGCGCAGTGGTTAACGCGCTCGCTTCATGTGATCCGGGAGACGAGGGTTTGATCCCCGCCGCCGACCATCTTTACAGGGGTTTTTCATGGTTTCTCTCTGTAGTCTAGGCTAATGTCGGGATGGTTCCTACAATAAGTCGGCCATGACCGCTTCCTTCCCAATATCCTTAATTCTCATTACCCAAGAACCTTCATCTCATTAATCATCCATCCGACGCCATTAGATCTCAGTTATCATAACAGTGCGTCGTTAAACCCAATATATGAAAAAACACGTAACATATTGTGGATGTTTATTATGGTTGGACATTCTTTTTTAAGATACTTCTCTAGATGGTGTGAAGCAGTTTCACTACAACATGTTGAAACGGAAAGTCACTACGATCGTTTATATGTCACGTATCCTCGAAAGAAGGACATCCACCAACATTACACAACAATATCGACTTCATATTTGTACAGTTGTGATATTTTCAGAGATTTTTGTTTTCTCAGAACGAGGTTCACGATAAGAAACACAACTGCGTCTTTGAAAAGCCCTGAAGTTTGTTCAGACCTTGTTAACTCTGTTGACCGCGAGTGTACGTGCCCGCCCGTCCCGACTGCTCCTGATAGCCACGCCCGTCCCGGCTGCCCACTTCGTGCATCATCGGAATTAATAAGTGTATTTGTGTAAAACGTTATCATCGGATGAGATCTCTCGTAGCTGTCATGTCAGTCAGCCTCTCTCTCTCTCTCTCTCCCTCTCTCTCTCTCTCTCTCTCTCTCTCTCTCTCTCTCCCTCTCTCTTTCTCTCTCGCGCTCTCTCCTTCACATGAGCTACTAAATGGCAATTAAAGCTGTGCATGGTATGCCTACAGAGCGGTGGCTGAAGGAGAGAGAGAGAGAGAGAGAGAGAGAGTGAGAGATTAGAAGATGTGAGATTCGTCAGTAAAAGTTGCACCCACGCTATTGGTGTTGAATCGAAAAACTTACGGAAACTAGTAGAAAAAAAGCGCGCGTAAATTACAACAATGTAATTATTGAAATAAATATTTCATTGTTGACAGTTTTTTCAAGTAGTAGCAAAGTTTCACCCGTAAATTACAACAATGCTACTATAAAAATGTCCCATTGTTGACATGTTTTGAAGTAGTAGCTAAGAATCTCGCGGTAATTACAACAATGTCCCATTGTTGACAGTTTAGTGGCCGGCCATCTTGCAAGTATAGCTCATCTCTTGTTACGTGCGACTACAGCGTTTCCCCGGTCATTGTCCAGACATTAACCGAGATATCGAGTCACGAAATAATGTGTAAGTCATTTCATCCATTTTAAGATTTAAAATAAGAGTGGCGAAACATTGTTTCAGAATGAATGTTAGGATGTACGGACATTGAATGGGTATGAAACACATGAATGTGTGAAAAGATACATAATCCTTCGAAAGTCCTTTGTACCAGACTACACACAATTCACTGCAAAATTACAAAATAGGCCTACACATAATTACAAATTAACACATAATTACAAGATTACGCAAAAATACACGTTTACTATTTTTAAATTGGTGTCGAAAGTCTTGTATATGTTTAGGATTATTTCATTTCAATGTGGATCATATTGTTTGATGTCGTCATAAGTCAGGTATTGGTCCAGAGCATAGCATGTCTTAAAGGACATCACAACCCTGGAACTAGATCTTATCGAGTAATGACGATATTCAATCACCTAATTCTAGATGAAACTATAAATCACCAAATCAATTTAAGAAATTAAAATAAATTTTTTGTCCTCCAGAGACCATCAGGACTCAGTAGAAGGCCGGGTCCTGGAAGACAAATAAATCAATAATGATTTCTGAAATTGAGACGATTCTAATGATTGTCTCGTCATTACTCGTTAAGATCTAGTTTCAGGCTTGTGATGCCCTGGAAAGTTCTGAGAGCGTGTCTGTGATCCAACTGGCCCTGGAAGGCAACTCGTTTGACCGGGTGGTGCTAACCTAAGCTCCTAATCCACCATTAGATTAACTCCATTAGCCAAAGATTAATATTCATATCTTCCACGCTGAAGCGGTCTGGTTGCTGCAAGGAACCAGAGGAAGCGATCATACAAGTCAGGGTAAGTCAGGGTAAGTGAGGGTATTTATGATGGTGATTCAAATACATTGTTGCTCGATTGTTTCTTCTGTTATTGTGTAGGATGAGCGCTAGCGAAGACATCCATCCCACTCTTATGGAGCTGTGAATGTGTGTTTTTTTTCGTTAAGTTTTTCGTTAGAATAAATTAATAAATTAATTAATAAGTGAATGAATGGATAAATAAACACATAAATGAAAAATGAATAAATTAATTAATAAATAAATTGATGGATAAAAGAATGAATGAATCAATAAATGAATTAATTGACTGATAAATAAATGAATAAATAATTAAATGCATGAATGATGAAATGATTGGACGTATGAATAGATGAGTGAATGGATTGTCGTCCGATGCGCTATGAGAGGTCACGTGTCACGTGTCACGTGATTGGATCCGAGGAATGTGACGACACGAGCAACTAATGACAGCACGTGACTCGACGATCGGGCGTCCCGTGCAGCGCCGCTCGGGGGTCCGCGTCACTCACTCGAGACGCTTTCATTAGCTACAAATAGAATGTCTTAAGGGACTTCTAGACACGGTCTAACATTATCAACCTCAACGTGACATATAAACGATCGCAGTGGCTTTCTGTTTGAAATCATTGTAGTGAAAGTGCTTCACACCATTCAGAGAAGTATCTTATGTCCATCCAAACACTCACAATATGTCACGTGTTATTTGTATGTAAGGTACGCTGTGAGGTGGAAATATCGAGTGTTACTGTTACATGCAACTGATCTTTACACCTGCGTTATTATAACATTTGACTCGTTAGCATTTCTACGAATATTGTCTGCATCTTGTGATGTATTTGATTTGTTAAACGGTGCTTATGAAATTAGAGAAATTCACCTTCACTAATTTTTTCTATGTTCAAAAACCAGTGTAACTGAATGAAAAGTTCACATCTCCAAGATAATGTCATGCTCTTCAATTAATATGACATTCTATTTGTGTGAATGCAATCAGTTTTAAGATAATACGTCAATGAATAAAAAGAATGTTATGAAATTCATTGATCTTAGAAATGATTGAATTCACAAAAATGAAATATCATATTAATGAAGAGCATAAAATTAACTTGGAAATGTGAACTTTTCATACAATTACACTGGCTTTTGGAAGTGGAAAAAATAGTAAAGATAATTACTCGATTTGTGTAAGCACCGTGCCCCCTTAAATATCGTGTCTTGCTCTGTGGACGCCTTAAGCTCACTTATATCTGTAAATCCCCTGGCGGGAACTATTTTCCCCACGGAAAAAATATCCTCCCAATATAAAATAGTTTTGTGTCAACTGTTAAAACATAGAAATTGTTTAATCAAGTGTTTTGATGAAATATTGACGCATGCGCACGAAATACTATCACAGCAAACAAATAAATATTTCCCAGATTCTCTCAGCTGTTTGATAATAAATTAATAGCCAACAAATTTCTACGCCAATAAAAGTCAGCTTTTGTTTTCGGTAACCGAAATACGCGCGGACTTGCGTTGAAGGGGACGATCAGCCGTCTCTCGCCTCAAGCAGCATTACCGGCCGGATGTCTCGACACGGCAATCTCGGCGAGCGACAAGTTATTTATAGAAATCATAAATTGAATCGTTTCCGGGATTTTTGTGGTGAATCCTTCTTTTAGATGTGACTAAGTTTTACACTAAAATGTTATTATTTTGTTTCGGTTTGGTTTAATATTACGTAAAATGCTTATTTGGATGTTGAGGGCGCCCTTTTTAATCCCGTGTGCGATTATAGAACTATCGGTATAATTATACAAGTATATATTATGCAGTTGACAGAAGTTCTCCCTCTCACTGGATATCGAACTTTTCAACGAATATATATGTTTTCATTGATATCGAAACTTTGAAACCGGCCTGCATTACTGTTATTATATTGGGTTTAACGACGCACTGTTATGATAACTGAGATCTAATGGCGTCGGATGGATGATTAATGAGATGATGAGATGATGAGATGATGGTTTCTTAGGTAATGGGAAGGAAGCGGTCATGGCCGGCTTATTGTAGGAACCATCCCGGCATTAGCCTAGACTACAGAGGGAAACCATGAAAAACCCCTGTAAAGATGGTCGGCGGCGGGGATCAAACCTCGCCTCCCGGATCACATGACGCGAGCGCGTTAACCACTGCGCTACATGTGCCGGTAAAAAGGTAGGAAAAAGGTAAAGGGTAAAAAGGTGAAGATGAAAAAGGTAGTAGTAAGAGATAGGATCGTTCGGCCGGGTGGCGCTAGTCCCCTGTACACGCGCCACCCGCCTCTAGTTCCGGCAACAAGCTGTCAGCAACCGGCAACAAATTGCCCCAAGCAACAAGTCAACCATTGCACGTGCTGACAAATGAGGCTCCCCTGCCACGCCGCTCAACCCTCGACACGCATGTGAGGCTGGTAGCATAGGCTGTCAGACGCAGGGGCAAAGCCCATTCAGGATCACTTCCCTCAATTACATGTTAAAGAACATCACAACCCAGAAACTAGATTTTAATGAATGATGACGAATTTTAGAGATAACTAGGAATCGTCACCACAATTTCAGAAATTATATTTTTTTTTGTCCTCCAGAGACCCTGAGTTATGACGTAGGTTTTACTGATTCTGTACAGAAACATAAACAGAAGTGATTAATGTCTACGTCACGACTTGGAAAAAGGGCTGTGTCCTGGAGGGCGAATAAATCAATTATAATTTCTGAAATTGAGATGATGATTTCTAGTTTTCCCTAAAATTAGTGAGATAAATACTGTCATTATTCGTTGAAATCTAGTTTCAGGGTTGTGATGTCCTTTAAACATAGAAAGCCTCTGAAATACGTAGTTGAGTTTATCATAAATCTTTCCTGAAAATACCACGTGGTCATAACGGTGTTATTTGTGTTAGTTTGTTGGTATACGACCTCCACTCGTGAATATAAGTATATTAAAATCCAGGCCAAGATCTAACTCACCTCTTCCAGCTTGTCAGGTAATCCTGCATCTTTCTCTGTTGCTCTCACACGACACTGTATCACTTGTCTCACTCGCACTCGTTACGTGCTCACTGTCATCGCACTCGGCACTTGTTGCACTCACTCTGTCTCTCTCGCTCTCGCTAGCTACGCCGGGGTGGGACGAGACATTAACTAGAGGCTATCAGTCAATCCGGTTAAATGCTGAAAGGGAACAAAAACAGAAGTTAAATTATGACATTAGGACTTTTCATAGGGTGGCTCTGAAAGAAAAATATAATCAGTTTTTTAAATCAAAGCGAAAAAAATAAAATTTTCTAAATCTGTGGCGGAAAATTGTGTTCACAGACAGCGGAGTCCTGGTGTTTAAATCAATTAGTTTTAAATATTTAAAATGGGGTGGTAAGATCGCCCTTGTGGTGCCCCGTCCAAACGATCCTACTTTCATCCTTAGCCTTAATTGGGGAACAATGATTTTGTATCAAGTTTCGATGTTATTAAAAATATATATATGAATGAAATCATTGTTTCCCATATAGCAGAAAGGAGACGAAGTTCGAGGAAAATACAATAACTATTTTATGAATGAATGTGTAAATAGCTAGGCCTAACTGAACGTGGAATATGAAACTAATGAATGAAATTGTATTAACTATAAAACGTTGGTTTATTACTGTCTGGGTTGCACGTATTCCATCGTCGGAAATTGATAATTACAACATTATGTTTTGGAGAGTTTTTAATGGAAACTGTTTTATATAGGTTTTGTTCTAATTTGTCCATACTGAAGTTTTATTTCTAGAACTGAGTCATTTTTATAATTTAAGAATAATTTTTGCCATTTCTAATTTCATTTAACACTTTATAGTTTTTTTATGTGTGGTCCACTAGAATTACCATTGCCATTACGTAACTCCATGTTTTAAATGAACAAACTAAAGTGGATAATAAAATTCACGACTTCCAATTGAGAAGTTTTTATTCTTTTATGTGTATGAAATTTAGTATTGAATTCGCTGGTTTCAAGCGCCAAACATGAGTCCAATGAAAATGAAAATGTTTGCGTATATTTGCATTTATATTTGCATAAGTAATACAAACTGTGAAACGATCATTTTTCATCGAATACAAAGTACAAATGGTTTTGTCAATGTTGGTCAATGTAAATTAATTAAAATATCAAATAATTATTTCCTTTTACTACAGCATTGGACGACATTAACGATGATAATTTTGGTAATTTTGGTTTTCAAAATCTGTAGTTAATTTATTCCAAAATTAATTATAAAAAATGTCAATTATTTAAACTAGGTTATATCAACATTCCCCAAAAAAGTAAAATGTATAAATTAACCGAGTTATATTGGCTCCTAATCACGAAAAAATTGAAAATTAAAAAACTTCACCATATTGAGCCAACTATCTAAACTAAGACACCACACTTAAAACAACATTTTAAAAAATTAACATACATAAATTAACTGAGTCAATATATTAGATTTGAATCACGAAAAATTAAAATATTTCAAAAAATGGTTCTCCATATTCAACTGAACTATTTGGGCTAAACTAAGCCACAATTTTAAAAAATTAAAAACTAAAAATTAACTGAGTCTTCACATTGGAACACGATTTTTTTTTTTTCAATATGAAAAAATCGCTCTCGCTATGTATCCCCTATCTGAATTTTGTCACGATTATAGTAGATATAGTCAGTGTCCTGCATTACCCCAGTAGTCCTGTCTTATCCCGCGCGATCCTCGCTCCTCGCTCCTCGCTAGCTTCTGACACGACTTGCCTCTTGAGCGGTCCTAACACGACTGCCGAACTCTCCTTCCTCCGGCCGCGTGGCCCTCGAACCATCACCCCCCCCCCCCTCCCCACCCCTCTGCTCTCCCCAAAGTGGTATGTAATACACATTACCAAATTATCATTCAATCACAAATGATTCCAAATTAGAATTCAAATGATAAACGAAACAATATATGAATAAATTAATTGATGAATAAATAAATAAACGAAAGAATAACTCAGTCAATCAATAACTGGAAGATTGATCATTTCTCTGATTTACTTTATTGACGAATTACCTGATTAAGTACCAGGAGTGAAAGAAAGTGTGTATAGAATGCTATATAGGTCGTGTACACTGGCTATTGTACACGATGCATTGAACTTTTGAACTATTCTTTATCATCGTCATCCTGCCTTGCGAAACAGGACAACCAGGACAACCAGGATGAACACGGATAAACAAGGATAAACAAGACAACATGATGAACAGAACATGCAGGACAACCAGGGACAAGCAGGATAAACAGGAATAAAAAGGCATAAACAAGGATAAACAGGACAACTAGGGAAAACAGGGATAAACAGGACAAACATGATGAACAGAATATACAGGACAACCAGGGACAAGCAGGATAAACGGGGATAAAAGGGATAAACAAGGATAAACAGGACAAACAGGATGAACAGAACATACAGGACAACCAGGGACAAACAGGATAAACAAGAATAAAAAGGGATAAACAAGGATAAACAGGACAACTAGGGAAAACAGGGATAAACAGGACCATTAAAGACACCAGGATAAACAAGGATAAAACAGGAATCAATGCGATATTCCCTGGCCGTGAGTTGAGTGTCCTGCTCGCAACACAAGGTCGTTAGATGTGTACCTCGTCAGTTAGCGGCCCGCTAATCGCACGGTTAACTGGTCCACCTCTTGTTAACACTGACACGCTGGGGGCGCGGAGCAGCGGATACCGGAATAAAGTCGTCTCTATGGTGAACTGGAACCGAGCTGTTCGAAACGTCGAGACGCTAGCTTCTTCTCAGAACCGACAAGTGTGACCCTATGGTGTGACATTACCATCAACCATCGGCCATCAAAACATTCACCAGCAAACATATATACAGGGGCGTCGGAACACTTTGAAAGTTGAGGGGGAGGGGGGGCAAGCTCAACAATTGAGACCCGCGGGGAACAAATAAGTTAATAAAGTTATTGAACGAATAGAAGTGAAAAAAAATGACATATAATTTTAACAAAGTGGGTTTCAACAGGAAACAACGAGACAAATTCAGTCTTGCAAGATCTTTTTCTTTTTCTTTTTTGAATGAGGTCTATTGGCGTCGGAGAATTATGAATGAGATGAAAGGTTATTTTATTATGTGTTTTCGGATGGTGGTAAGGAGTCGGTCGTGGCCTGTTGTTGAGGAATCATCCCAGTATTGATCTGAACGACAGAGGTAAACCACGATACACCTCTGTCAGGATGATCGACCATGACGGGAACAGAACCCCGGTCTCCTGAATGACGGTTCAGCCCGCTAGCCACTGGTCCGCTATGCAGTATTGTCAGCTGTGGTGACTGATCGGTGCACATGCACTCATCAGGCGACGTCACAACAACAACAACAGCAACAACAACAACAACAACAGCAACAATGTGTCGAGGTGTAGCCGAGGTGAGAGGTCAGCCGGTCAACGTGTGAGACAAAGAGAGACTGATGAGCGCAGACTGCACCCAGAAGACGAGGAGAGGCGGGCGGAGGGGGGAGGGGGGAGATGAACTTCATCTGGACCCTTACTCCAGAGATCAACGAGATATGAGAACATAAAAATTAGAGAGAAAGATTAGGATTAATTAATTATGAATGAATAAAATTAGATTAGAAAGATGAGATTAGAGATTATCTCACATAAAATATGGTCGATTAGTATTACTAAATCAATTTTTCTCACTTTTTTTATCTTACTTCCTATTTTGATGCTGAGAAAAAAATGACATATTTAAATTTGTTAAAGTAGCCATTTGTCCGACCAAAAGAAGGTTTTAGTTTAGAACAACTTTAGATTTCAAACTTTAGATTTAGATTTTAGTTTAGATTAAAAATTCAACTTTTAAAACCTGTACGAAAATTCACGAAAATTGATCAATCTCTGCATATAGGGTTTTATCTAACCCATAGTTACGAAAACCTCTATCAATCTAAACCTATAAAACCTTGACGAAAATGTCCTAACCTTTACACAAAGAATCTTGACGAACCCATTATGTTAACCTTTAAAGCCTTCACCTTGCTTTAGTCCTGATCTATCCCGGGCCACATGTCTACTCGTGCGTTCAAGTCTCCCTGACCAGCTGCCGGCGCGACACGCCCGACCGTCCGAGCTGATGCGCGGCGAGACGGCCGATCGGAGCCTCCAGCTGCCGTTAAGAGGGCACTGCATGCAGCCGACATACAGAACAACTTCAACAGGTATTGGAAATGTTTTCGAAATTTTTTGAATAAAAATATTTTGAAAAACTCGGAATATCGAAATATTGAGAATGTAAATAAATATCTAAATATATATTAATACCGGAACTATATTATATACACAGACGGAATGTACAAGAACATATAATTTTAGGTAGGCCTGAATGTCTGAAGTTAAAACTGTCTTAAAAATAGCAGTGAATTTCGCAAAAAATGATAGAAAAATTGAAATATGAACAAAGATGGCAGTGATGTATATAGGCCTATATTGCTTGAAAATAGGAACACTTGGAAATCTTAAAACAACCAAGAGGTGCCGCATCTAAATGGTCGTACTAATTCATTCTATCCATAATTTAAAAAACAATCATTACATAGCAAGATAACTATATTATTGAAAAAGATAACAAGATATTGATAATGCATTTCCTCCCAATGCTCTACAATACGCCAGTAGGTCCTGCCTGGTGCACCCCAGCACGAGGTGGTGTATGGCGTTGTCCCTGCTGTGGAACCAAGGCTTGCTCGTGCTGTGTCCCGGGGGGACCAGGTAATAACACCGCTGATCGGTTTATGGCAGGAACTACATTCACAGGCGAATCAGCAACTCTTCGAGTACTAAAGTCAAGAAGAGGTCTTAGAAGATAAGATCCTCATCAAACTTATCTGGATATGTATATTCATACATATACATATACATATTTATATATATATATATATATATATATATATATATATATATATATATATATATATATATATATATATATATATATATATATATATATATATATATATATATATATATATATATATATATATATATGGTATGATTTAAACCTGTCCAAAAATCGCGACCTCCCCCGGGAGTTGAACCCGGATCTCCAGATTGCCGATCTGACGCGCTACCAATTATGATTTTTGAAAAGTTTTAAATCATACCATTGTAACAAACAAAGGTGGTTTATCGTAAACCTATTGAAATTATATATATACGGTATATATATATATGAAAAAATAATTTTGTGAAAATTTGCATTCATTGAAAGAGACTGTTTTTTCTTGTAATGGGTTTCCCAAGAAGGGCTTCTACCGATTACGCCTCAAAACTATCCAGTATCGAATCAGATGACGTGTAGGCCAAGTTTCAACAGAATCTGTACTCTCGATTGACCTGTACAGCTTGACAATTACTTTTCACGAGTATACTCTTACATCGAGTCCCAACAAATAAATGTAAATCGTACGTATTTCCCCGCTATGAGTTAGCATGCCAGCCGTGTCCAGCATTGGGCGCTGTCACCTCGGTCGACCGGACTTATTGGCGACGAGAAGACGCGATGAGTCATGCTGAGGGATCATTGGCTGAATACAGATGTCGATACTGTTCGCTGTTTTATTGCTGCTGATTTAGCTGCGAGTTTTACGATCATTTAACGACATATTGTTGGGTCTCGTATTACTGTACAGTACGTGCAACAGTTGGGCCCGAAACTACAAGCACCCGTTGTGGAAAAACACTTCGCAAACATATGCTGAAGAATGTATGCTCCATTCTTCTTATATGAATTTGATTATATTTCAGTAGTTGTAGGCCTATATAATATATATATATATATATATATATATATATATATATATATATATATATATATATATATGTGTGTGGTAAATATGTCTTTACGGTAAATTTGCTACTGTTCGAGCATTTTTGGCTCTGAAAAAAACCTTTTCGCCGGAATTTCATCCGGCATCTTCAGGCGACGGTGGTGAGCAGTCGAAATTCCGGCGAAAAGTCGTAAAGACAGGTTTTTTTAAAACCGAAAATGTATTCTAATCCTGGCAAATTTATCGTATGAGCATATTATTACCATCAAACATTTGTTGCGAAAATCTCTGTGCTCACACACATATATATATATATATATATATATATATATATATATATATATATATATATATATATATATATATATATATATATATATATATATATATATATATATATATATATATATATATATATGTCCAGCCTAAGAGTTTGTGGCTTTCTGTTGAAGCGTACAGCACGTGTTCGGATCAATAACAATACCACTTCGAAATGTTCTATTAAATAACACAAGTTATAAAAACATCATAACATAGATCCATAATTGTATTACTCTACTTGAGAATATGTAGATTGCGGGGGAGGGGGGGGGGGGGGGTGGCCTTGACCTGTAGTTGACCTGGCCCAGGGCAACAGTCGAACCCTGGCCGAGCCCTGTCTACATAGCATTATGCCAGACCGCGAAACAAGCTCCCCCCCCCCTCTCTCTCTCTCTCTCTTTTGATAGGTAACTCATAATACAGGCTATAAATATAACTATAGAAAAAGAGAGAGAGAGAGAGAGAGAGAGAGAGAGAGAGAGAGAGAGAGAGAGAGAGAGAGAGAGAGAGAGAGTAGTAACAATAAACAACGTGTTGCTAGTCATTTTCGTCTCGACTGTTAAATCGCAGGAATTTCTTAACTTGAGGAGTTGAATTCCCGCCTTTTGTTAAATTGGGAAAACGCACTAGATACGTGCGTTGTAATGTGAGGGAGATATTTTTAAGGATTGTACTCAAACACAACTTGATTTTGAAACTGTGAAGTCTAGTAAATCAGCCTGCGTCATGCAGCTTCATCCAAGTTTCAGATTATATATTTTCATTTTTTTCAAAATACTATATTTATTTTCTTGATAAGTTTCCTACCAAAACTATTTAAACTTGGTAGACATAGGCCTATAGATTATAACAATTCAAACATTCCGTGAAATGCCATTTTAATCGAATAAATTTTTAATAAAGATTCACACAATGCTATTCTTACTAGTACCATGATTTACCAGACTGCCAAATCTTTCTCCCAGTTATTTCAACTCCTTGCGTCTAGGCAACTTGTATTGACTTGTTGTAATGGGGATGCCTAACTAGTGGCGCTGAGATGGATTGGTGTGAACAAATGATGGTAACAGACAACAATGGTCCACAATGAAAAGTTCACATCTCCAAGATTATTTTATGCTCTTTAATTAATACGACATTCTAAATCAGTGAATTCAATCAGTTTTCAAGATAATACGTCAATGAATGACCAATAATGTGATGAAATTCATTGACGTATCATCTCAAAACTGATTGAATTCACAAAAATAAAATGTCATAATAATCAAAGAGCATGAAATCATCTTGGAGATGTGAACTTTTCATTCAATGACACTGGTTTTTGAAAATGTAAAGAATTAGTACAAATAAATTTCTCTAATATTATAAGCAACGTGCTTCCAAATAAAATATGTAATGGATGGAATAACAATTGTTATTTGTCAGAATTTCCTGAAAATCATATTTAAATTTTATAATTTCAAGAAAATCATATTTAAATTTTATAATTTCAAGAAAATCATATTTAAATTTTATAATTTCAAGAAAATCATATTTAAATTTTATAATTTCCTGAAAATCATATTTAAATTTTCCAACTTCCTGAAAATCATCATCAAGAAAATCATATTTATATTTTCTAATCTCCTGAGAATCATATTTGAATTTTCTAATGTTCTGCAATGAACAACGAAGTGAGTGTATGTGGGGCGAGGCAGCTGGACGATCGGCCGTCTCGAACAACCTCGGACGTGTCCACATGCTACAGATTATACTCTCCTGATACAGTGCACCGAATTAACAAAACAGTCCATTAAAAAATAATTACTCGTCTTGGTTTTGAGGTATAGGGTATAATGAAATAAAATAACGATGAATTCTTCATCACTCAGCTTTGAAAACATCGAAAATCTTACACTATCCATTTTATTGGCTCGTTAAAATTGTTAGAGAAATTAATAAAATTATACTTGCTTTAGACAAACATAGTTCGTTCATTAATACTTATTTGACAAGTTCTAAATCCCGGACTTTATTATTGAGTTATGCCAACTTGTACAGTCAACTGCAGGGCCGTATTAAGACATTTTGCGCCCCTAGGCCCGAAATTTTTGCTCAACTTTGCTCATCAATATTTGAAATCCTTATTTGCCTGATTTGCCTATATTATTATTCCCATTTTATTATGCCAAAATGTGTAATGTAACTAGATTTTGTCAGAATTAAAACATGTAAAACTCCTCCATCAAGCAGTAGTTACTGGCACTCTTAGACTGTTATCCCCTTTCCACTTGACAACACTGGTAGGAAGTGTGGCCTAACTATGAATACCGTCACCCTGAATATACGCATTTCTAAGAAAAATATTATCAGCTAAGATGTGGGCTCTTAAAGATGTGCCTTTGTAATTTTTGTCCACTGTCATTCGTTAACCGGGAATTTAACAATGAAAACCATCAAATAAGACACATTTTGATTGAATTGTTGCTCTATCATGAAATTATTTCCCAATATTCGACAAGACTAATTCGACATTTTGATTGATTGTTGCTCTATCATGAAATTATTTCCCAATATTCGACAAGACGAATTCGAAGACAATATTCGACTAATTGTGAGGATATTATATTCACCGAAGTCCGTGGTGTTTGTAGTTGTTGAGATATATGTTGTCAAAGAGCACGCTGTATTGGATCGGAATGAAGAGATAGATGACAATAATTTACTAGGTTACCAAGTTTGAATTATTTTTTCAATGCATTTCAATATGTATTACCCGTTGGGTTTATTTTGTATTTTTCTACAATAATCTTGCTACGCTCTTGATACTGCCCTGGTGACATGTCGAGTTCCTGTCGTTTCGAAGGCGCCGGTCGTGGCTCGAAACGACAGAACAAAACACGCTAATAACATATTCCGTTTTACGATCCGATGATTTAATATCGTCCGAAGTCGAGCTGTAATTACCGACTGAGTGGCAGCCAGCTCAGACGTTTACGCTCAATTGATTTTAGCAAATATAAAAAAATGAACACATTTAAAAACGATAGCACTTTGGGTGGTCAAATAAGAAGTCACAAATCAAAATAAAATAAAAACAGGAATCTTGTTTAGCTGTTGCAAATCGTGACCAATCTTCTATACAGCGAGAGAGAGAGAGAGAGAGAGAGAGAGAGAGAGAGAGGTAGAGAGACGGAGAGAGAGAGAGAGAGAGAGAGAGAGAGAGAGAGAGAGAGAGAGAGAGAGAGAGAGAGAGAGAGAGAGAAAAGCTAGTCCAGTGTCTTGAGAGGATTAAGATAAGGCAAGGGGGCTGCTGTGTTTCCCTGACAGGACTGGATTAGAGGCTAACACTGCTCCTAGAGCCACACTTGATGACGTCACTGCTCCTAGCAACACGTGGTGACGTCACGGGAACCAGTCACGTGACTGGCAAGAGCTCAACTCGCTTTACTTATTGCCAATCAACAGCAGGACATGACTTCTCCTCGGAAGGAATTCCAGTAGAAACTTTCTTCAACTGAGCCCAAGAATGAGACTAGAAGACTGGAACCTTACCCTACCAACCCTAACCTTATAGCTTATCTGTGCCCTAACCAATCCCAACTCTTACGGCAATATTACTTCACTAGTATGCCTACGTCAGAAATCAAAAATCAAACCAAGATATTAGGATATAGAACCAGGATATAGAAATCAAACCAGGATATTCGAACATCAACAAAAACATGACAACAATAAAGTTTGACTTGAGCAAGATTCGAACTGGCGACCTTCGTGTCCCACATGGACAGCTTGCCCTCCTCCAGTGCCCTCTTAAGCTCTCTTCGGTCCATCATCATAACTCGTCAGTCTGATTAACTCATTGTTACCTTGCTTAACCCGAGGCTAATCGTTAGTTAAGCGTTCACAACTACAGCCATGATCATTAACTAGAGACTGGAGATTCGCTTACAGCTGAATATTAAGATTCGGACCAGACGTCTTGAAGAGAATAATGTAATGCATGTTTTCACTCATAATAGCCGCAAATAATAGCAAATAATAATAGGGATAAATAAATAATAAATAAATAAATAATAATAAATAATAAAAAAGAACAAAAATAATAATAGGAAATAATAGCAGAGAAATGTTGCAGTGATCGATTCACGGCTCCCTAGATTCGATAGTAACCGAATGAAATATATTTTGTATGATCCAGGTATGTAGAATTTTAGATTATACTTCATGTAGATCTCTCGCTCATCACACAACGCAGAATATTCTGCGTTTGCCTAGTTTAAAACCGAGTTATCAGAACCGCCGAATCTGCGAGAACCCCCCCCCCCCCCTCCTCTGTCCCAAGGCCGCGCGATAACTGGAGCAGCTCATTAATGCCCTGGCTGGATCCTGACACGCGCGTGACTGTAGCCGACACACGAGACGTGACTCTAGCCGTGTTCCCGCGCGATATAAGCACGCCAGCATGCATGGCAGGCAACAGTTCATTGCTGGAGCAACACAGGTACAACGAGGCCTACAAACTATATAACTAACTAGACAGTTTCATGGACATTTTTTCGTTAAAAATTTTCATGGAAATTTTTTTGTTGAAAATTTTCATGGAAAATTTTTCGTTGAAAATTTTCACGGAAATTTTTTCGTTGAAAATTTTCATGGAAATTTTTTCGTTGAAAATTTTCATGGAAATTTTTTCGTTGAAAATTTTCATGGAAATTTTTTTGTTGAAAATTTTCATGAACATTTTTTCATGGAAAATTTTCATGGAAATTTTTTCGTTGAAAATTTTCATGAAAATATTTTTTGTTGAAAATTTTTATGGAAATTTTTTCGTTGAAAATTTTCAGGAAAATTTTTCGTTGAAAATTTTCATGAACATTTTTTCATGGAAAATTTTCATGGAAATTTTTTCGTTGAAAATTTTCATAAAAATATTTTTTGTTGAAAATTTTTATGGAAATTTTTTCATTGAAAATTTTCAACAGCTTGAAAAATTTGTAATTAAAAAAAATTGTGGCATAGAAGTTTTTACCGGGCGTTATTTTTTGGCATAATTTCATTCGTAATATCTTCATCTTCAATAATACATTTTTTTTTAATATTTCTAATTAAGAACAATGAACTTTGACCCCAGGACTGAGCTACTGCAGATAAAAGTCTTTCAAGTCCGGAACACATTATAAGTACAACCTGTTGTTTGTCCTATGTAGTGTAATGAGCTTCTTGTCTCCCTGTCTAGCTGCTACAGGCCCACATCAGACAGAAGCTGTCGTGTCGAGTCGTGTCGAGTCGTGTCAAGACGTGTCAAGTCAAGCCGTGTCAAGACGTGTCAGGTCGTGTCGTGTCAAGTCGTGTTAAGTCGTGTCGAGTCAACATGGAAGCTTTGTTCCGAGGGCTGCTGTTGGTCTGTATGGTCGCGCTGGGATCGTGTTTGCCCGCCCAGGTTCCAGGACAATCCAGGGCTATTGGTGCCGGAACGGATCAAGGACTCTACAATAAGGACAAGTTCGAGGGGGATATTCTGTTGCCACCGAAAGTAAGTACGCGTGTCATTAGTAGCAGGAATATCGAAGTGATTTCCACTTCAAGTCGAGCCCCGTGACTCTCTGGAGAGGAAAGAAAAGAAGGTTGAAATAAATTGTAGAAGTTGAGTTGCGTATCCACTTCTATTGGAGTCGCGATATCTAACGTAACAAAACTATTATATTCAAGGATTCTCGTTCACGTTGTAGTCTCATTTTATATGTTCAATGTGATAAAGATACTTCTCCCAAAAAAGTCTATACTGACTTAAGCTGGCCTTCCATGAACGCGGTATTCGCTTGGCGAATTCACTAAGCGGTTTTTCACCTTGGATACCGTGCCGCCATGTGCCGTTCTCGACAATGATTGGTCGTTTTTCAACATGGCGGCTAAAAACAACGCCTAGCGAATTCGCTAAGCAAATACCGCGTTCATGGAAGGCCAGCTATAAACTGAAATGTTTTAAAAGACAGTCCCTGTGATTCAGTCAGCTAAGGCTCTGCTTTAGAAACGGAAGTAATGTCAGGCGTTGGTTCGAGTCCCGCATAAGGCACGGCTAACGTTTACCTAGATAATCACGTCATCGACTCGTACCCCCATATAACCTAGCTGATTGTTGCAGAGTAAGAACGCCATCACCGATAAGCAGAAGATGTGGCCTCAAGGCACCGTGGTGTACAAGGCTCACAAGAGCGTGGGTGAGTCTCTCTCTTTCTCTATCTCTCTCTCTAGTAATTAGTATTTGTTTTCATAAGTCAAGCAGGTGCGTATCAAGCAAAAGGTCGGGGTTCAATCGGTATTTTTTATTGATGATAATATTCATCCTAACAACATATATATATATATATATATATATATATATATATATATATATATATATATATATATATATATATATATATATATATATATATATATATATATATATATATATATATATTTCTCTGTCTCAAGAAATTCATAGGTTCGGAATATTCTTGCATGGATTATTATAGTTACGAAATTCCGTTAAGTATTCAATAAAATATACACTATTTAATCCACATAAGAATAGTCCAAAACTATGAATCTCTTGTAACATAATACTTGTGGAAGCCTACATGATCAACGTATCTGTATTGCGTGGTATTCTAGTTATTATTCTGTTATAACGTTGTGTTATAACGCTCCAGGTTGCCCCGGGTCCGCGCAGTGTGCCGTGCTGATGAAAGCGATCGACCACTACCACCAGAACTCCTGCATCCGCTTCCAGGAGAGGTCAGAGGAGGTCAACTACGTCGAGATATTCTACAACGATGACAGGTCACTCTCATTCACTACCGAACAGTCATACAATAGACCCTTTTCGAAATGAAAGAGCCATCTAGCGGCGACGTTTGAACTAGAACGGGATGTTAGGGGACGTCCATGAATTACGTCACAGCTTGGGGGGGGGGGGGGGGGGGGGTGTTAAGATTTGTGACAAGGTGTTACAAGGGGGGGGGGGGGGGGGGGCAACTGTGTGATGTACCATTTTTTGTTCTACGTATTTGGTGCCATTCTTATAGATTCTTAGGTATATTCACACCCACCCTAGAAACAGCAGATGCATATCAAATAATTATCAAGTTTGACTACTCAAAAAGCAAAAATGAATAAATGAATATTTTGATTTTAATTTTATTACTTTATTATACCTTTACCACATGTAAATTCAATTTTTTTGATAGAGGGGGATATGAGAATTTGTGACATATTTAAAGGGGGGAGGGTAAAAGGTTTTGTGACCAACTGTGACATGGGAGGGAGGGGGGGGGGGGTTCAAAGTGGCCTAAAAAAGTGTGACATAATTTATGGACGTCCTATGCTGACAATGTTATTTAGCGCGAATGATTTATATCATTGTGCGTTACTGTGAACGTATTCAGTCATAACATGATAGTAGTTGCACCATTATTATTATTTATTCGCCTATATTCTAAGAGATTTACTGTGAGAGTGAGTAAGATGAGAGATAATGTGAGTTATATACCTTGGTGTTTTCACTGTTTTGCCTTTAACCCTGTGGATAAGCGGACCAACTTTTCCAACAGTAGTAAAACGCCCAGAATGCAATACCAGCGATCTCGGCCACTAGGAGGCAGTGGATTGAATTTCAAAAATGGTCTATTCCATTTCATACAAATATCCAGTAGAACAGCGGCGGCCTGAGGACAAAGAGAGACAGAGACGGGTGACCCAGTGGCTAGCACGCTGAACCGTCATTCATAATAACCAGGGTTCTATTCCCACTACGGTCCAACATCCCGACAAGAAGTTTTTGCGGTGTCCTTCTGCCGTTCAGGTCAATACTCTGTCGTTATCCAAGATGACAGAATTATAGTTATAGGATAGATAATACAAGTTATCACATATCAATAGCATTAGATTAGTATACAGTCAAATTAGAGTCAATATTCAATGTCCTAAATGTAAAACAATTTTTTTTTTTATCAAGACTTGAACAATATAAACATTGTCGTAGCGTATAGTGAAACCTCTATCCACCGTGTTTCAAGGGACCAGGAAAATAAAGCCATCCATGCAGGAAAATTTAACATTGATTGTATGGGAGTGGGGTTGGAAATAATGAATGATGGAAGCAGGAGGATCCGGGAACGAGGTTCCACTGTAGTTTGATGTTCCAGCGGGGCGTGCTGGTCCCCCGTGGGAATGTACGGAGGCAAGCAGAGGTTGTCCCTCGGGCACCGCTGCTGGTACCTCGGGATCGTGGTCCACGAGCTGGGCCACACCATCGGCTTCTGGCACGAGATGAACCGGCCAGACAGGGACCAGTTCATACAGATCTACTGGAAGAACATCATCTCGGTGAGTCGACACCCTCAACGTGGCATGCTATAACCTATCCGTCTCGACATGTTGTAGTGAAACTGCTTCATAACATTTATAAAGTATCTTACAAAATGAGGGAATCATCTGCACTAATTTCAGAACTGAAGGAAATTTTCCTTCTATATTAATGACTGACTTAAAATGTTGGTTAGAATGGGTGTAACTGGCAAATACATATAGTTATCATTTGTTTGCATTGCATCTATATTCTAACAAATGGGCAACAACCTGTTATACTACAGTGTCTGAGGGACTAATACAGGTTGTGATTGGATAATATCTTCTGATGGACAGGGACAGGGACCGACTATCACTATTATACATAAACAAACAATTCAGAGAAGTATCTTATAAAGTACTGTCCATCCAAACACTCACAATATGTTACGTGTTATTTGTATGTAAGGTACGCTGTGAGGTGGAAATATCGAGTGTTACTGTTACATGCAACTGATCTTTACACCTGCGTTATTATAATATTCGAGTATTCTGTACAATTATTGTCTGCGTGTTGTGAAGTACTACTAATTTCTCGGAAGCACACTTTGGTCATGTATGAAACACCCAAACGTTTCACAGAGCAAGGGACTTAGTTTAGCGGAAGTCACTTTTTTATAATAATGTTCAACGATTCCAATGGTTAATTCATCCTCGTTTCATACAAACAAATTTCTTTTTACTAGCACCATCATTAAAATGATGTAAGAACAAGTCTCTGGCCTAAAGGTTGCCACAGCTCTATTATGCGTGGTCTGTGTTGTGATTGGTCGAGGGCCGTGATTGGTTGTCTTGCAGGGCTACTCGACGGCGTTCACCAAGCAGGACGCCAGCACCGTGGACACCCTCGGAGAACCGTTCGACTACACCTCCGTCATGATGTACGACGAGCTGGCCTTCTCAAAGGTTAACACACTCATTCATACATTGTTCAACCATCACCGAGATACCTTACCATCACCAGTTGTACCTGGGGGCAATAACTGTAATGAAAATAATAATAGATCAATGCATTATTACTTAGAGCCGGTTGTACCAAGTGATGATTAGTGAATTGAGGATAAATTAGCAAATTAATTTGTTATTACCCTTGGATAGATATGTTATTTTTGTACCTTAAGTAATGATTAACTAATTAATATTTAATCATCAGTTGGTACAATCGGCTCCTATTCCCTAATCGTGATAGATTACATTTAGAAACGATTCGCTAATATGAGCCAAACGACTGTAGGGGCTCAACTCTGTGTTTCCTCCTGCAGTGGCCTTGAAGAGAATTGTAGGAGTTAGACAAGGGAATCCTGCGAGGGACTCCCCATCGTCTAGTGCCTGTATATAAAGACCAGGAAGGCAGTTGCCTACGCCAGTCATCATGTGAGGATCATATTTCATTGGGACAATCAGATGTCCCCATTCACTTCCTGTATTTTATCAATCAGTGTAAATGATACAGTGCTACCTTAGTGTCAACCTAACCTCGCACCTCACACCAAAACCCCAACAAGACAAATAGATTGGATTCTGTAAGGTTGCTCAAGTAGACGAATCCCCGGTGGCCTTGAGTGTGATTGTTCCCGTGTGTTCCAGGACGGGGTGTCGGAGACGATCCAGCCGCGTCAAGCCGGAGTCACCATCGGCCCGATCTGGAAGAAAGCCGGACTCAGCGACAGTGACGTGCGCAGACTCCACAAGCTATACAAGTGTCCCAGTAAGACGAGATATATATACAGTAGTTAGATGAGCGTTAAATTTCCATCCCACTCTTATGAAGCTTTGTCTGTGTGTTTTTCTGTTTGCAAGCGGGTTTGACCGATCGACATGAAACTTTTTCTGTAAACACAAACTTATCCAACTTGGAACTACAGAGTTTTTGGGTCAAATCGGTTGGACCATTTTTGAGAAATACCATCTCAAAGTTTCTAAAAACCCCATTAAATTAGGCTAGGCAAGAAAATTTGAAAAATAAAATGGCTCCAAAATATTTCAAATTTTCCCTGAATGTGAGCACCTAATTGACACACTCAATTACAAATTTGTGTGTAATTTGGTCGTGCCGTTTCAAAGAAAATAATGAAATGTTTTTTAATCGTCAAATGGACAGAAATAATAGCAGAAAAATGTTGCAGAGATTTATTCACGGATACCTAGATTCGTTGGTATCGAAGTGAAACATATTTTATATGATCAAGGTGTGTAGAGTTTTCGAGTATTCAGATATCTGGCTCATCTTACGACGCATATTCTGCGTTTGCCTAGTTAATAGCGTATAAATAATAATGACTCGTCACCCGAGTCTGCAAATCCTCGTGACATAGACTCTCTCAGCAGCGTGTCTTGTGCGAGTGACTTGTTGCGTCTGTCCCCAGGCAACGATGCCGTAGCGGGTTTCCCACGCAGCCTCAAGTGCTCCTTCAGCGAGGACACCTGCGGCTTCAAGGTCGACGCCGACGCAACCAGCTGGACAAGGAGGGCGGTCAACAGCACAGGTAACGTCATGCACACAGTCACTGCAGTTGACTGAACCATACGATTCAGCTAGTTTCAATGATACACATTCAACAAAAGTCACGTAATGTTGTATAACTGAAAGTTTTTGCGCCGATTTTGTTGGTAAACGGTCATTTAGCGCCTATGCGCATGTTCATGTACTTTGCTATAGTTGTCAATGTTTGTGGATGTCTCAAGCATATGGAGGGAGAGGGATGGAAAGATCTAGAGAAGTAAGATAAAGTGATATAAAATAAAATAAATTAAGACAATAGACAAAGAGAAAAGTGATAAGAAAACAAAAATTTTGAAGATTTCATCTTCAATTTTGAATTTGTTAATGTGAACAATACAGTGAAACCTCTATGCATCATTTTCCTGCTTGTATCATTCATTTTTTCTCACCCCACTCTTATATAACCAATGTTAAATTTTCCTGGATGGATATTTTTCCTGCATGGATGGTTTCATTTTCCTGGTCCCTTGAGAAACGATGCATCGAGGTTACACTGTATTGGAAATGGCGCTCGAGACATTTTGCCTCTCCCCGGTCGCTCTGATTGTCAGTGTGTGTTGCAGACGGCTACATGTACAGCACCGTGGAGCAGGCGGGCACGCGGCCGGGCCACTTGACCTCGGTCAGCTACCACGGGCTGCAGGTCAACGACCCTCGCGGACCGCTGGGCTGCGTCCGCTTCTGGCATTATGTGCAGGCCGACAAGAGCGCTTACCTCAAGGTACATGCAGCTACATTTAGCTACTATCAAATGGTATTATAAACCTTTCTTTTTTTTTGTATTGTTGCTTAACGATTCCCCAACAGCTAGGTTATACGGGGGTACGAATGGGCGGATGATAATGAAACGATGAAGTGATGATAAGTCTGAAAGGGCATTTACTAAAACCTATGCCTTATGCGGGACTCGAACCCACGCCCAACGGTGACTTCAGTTACTGCCGCTAGCGATAATCGACTTAGCCACCGGGGCGGCTATATAACTGGTTTCCCATAGTGTTCGAATATACAATTAAATGGAAAATACCAATAGTCAAGTTGAATGTAATCTTCATCGCTTTCCTCAAATAGCAATGAATAATAAACGGTACTCATAAGAATGAGTGAAAGAATGTGTAATTTCCGTTGATAATCCCGTAGTTGTTGATCTAGAGTTGGCAGCTCCTGTTTTTTTCTAGTTAGCTACAAGATGTTACGTTCCACATAAAAATGGGCTACCAAAACTTGAGGTGGCCATATTTTCATTTACAAAAATCAGAACAAATGTTACAAGAAATTTCACATAGATTACATGCATTGTCAGGAGATACATAGCTGTTGGTTTCACGAAGTATTATATTTTTACTGATAAGCTGTCATTTAGCTTAGCAGACTCAAGTTGTGCCTATATTTTTGTGTATTTATCTCAGATGAAAAAAAAAGTACAGTTTTAACAATATAACATAGTTAGACTCAATTATATCAATAATAATTATAAAATAGTCGAGACAAAGTAAAACCGGACATTTTTCAGCACATTTACAAAATCGGGACAATTATGAGTTTTTATAAAACCCAGGCTAAATCGAGACGTATTGTCACCGCACCAAACCTGAACGTGGATGCTTAATTCCTACAACTGTAATCGTAAGTCTGTACGCGATGTTTCCAGTTGTCGCAGGCGTACTTGAAGAAGGTGACGCAGGCGTCGGCCGACCCTCGCCTGACCTACGACCTGTGGTTCAACGACAACGTCACCGACTGGGCCCACGTCGAGGTGCCCCTGTACGTCACGCAACCGTTCAAGGTCAGACAATCACCTGTTGCACGATACCTGATCCAAGATGTTATCTTACTTCATTAATCAAATGAATGATTGTCAAATATTAGGACCTTATTTCCAGTTGTTTTGAGAAGTGAATTAACCAAGGTTCTGCGTCTCCCTAATTATTACGTCGTGGCGTCCAAGTACGTAACATAGACTTGGTGTAGGAAAATAACCTTAGGCTTGATATATGTATTGGGTGAGAGAGAAAGAGAGAACAGCAGCTTACCGAGGTTCACAAGTAGATAGGCCTACTCACAGTGGTGTTACAGCCGTTGAGAGATGAAAAACACACGAGATTTTAGACGTTTTGGCTACTATTACCTACTCTACAGTGATAAAGGCAACAGCCGAAACGTCAAAATCTCGTGTGTTTTTCATCTCTGTGTTCTGTCAACAGCTGAAACACCACCATGAGTAGGACTATCTACTTGTGAACCTCGGTAAGCTGCTATTCTCTCTTTACCTTTTACACAATTCATAAACATAACATCGACTAGGTACTGCGTGATATGTTACGTTAGCACTGGAAAAATATGCTCGTTTTATTCCAGCTGATATTCGAGTCCAAGTTCGACGACAAGCTGGCGTCGGGCACGGTCGCACTTGACGACGTCGAGGTCTTGTACACCCCTTGCAGGGCTGCCACGTCCAACACTAAAACTAAAACAGCGGCCTCCAAGCTCCGCCTGTCGACCTCCGAGCCTCCGACCTCGACCGACGAGTTCAACGACCTCCTAGACGACACGTGGAACGAGGTCACGTGGGAACGACGAGGCTTGTAGCACGGCTGAAGGGACAACGGAGGGAGCTGATTGGCTGAGAGGGAGAACGGAGGGAGCTGATTGGTGGATAGAGGATATCACGTAGATGTAGGAATTCAGCATTTATGAAATAGATCATCAAATACAAATATTTTACAAAGATATATACGTTTGGTATTCTTTGTTTCATGGTACTTTGATTCATTTAACATCATATTCTATTGCGCTACTGTTTCTCACTATAAATGTACTTTTTGCAGTATTTAGCTACATTTAGCTATTTAGTGAAAATTGCACCATTTTGAAGATATTGAACTGGATTGTATGAAATATAATTTTTGAAAAGTGTGTTCAAATATAAAATTAACTGTAGAAACCAAATATCAAGTTGAAACTTTGAAAAGAATCGTTGTATCTTTCCTCAACTCCTATACAAAATTAAGTGGTCTTCGGTCAGCTTCCTGAGACTGTATAACTTTGTTGATAAAAGTTGTTGTTGATCTAGACTTTACAGCTCCTTTGTTTTAGTAGTTTGCTACAAAATGCTATAATTCACACAAATATAGGCTACCAAAAATAAAAATAAATGCTAAATAACCTCAATGCATCGTTTTCCCGCTTCCTTCATTCAGTTTGTGCCCTTCTACTCCCACATAACCTGTGTTGAACTTACCTGCATAGAAAGAGGTTTCACTGTAAACGTACAAATTACAGATGTAAATAAACAAATAAATATTTCACTGCAATATCAAGGTTCTCTGTGATTGGCTGATTTACTACCTACACCCATCTTCCGTCCCAAGCAGTGGTTACCAACCTATCGGACCTAGACAGATTTGCACGAGAATCGAACCCCAGTCTGCTGAATGATGGTTCAGCGTGCTAGACACTGGTACACCAGTTTGTCAGGATGGTCTACCATGGTGGGATCGAACCCCAGTCTCTTGAATGACGGTTCAGCGTGCTAGCCACTGGTCCAGGCGGGAATCGAACCCCGTAAGGTTCACACACATACCATGGATCAAGTTAGGACTGGAAGGCAAGAAACAAACACACGGAAATGACATCAGGAAATGTTTGTTTGGATAAAATATGTCCGTAATAACATGTTCAATGACTTATTTATTACCGACCACTCGACAGTTCTCGGTCTGACATCGTAACGCAGGTCAACGCAGACGCCTCAAAACGCCCGCTAACCTCACTTTCAAAGCAACATGTCATAACTTACACTAACCTAAAATAAACACACAGAAATTGATTGGATATAAAAATTATCTGCTAATACAAAATCTAAGTACATACATTACGTACGTAGAAGTACGATTCCCGTTGGCGACCGTTTTATCCGCGTCCGTCGCGTCATCGTTTCCGTGCCGACGTTTCGAGCGAACACTGACAAGTCTGGCCGCTTGCCGACAGGAAACCGAGGGCTGTGATTGGTTGGCAGTAATAGTACGGCTGTGAAAGTCTACAAGTAATATTTCCTAGAGTGAAACGTCGCGACTGGAAACATTTCGAACGAGCAAGCGAAAAGTAAGAAAAAAAAAACGTGGAGGAATAAACTCATTCATTTTCCTATTATTCAATAGATTGACGTAAAAAAATACAGTGTCTGAAACTTGTTGAAAGCTGCTCGCTCGCTTGAAATGAGACTAGCCAACCGCACGTTGGCCAAGCTACTAGCGCTATCTACTGGCAGTGATGAGAACCGAGTGGTGTTGTATCTGAAGGAAACGAGAGTTGACTGCGTTGCTTCGAGAGGTCGAGACGGTACGACGACGCGACGGCACGGAGACTGCGGTTGCCGGGGGCGACAACGCCACGGTGGAGATAAGTCTGTCTTGAGCAATTAAACAATATTTGTTGTCTGCGACCGAGCCACTCTTCGCTACCGACGTTCTGACGGAGAATTCTGCGGTGTCCAACGCAAGCCTACGATACAACCGCTGTATTGGTACAGCCAGAGGCAAGCTTTTTAGGGGAATTACAAACCCAAATTTTGTTTTTAAATAGCTAAAAGGGGTGAATTATTGGTGATGACTATTTTCACAAAAATCGTTTTCAGTGGTGAAAAAGCATTTGCGGAGATTTTCACCTTTTTGGTTTACAGACTATTTTATTCCTCTCATGTGGATAAGATTTTATGGTTACAATTATGTACTGTTATTTTGAATTATGCATTTAAGGACAAAGGCAAGAAAAACAAAGGCAACTTTAAAAAATAATGTATACTGTACCAGTATGTCTTTATTCAGCTCTTCAAAGAACAAGAAAAATTGCATCCATGTAATATTCGTGACTAAAAAGACATGATCGTGGAAGATCAGGAAAAGCTCCATTTTCGCAAACAATTTTAGAATTAACGATAGGTTTTCTGAACTCGGGAAGAACTGAAACGTAAACATATTGAAAGAAAACTTTACAAACAATTCACGTTTATCGTTAAAACCCCAAATGCTTGCCTCTAGGTATAGGTAGTTATGGAACCTCCATGCTCCGTTTCGTGTAACCGTTGCTAACTTCTGTTCTCCTGGTCTCCTGAAGAACTGTTAGGACGATGAAACCTTCAAGCTACGATTAAATTAGGTGACTACACGAGTATATACGCTTCGTTGGTACGCGACTTTCTTATTCACACAAAATCTAAACATACCGTAACCATTTAGATAATTCACTTTCGACATTTAAAGAGGCAAATATAATAACATAGTCGCGTTGGTACCCAAGTGAGCGAGAATTTATCTGCAAATTGGTTTTTATTGGGACTAAAAACAATAGTTAGAAATCACATCATTTGTGTCGATATTTTTGTTTCTGCGGTGAAATAGAAAAAAATTGACCTAAACTAACTTGAATAATTAATGCGCTCGAGTCCACATTCGACAGATATTTTGCTGAATTAAAAAAGTAACAGCGTAGGGAGTCGAATCATGGACCCTCAAAACTCAAGGCAGCCATACTACCACTACGCCACAACAAAATACGCTTGCCTAACGCTACTTCATCATTTCATAGTCATGACGTCACAAATCGTAGCGTTCCCATTGGTCACTTGACTCACTTCTAGTCCAATTAAAAACCAACTTGCAGGAAAATTCATGTAACCGCGCGTGTAAAAGGGCGTGTAACCGAAGACGTGGCAGTCCATCAGTCGAAACCGTCGGATCTCACGGCGAATCGCTTGTGTAGACGCAGAAGGCTCGGTCGTAATAATGAGATCGCCGACCGAGAGTCGACCAAGGTGACGCGCTCGGACCGCAGAACAACTAAACTAGCGACTCTAGAACGAGTCGGGCAAAACGGCGACAAACGAGTAGAAAATAACGTGTAAAACTTATCAGTAAATCAGTGCGGATATTGGGACAGTAACACGTTGAGAAGTCGCTGGAGAACGCACGCGAGGCAATTCAGTGGAATATCAGAGCATGGAGTTGTATATTTATGGAGGTCTATCTCAGTGCCGAGCCGTGTACCAGATCTCATACTTCCGGTTACCTCAAAACGGCGGACATGTTTTTTTTTTCAACTGCCAGTTGGAGCTACTCCCACATTGGTAATTCAGCAAGGCCTTCTTTATCATCACAAATTATGTAATAATATAGAAGGCAAGGCCTTCTGTATTATTACATTATCTAATATTATAGAAGGCCTGAATTCAGACACTAAATATAAAACAAGTTTCGTTCGGCCTACACCTGACAACAATCAGCTTGAGCAGGGAACATGGCTGCCGTTACCCACTATTAGTTGTGATCAAGTGGGCCGAGTTTTTAGCACGGAGTTATACCTCCAGTACAATACAACTCCATGATCAGAGCGTCTGTTATAGCCTTGGAACGGTGCACGATATCATGACGCTACAGTAAACCCTCAATAATACAAAGTTTGACGTATTTCCAGCTTGAAGTCAGTTTCATCTTAGCTTGAAACGTCGTTTTGAAGGTATTATAAATATCTGTGTTGACGTAGTATTTTAACGTTGATCTTACGCCGTTCCAAGGCTATCATCAAAAACCCGATACTGCTCTTGATCTCGTGGTCCTTACAGCATCATCGGACAATCTGTCGGAGACCACATGCCGCGGTACGCCTCTTAATTACGAGCCGACAAACTCGACAGAAAAAAACATCCCCGAGAGTAATCGACATTTCTCAAGTTTCAACTAACATAACAGTGCATTTAAACTTCTGGAGCAGTTTCAACAGCGACAAAAGTACGCTGCACATTGCTCAATATACTTAGAACTAATTATAAAACACAGGTTCACAATCGTCACAGTGTTTAGTGGATATGGTCTAGTGCTTAGTGTTTAAGCACGAACACATAATGGCGTTTCCACCGTAACGAAAAGAGACCGATTATCGACTAATAGTATCGACTATTTCATTATACACGGCCAGAGTCGAATGAAGTTGAAACCGCCGCTGGGACTCGAAGGTCGTAAGGCAATCGACCGACTCGAGGGGCGGATCGACGGCAGACACTGAACACGGAGACGATTGAGAACCAGTCGGCCGTACGAGACGAGTTACTCGACCCAGTCTTTGGTTTACTTCGACACAGAAGACTGCCGTACAAACTACGCGCTAATACCGGCGGAAGAAATAATAATCAGTATTCATCAAACGACGGTGAAAATATAAAAATAAAAAACTTACGACTAAAGGAGAACGCGCGTTGATGATGCTCGTCGGAACTTGGAACCGCGTCTTGAGACGAGGGCGGGTTCGGAGTTCCGAGGAAGCGTTGGAAGAGTGACGGAGTGCGTGCGACAGGTGGCCAGACGATAATACTGTATCGAGCGGCAGAACGTTGCAGGCTACAACCCAGGATCGTAGCAAGTAGAATAATAAACGGGGCTACGCAAATCCAATCATTTTCCAATATGGATTCGATAGGTTCGTACTGTCGAACTCGAGTTCCACCCCAACAAATCTAGACCATTAATCACACACTAGAAATCATGAAATGGCGGTTACCAAAAAAACATCGATGGAAGAAATGTCGAATTAGAGTACGATTTGGACACGCGAATCTTACTTTATTACAGATCCATAAAAAAAATGCAAGAAATGTTATATTAAAGTGAGATTTGGATTTGCGAATCTAACTCTAATGACCGATTCGTAACGTATAATCAGGATTTACGCAGCCCTCGCAATGAGCTCTCGGAATTAACGAAGCTGCGATCAACGTCACTCTCCCAACGCCCTAGTCGCTACGTCGGGATCACATCGTGATCGGCATTACTACGTCGCTATCATAGACACGTCGCGATATCGAAGCAAACGATTAATCAAGTTGTAAGCGTCGTAATACGTCGTAATACGTTGTAATCGTAGACACGTCGTTATAACGAAGTCAATGACGTATTGAACGTCAAGTGCTAATGCGTGTATGACGTTAGTATGTTACGACGACGTATGTATATATGTACAGCGGCTGCTAAGCGGTACGCGACTCAACGCGGGTGGAGGCTCTCGAAGCGGGTCAGCTCCTCCGACAACAGCTGGAACAACAAACAACTTGCAATTAGACGAGCGGAGCAAACACTTCCAGTTCACAGAACATAACAAAAATTAGCTTCGTTTTCATGTTTTTTTTTTTTCATTTTGCACCATTTTTATAAGCACCGTGCATGCACCCCCTCAAACATTAATCTTGATTTTGCGTAGTTAATTCTAATGCGCAATTGATTTGGCATACCGATGGTAGTTTTTCATAGAGTAGTTAATTTTGCGTGGATAATTTTGCGTGGATAATTTTAATACTTGGTTAATTTTGCATAATAGTTTTTGCATCTTATAGTTAATTTTACGTAGTTAATTTTAATGCGTACCGGTAGATAATTTTGCGTAGTATCTTTTGCATAGGTTATTTTGCGTGGTAATTTCGTCTAGTTAAATTTACTTAGAATTTTTACATAGTTAATTTTGCGTGGTTAATTTGAATGCGCAGTTAATTTTGCGAAGGATTTTTTGGCATAGTTCATTTTGCGTAGTAATTTTGTCTAGTGAATTTTACTTAGTAGTTTTTGCATCGTTAATTTTGTGTAATATTTTTGCAGAGTTAATTTTGCGTGGTAATTTTGTCTGATTAATTTTACCTAGTAGTTTTTGCATATCGGTAGTTAATTTTACGTTGTTACCTTTAATGAGTAGTCAATTTTGGATAGTAGTTTTTGCACAGTTAATTTTGCGTGGTTTATTTCAATGCGTAGTAGTTTTACCACAGTTAGTACTAATGACAGGAGGTTTGACTCACGTCTGTGAGTTGTGCGCGCATCCACAGCGTGCTGCAGCGCGCGACGTGCTTGGACAGCTGCGTGTGAAGGTCGAGCAGGAGGTCGACGCAGCACCGGTCCGTCAGCTCCACCGTACGAGCAAGCAGCGCGGACAACTTGCCGCCGTCAATCAGCACCACCGACGGCAGACCTTCTTCCGGGTCCGACTAGACAAGCAAACAAGCTTCAAGTTATACATTTTACACCCGATCAAGTTCATTTTTTATACCGTGGTTATTTATTCTTCCAATTTCAGTGAAAACTAGGAATCATCGTCTGAATTTCAGAAATTAAATTAATCTTTCTGTCTTCCAGAGACCATTAGTCATGACGTAGGCATCACCGAAGCTGTATGGAAACAAACAGAATCGAGTAATGTCTACGGCACGACTCGGAAAAAGGGCCGGGAGGACATATAATTCAACTATAATTTCTGAAATTGAGATGATTGCTAGTTTTCTCTGAAATTATGGAAATAAATATCGTCATTATTTGTTAGAACCTAGTTTCAGGGTTGTGATGTCCTTTAAGGTGGTGCGTGCAAGGTGCTTATAAAGATCGAGAAATATATCTGTACTATTTTTTCTATTATCAGAAACCAGTGTAATTGAATGAAAACTTCTCATCTCCAAGATAATTCCATGCTCTTCAATCAACATGACCTTTTATTGTTGTGAATTCAATCAGTTTTGAGATAATACATAACGAATTTCATCACATTCTTTTTATTCATGGACGTGCTATCTTAATACTTATTGAATTCATTGAAATAAAATGTCATATTAATCAAAGAGCATAAAATTATCTCAGAGATGTGAACTTTTCATTCAATTACACTGGTTTTTGAACATAGAAAAAAAAATAGTGAAGTCAATTTATAAGCACCGTGCAAGCACCCCCTCGGAAAGTATCTACATGTATGTATATTTACTTTGTTTCAGCATATTGTGTTAGGCCGATGGGATTGTACAACTAAAACACGCAATCTTGAAACTTGTCAATAATTCTACTCCGACTTGTTTACCTGGCACACGGTGACGGAGGTGTCGTTGAGCGGGCCCGGCGTGCTGGCAACCAGCCCGGCGCCGTCGGGGGACTCTGGGCCCGCCACGGTCTCGCTGGCGGTCGACGCAGCCGTGGTATCTGCCGAGCAAGAGACAACGGTTGAGTGGGACTCTCGCAGCAGAGCGTGATACGTAAACTATAGCAGCGGCTTTCCGTCTGAACATATCGTAGTCAACTATCGTATTTACACGCATATAAGATGCACTTTTTTCCATTTTCAAGTAGGCCTAATCAAAAAGTCAGTGTAACATGGTATTCAGTGTAACATGATCCAGAGTCTGACCTCCTGACCTCTAATGGAGGAAAAAGGCATATGATTTTCTTGAGTATTTGTTATTTGTGCATATTCGTCCTATATATCATTAATATAAGCGGTCTCCTTCTAAACTTGTGCGGCAATAATGACATACTACCTTAGGTCCACTATCCCATATAGTACCAAGATACTTGAAGAAGTGCAAGTTTTTCAAAAAAAAATTCCTGCGGGGCTGTGATGCGCACTTCCCTCTCTCTCCCTCTCTCCATATCCGGCACGGACTCTCTTATATAATGATTAATATGCGCAGTTCTAAATTTTCACTAATATAACCACTGATATATATCTGTGAATGTCGCGGCGCCTCACCTAGCAGGTCGTTGTCCGAGTCGTTGACCGAGGAGTCTGCCGTCTTGAACACCATGGCGACGTGTTTCCTCCGAGCCACGGGCGTCTTGGCTTGGCTCGCGTACCCGTTGATGGCCGCCGGGATCTCCCCCCCCTCCGTCTCCGGCCCCTCCGCCGCGCTCGCGTCACCTGCCAACACAACGCTCGACATTGCTCAACTGCACTAAACACAAACTGGCCTAAACTTCCATTTCTTGAGCACCCCGTACAGAAGTTGATTAGAGGCTTTTCACTCCTCCCCGTTAAAAATTATTGATACACGTAATATCATCTTCTACTTAGTTTACTCGGCCTCACAATTTTGTTCAATTCAACTATAATGAACTACAGTGGAACCTCTTTAATACATTTTTCAGGGGACCAAATCGAAAAAACTTACTAAAGAAAAACTTACTAAAGAAACTATTCAACATGTGGAGAGCATTTGGATGGGATATGATAATGAAACTTACTAAGGTGAAAAATGTACTAAAGAGAAACTTACTAAAGAGGTTCTACTGTATAATGAACTATTTAGAAAGTGTCAGTACGATCAATATTGTTGTTACGTGAATACGACGTAATAGGAAAAGTTCAAGAAATCGTGACGTACCGTTGGCGAGGGGCTGTTCTACGACGGGCACGTCGACGATCTGGGCGGCGACTGACGGGCGCACCACTTGCTTGACGGACACCCTCTTCACGTACCCGTTCTTCCAGCTGCGTTTCTTGCGCTTCTTCACCGCGCTAACGGGACGGGGCAAGCTGTTCCACACGGCTGCGTTCGGAACGGCGGCACACGCAACCGGCGCGGCGACATCCTCCTTACCGCCCGCTGAAACAAAACGTTCAGGCAATTCATTTTTACACTGAATTCAATTTAATTTGAAACCTCATTACTTGGGGAAAGAAGAGTGGGAAGGCCAAGAGAGAAGTGGAGTGGATTGATCACGGAGGATATTGCTGCAAGAGAAGGAATATGGAATGCAGCGGAAGAAGCGAGATTGTGGGAAGACAGAACAAGGTGGAGGGGGGTGGAGGGGGAGACATGGAGGATGAAACAGGCCTGGCCAGCTTGTTTCCTGGAGATCCGGGGCCCTTGTATTCGAAGCGATTTGTTCCACCCCCTGACTCATCATTTGGAATCTGGGAATGATAATTATTATTATTGGGTTTAACGACGCACTGTTATGATAGCGCAGATCTAATGGCGTCGGATGGATGATTAATGAGATGATGGGATGATGAGATTAACCACATTAATTAACATTGAAATGCCTATACCTTCAGCTGGGGACCGATTTCAATTTCGAAATACGTCAAATTTCGAATTAACCGAGTTTGGATTAACGAGGGTTTACTGTATCCTGCTAAATGGACTGTCCAAGTTGTCAACTCACGCTTGTCCTGCGCGTCTGGGGCGGGCGTGAAGGTCACGGTGACCTTGGGCTTGGTGCGTATGAACTCGGGCACGAAGCGGGACGGAGAGTCGGAGCGCTGGCGCCGGGACGCCGATATCTTCTTGCACTTGTCCTCGTAGTCGGTGTCCATCTCGGCCTTGATGAGCGCGTACGCCGTGTCTCTGAGCGTGCACGCGCGGTGTCGGATCAGCTTGTCCTCGCCCGTCCTGCAAACACACTCGGGTCAGTCACGCTCGGGTCAGACTCTAGCATGCGATCACGGCACAAGCACGGCCCTAGGCCTAGCATTAGGCCCTTAGCTAGCGCTAGATTAGCATTGTCGAAGTGGCGTTCCAATTTCTAGCGGATAATTCCGCTAGAATCTAGCAAATCGTTCCAGAATCTAGCCTGCACTTTCAACAAACGACTGAAAAGTCGGGCCGTAGAATTACAACAATAAGCGCATGCAACATGCTATTGGTCCAAAGCAGATACTGAAATAATAAACATCGACGTGACAAAATGAGAAATACGCAGATCAAATCAAGGCAATACTGAAATAATGAACATCGACATGACAAAATGAGAAATACGCGCGTTTGTTTACGGCTGCCAGGAACGCTAGACACGCTTGTCCTCGACTCTACGACCGCGGCTTCTACTACGTCAATTCGATTCACGTTTCATTTCGGTAGTTAAATAGGCTGGGTTTCCACCAATCTGCCGAGTCGTCAACGGGAAGGATCGAGCACGGCGCTGGCCAGTGCGCCACAGTGAAGTCCCCACCGTTCTTCAAGGAATCGGGAACAACACGCTACGCGGGCAGGGATAAGATTTTTATCGAAGCCACGAGAGAATTCAATAGATTACCGATTATTATTAGAAACAGTGACAATGTTGTGTCCAAGTTCAGGCGGGAATGTTCTGAGCTGATTAGAAAAGGAAACCTTTGGCTTTGTGCTAATGAGAAGTTGAATTATTGGGAAACATTGGATTGAAAAAGTATCTTTCACAGACCTTGACATCATTTTTTTTCATTTAAAGGTCGATTTTCCTGTATTTGTGACTTGAATACTGTTTACACAATGTCTACTGTAAGACATAATATTTTATCATGTAATTATTGTATTTAATTGAGAAATGTATGAAATTAAATCAAGTATCAACGTAAAATAGCAGAACTTCAACAACTGCTACTACACAACTCGACACTGGTTACGGCATACGGGAGTAGGATGGGACAGAACGAACCGTCGAGACCTCACACACTTCCAACCGCGCGAGCTTTTGACGTGGAGACGTCTACAATTCACAGAGACGAGCAACAAATCAAGGAGAGTACGCGCCTAGCGACCGTATCGAGTAACCATGGCAACCGTAAGCGCTGTTCCGAGCGTGGCGAAACAACTCGACGGAGAAAAAGAAAACAACAACGTACGAATAACATCGAGCACGCGTTCGGACCTCTCGTTGATACGGTACGGATTCGGACGACTGAGTATTGATCGGACTCCCGTTTGCTCAACGACCCCACCAACAGCTAGGTTATACGGGGAGAGTACGCGTACACGGCCGTTGAGAGGTTGAATATGTAATACAATCACGTGAATTTTCCTCTCGTACGTATCCACGAATGTGAAACGGAAGCGAGGACAGTCGAGTGATCGTTAGCTGGAGTAGGGCTGTGCAAGACTCCATCACGTCGTCATCGAGACTCGAGAGAAAATAGTCTGGAACTATTTCAAGCGAGCGAGAACTGTTATCTTTTCATCATTCAACTGATAGGTATTGAAAATGCTAACTCGTGAGAAAGTTTTGTTTCTGTATTTTTCTATTTTAATTTTGATTCGACTTGAATTGACCCTTTTCGAAATGGAATAGCCATCTAGCGGCAACGTTTGAACTAGAGCGGGATGTTGGTACGCGCGGTTGAAAGTCCTATGCTGACAATGTTATTTAGCACGAATGATTTATATCATTACGCTAACGTATTTACTTATAATATGATAGTAGTTGCACCATTATTATTATTTATTCGCCTATATTCTAAGAGATTTACACACTGTCAGAGTGAGTGAGATGAGAGATAATGTAAGTTATATACCTTGGTGTTTTCACTGTTTTGCATTTAACCCTGTGGATAAGCGGACCCACTTTTCCAACAGTAGTAAAACACCCAGAATGCAACCACAGCGATCTCGACCGCTAGAAGGCAGTGGATTGAATTTCGAAAAGGGTCTATTCGCTCGCTCAAAGTAACTCGCTTGAACTGAGAAAGCTCTGTTTGCACGGCCCCTAACAACGATGTCGGTAAAAGACGCGACGTGATAACGAGAGGTCCGACGCGACGTGTCGTTAAGATTTACTTTTTGATGAGTTGCAGCTCGTTCTTGTTGTCTTTATAGAGCGTCTCCAGCCATCTTGAAACAGACAAGAGCAACAAGCGGTCAACCCATGGGCCGAGGCCGGCGGGCCAATCAGACTCAAGCGCATTCGAGAGCACGCATCTTGGCCGAGAATATTTCTCTTGGTGTTGGGCTACACTTCCTACCGGTGTTCCTTCTTTTTCATTCTAAGAGTTCCAGTAACCACCGCTAGATGGAGGAGTTTTCCATATCATAATTTGGGCAAAATCTAGTTACATTAGATACACATTTTAGCCTAGGTAAATAGGAAGACTCTCAAATTATAAACAAATCAGGATTTCAAATATCGATAAGCAGAGTTGAACTTGGAAATGTTGTTTTTGTAATTTGTTTAGCTACTATCATCGTTAAGCGGGAATTCAAAACCATCAAATTAGACTCTATTAGGAAATTGTTTCCCTATACTCGACTAGACACATCTAATTGTGAGCGCATGGTTTTTGTTGAGACTAGCATCACTGTTGTCACCAGCCTTCCAGCGCACGGAGACACCTCGTCTATTCTACGCCGTGGAACTGAAGAATTCAGTTGATAGGTTATCTGTTTGGGGTTCTGTATATGACAGTCGAAAACTGACTTGTCCGGGTTAGGTTAGGTTAGGTTTATCTTCATCATGAATATAAACGATTCCCTCGAAAGCTTTCAGGGAACCTGTCCCGTAATCGATAATCCACGTAGGACCTTGCTTAATTTGGTTTTCAGCTTGTATACGTCCAACCAGTCGATAACTGACCTGTCTGAGTTAGGTTAGGTTAGTACTTGAATTGTGTAAAAGGGCAAGAGAGAACAGCAGCTTACCGAGGTTCACAAGTAGATAGGCCTACTCATGGTGGACAGCCGTTGAGAGAACACATAGAGATGAAGTAACACAAGATTATGACGTTTCGGCTGTTGCCTTTATCACTGTAGAGTAGGTAATCTTTATTTTACCTACTTTTTTTTTTCTTTTCTTTCTACCTACTATTACCTACTCTACAGTGATAAAGGCAACAGCCGAAACGTCATAATCTTGTGTTACTTCATCTCTATGTGCTCTATCAACGGCTGCAACACCACCACAAGTAGGCCCATCTACTTGCGAACCTCGGTAAGCTGCTGTTCTCTCTTTACCTTTTACACAATTCATATATTAAGCCTTAGGTTGGGTTAGGTTATGTTAGGTAACTGACGTGCCCGGGTTAGGTTAGGTTAGGTTGGGCGACTGACCTGTCTGGGTTGTACTCGAGTGCGTTGCGCACGGTGAGGTCGATGTCGTCGAGGAACTCTTGAGCGCACGCGTACCGGTGCAAGTCTATCTTGGTCATGATGGTCTCCAGGTCCATCGGCCGCTCGATGATGTTCAAGTAGTCTTGCACCTCCTCCACGTCCACGGGCTTCGTGAACATGAAGAACCTGGTCCGAGACAATCTTAGTCAACTACGCTACAAATACTTTTTTTTTTCAAGTTTTATATTATCAAACAAAAGACATACGGTATATCTTCACATATTATAGACCCGCAAAGTCGAGAATTTTGACATTTGTTGCGGGTTTATTGAAATATATAATTAGATGAGCGTGAGCGAAGATTTCCATGCAACTCTTACGGAGCTTTGTCAGTCGTTTTTTTGGTTTGTTTGTAAGCAAATTTTCACAGGTTGCAGGGTTTGACTGATCGACAGGGAACTTTTTTTTTATACGCAAACTTATCCAACTTGAAACCCTATAGTTTTTTAGTCAAATCGGTTGGACCATTTTTGAGAAATATTATCTGGACGTTTCTAAAAATCCCACGAGATTAGGCCGGGCAGGAAAAATTGAAAAATAAAATCTCCAATATAGGTAATTCAAATTTTCCACAAATGTAAACACGGAGATTATACACATAATTAAAAATGTGTATGCAATTCGGATCAGCCGTTTCGTAGAAAATAATGTAATACATGTTCTTTATTCATCAAATAGATAGAAATAATAGCAGAGAAATGTTGCATTGTTAATTCACGGCTCTCTAGATTCGCTGGTATCGAATGAAGTACATTTTATTTGATCAAGGTGTGTAAAGTTTTAGATTTTACTTCCTAGATATCTCGCTCATCACACAACGTTTGCCTAGTCAGACCAATACATTTGAATCAATCACACATAAACCAAACCAAACTTACAGTCTGTTCCGCGCGAGCTTGGAGCAACAGTCCCTCAGGAATATCCTGAGCTCCCTGAGCACCGCCTCCTCCTGCTCGTAGGTGGCCTTGAGCTGCTCGTCCGTGGGCTTGGGGGGCACGGGGGGTGGCGCCAGGGGCAGCTCCTCCAGCTCCGCCTCCTGCTGGGCGCGGGTCTGCCTGGGCGGGCGGACGCTCTCACACAGGAACAGCGGGGAGAAGAAGGCCTCGCGCTCCGCACGGTCCGGGTAGTCCAGCGTCAGGACCTCGCCACGGTACGTGCTGAACAGCCCGGATAACTGGACACACAGATGGATACATCTTTTACCTTTTCATTTTCATTTTTTGTTATACAGTGAAACCTCTATGCATTGTTCCCCGATAGGCTACATCGTTTTCCTGCTTGTATCATTCATGAGATGAGCATAGCGAAGATTTTCACTGAACTCTTACGGAACTTTGTCTGTGCGTTTTTTTTTGTAAACACTGCACAGGTCGCAGGGTTTGACCGATCGACATGAAACTTTTTTTTATATGCAAACTTATCCAACTTAGAACTGTATAGTTTTGAGGTCTAATCGGTTGGACCATTTTTGAGAAACATCATTTAGAAGCTTCTAAAAACCCCATAAGATTTGGCCGAGCGGAGAAAAATTGAAATATCAAATCTCTTCAATATGATTCAAATTTTCCACAAATGTGAACACAAGAATAATATACATGAATAAAAATTTGGTTTGATATTCGGACCAGCCGTTTAGGAGAAAATAATATAATAAATGTATTTTATTCATCGGAAAGATAGAAATATTAGTTGAAAAATGTTGCATTGTCGAAGTCACGGCTTTCTAGATTCATTGACATCGGATGAAGTTCATTTCAAATGATCAAGGTTTGTAGAGTTTTCGATTATACTTTATATAGACATCTCGCTCATCGTACAACGCACATCCTGCGTTTTCCTAGTTATAACAAGATAAAAAGCCCGGTTCTGCAGATTGGAGACCAAGCTTGTATACCACTCACCTGGTCCGGCAGCGTGTGGTGGGGCTCCTCGGACGTGGCCAATAGGAGGACGGGGGAGGCGGGGTCTATCTCGGCCAGCTTGGACAGGAAGACGGCGTGGAAGGTGTCGGACGCCAGGCCCCACAGCTTGCCCACGCAAGGCACGTAGATGATGGAGGGCGGGTTGCGGCGGGCCTCGTTGAACACCTGACGGACAAACAGCGGTTAGAACACTCTACGACAGCCAGCTTACTATGTCACTACTCTGTCTGCCAGGCCGGGGCATTTCCTGGTTACGCTGCACAGATATCAAATTGTAATTAAATTATTAAATCAAAGTGTAAGGGCGCATACGTGAGTCGACAACCGTCAAGTGCGACGGGTTAACAACTAAAAAAATCAGGCATATACTTTGAAAAAAAAAAGTCACAGAAACAGAAAATCAAGAAAAATTCAAAAATTCAAAGAATCAAAAATCAGAAAAATCATGAAAAAAATGAAAAGAATCGAGAAAATCACAGAAATAAAATGAAATGAAGAAAATAGAAAAAGTCAAGAAGAAACAATGAAAAAAAAAAAAAAAAGAGAAAAAGAAATGAAAAAATACAAAAGATTACGGAAAATCAGAATAATCAATCACAAGAAATAAAAAAGATCACGCAAAATCGAAAAAAAAATATCAAGAAGAATAACAAAATCGAAAAAAAATCACAAATCGTGTGTCCACTAAATCGTCGCGTAGTACCTGAATGCACGCCTCCTCGACCGTGTGGCTGGACGAGCCGTAGAGAGCCGACAGGTCGAGCGTGTGGACAGCCACGTGCTCCATGTGGTGAAGCAGGGCGGGGCCCACGTGCAGCTGCCCCTGTCCGCCGCTGGTCCCGTCCACCAGCAGGTGGGGGCGGTGGTACGCGTTCACCAGCTGATCGCTACAACAACAACAAATAGCACCGTCGTCATTAGCGGTGTGCCAATCTTTTCAACAGGCGTTGTAAAGCGTGATAATGGGACAAACGACACTGCTGATAATTTTTTTTTATTATTTATATTGGTTTTTAACGACGCACTGTTATGATAACTGAGATCTAATGGCGTCGGATGGATGATTAGTGAGATGATGGGATGATGAGATGAAGGTTCTTGGGTAATAGGAAGGATAGTAGGAAGGAAGCGGTCATGGCCGACTTATTGTAGGAACCATCCCGGCATTAGCCTAGACTACAGAGAGAAACCATGAGAAACCTCTTTAAAGACGGTCGGCGGCGGGGATTGAACTGGGTTCGAAATTCCCCTCGCCTGCCGGATCACATGAAGCGAACGTGCTAACCACTACGCTGCATGTGCCGGTCATTTTTTTTTTTTCTCATTTGTAATGTTGCTCAACGACCCCACCAACAGCTAGGTTATACGGGGGTACGAATGAGCGGATGATAATGAAACGATGAAGAGATGATAGATGAAAGAACCCACGCCCAACGGTGACTCCAGCTTCCGAAGCGTGTCTGAGCTACCGAGGGCTCGGTTGAAAGCGTGATCGTGTCTCACCTGGGAACGGAGCGCGTGAGCCCGTGAGGGAACGTCTCCTTGAGCGCCTCCAGCCCGGCCGCAAGAGACGCCCGGAGCAGCGGCTCCACCAGGTCGGCCATCTTGCGCCCGGCGCTGGGCGTGCAGCGGCTGGCGGCGGGCACGATGGTCGCTCGCGCCCGCAGGAAGTCTTCTTGCTCCACCTGGTGGCAGAGACGACAACTTCAAACTCTCCGCTAGATCAACAATGCGATTATCAGGGCGATGAAGAGCGTGTACCGTAATAAAGTTGAATAAATAAATAACGTCATTATTCATCAAAATCTAGTTTCAGGGTTGTGATGTCCTTTAAAGGAATTAAAATACAACTAAACGCAAAAGATATCCTCCAAAAATATGGTCTCGAACTATTAATATTAGATAGCTCTAGTGATGCCTTCGGGTAACAAATTAGGAACCGGGTACCCGCCGAAATTACCCGGGTAATTTAAAAAACTAAATAAAACTAAAAACTAAAAACTATATGACAATATATAGTTCTCAGTTCTCGGTAAAGAATAGTATTTGGCATGGCAACTAAATAGCGGGTGTCGGGAGAGGGATTCAGTACACTGGACGTGTGACCACTGATAACGGTAGGTGGTGCGACTAGATTTGACGAGCGCATTATGACAAGTTGAGGGAGGTCTGGGAAGGTAGGTGAAAAAACTTATGTAGAATGCGAAGTTGAATTTCTCTCATTAGCTTGAGTGATTTATAAAAGTTATTTTCTATATTATAGGTACTGGTTAGCACAATTACCCGGAATTGTACCCGGGTAACAAAATATTACCCGGGTAATGCATTACCCGTACCCGACCCGGGTACCCGAAGGCATCACTAGACAGCTCACGGCTTCCCAACTCCGGCCCGCGGTTTGATCATTGGCTTGTCAGTTAATCAGTAGTCACATTAATTTATAAATAGCATCACTGTCTTCCATTGAGCCATGTGAAACTGAAAGCTCAACAATCGACAGAGGCACTGGCACGTGCGTGATCGTTTGGCGGGGGGAAGGAACAGCGAATGGTACACCACACTTCAAAAAGACTAGCAAAAGCATATTCTGACGGTAAAAACATCAAGAAACAAACCAGCACAAAGTAGTTTTTCGAATTTTTTTTACAAAGAATCGATTCCTAGTTTTCAGAGTTGACGTTTTCCCCGTTAAGAACTATTCACATTGGACAGCGTAGGTTATTCTCACCGCGACGGCGTTTGGGTCTATCAGCAGCTTCTGGCTGGACTTGTAGATCTGCGGATACCTGCGCCGGAGCCCCTGGAGCACGGCCTCCGAGCAGAGCGCCCTCAGGTCCGAGCCGCAGTAGCCGGCCGCCTGCTCAGACAGCTCGGTCAGCAGCGAGGGGGAGGGGGGGGCGTCCCACTTGGACACGTGGATCCCCAGGATCTCACGGCGCTCCTGAAACAATCACACAGAGATCACAATTAATACAAGAGAAGAAATTGAGTTCAATTAAAAACAAGAAATTACATTCCAACGGTTGTTTGATCAAAATGTATTTGCGAGAGGTGGAATGATTTGTAAATCTCTAGTCGGCTTACGACCGTCACTAGTATGACCAACCAAATCCATCAGACATAGAATTGGGAGTTATTTATCGATTATTAGGCACATAGACCCCAAAACTTTTACGTTTACTATTTGACATTTCATGTGGAGGGTTAATTCTCAAACCTATGATATTCACGAACACGAGTAGTCAAACCTGGTGGTTGGTTTTATTGAGTTGAACATCTATTTTCATATAAACTTTGTATTCCATAAGTATTTCGTTAAAACATCGTTTTCGAGAGGTTGGTCGTGGGCGGGGATCTGTGCTATTCTGGATGGTTCGATGAGCGTTTATTGGGCCTTCCCATCGGCTGTGGGCGGGCAGCCGTAGGGGCGTGAGGGGTAGGGAGGCACGGGGAGACGGAGGGCATGGGGTCCTCGACGACGTCCGGCTGGGGTCAACGGCGGGGTCAGTTACGACGGGGCCCTCGGATGGGTGGCGAAGGCCCCTTGTTTTAAAACGCAGGCTAAAGCTGGTATCACGTGACGTGTGCACGGACCCACCTGTCTGGCGGGCAGGGGGAAGTACAGCTCGCGGTCGAATCGGCCGGGCCGCCGGAGCGCCGGGTCGATGGCGTCGATGCGGTTCGTGGCCCCCACCACGATCACCTCGCCGCGGGAGTCCAGCCCGTCCATCAGGGCCAGGAGCGTGGACACGATGCTGGCGTGGATCTGGTCCTGCTTGGACGAGCGCACCGGGGCCAGGCCGTCGATCTCGTCGAAGAAGATTATCGACGGTCGCATCTGGTACGCCTGGAAACAGAACGAAGGTTATTTGGGTTTTACGGAGCGTCGACATCAAGGTCATTTGGTACAGATTAAGACCTTGAGACACAAATTCAATGATGGATTTTTCATCATCATTTTCCATTTATTGATTTACGTAAATTTCCTACGTTTACCGTGTAATTTGTATTATAATTTCAAACGTTTTGACTGTTATTGGATTTTTTTGTTTATAATAACTTCGCAACTTGATATAAAAACTATGTTCCTTGATTAACGCTAAGGATGAAAGATGAGATCGTTTGAACGGGGCACCACAAGGGCGATCTTACCACCCCATGGTATTATTGTTTTAAATTAGAAGCAATGAAATTGGACACCAGGTCCACGCTGGACCACACTTCTTGTAAATAGTAAATAGAGAAAGGATACACATTATTAAAAATTTGTATGCAATTCAGACCAGCCGTTTTGAAAATAATGTAATAAATGTATTTAATTCATCGAATAGATAGAAATAATAGCAGAAAAATATTGCAGTGATAGAGTCACGACTCCCTGGATTCAACAGTAACCGAATTAAGTATGTTTTATTTGATCAAGGTGTGTACAGAGTTTTCTATTCTACTCGATATAGATATCTCGCTCATCTTACAACGTTTGCCTAGTGGCTATAATCAATCGGTACGATAGCTGAAAGGGGGGAGTGCTCTTTAAACCCTGCGTGCGACAGGTGGACAAGGGGAGGGAGCTCACCTGGTCGAACAGCAGTCTCAGTTGTCTCTCCGACTCGCCCACCCACTTGGTGAGGCAGTCCGCCCCCTTGCGCATGAAGAACGCAACCTTCCTGGCGCCCTGGCTGCACTCGTTGGCCAGGGCCCGCGCCAGCAGAGTCTTGCCCGTGCCTGGAACGCAACACGCAACGCGGTGAGCACGACACGAGTCGGATTATTCACGGCTAGACTTGGAGGAATATAGCATCAAGTTCAAGTTCTGGTAGCCTACCGTATTTACACGCATATAAGACGCACCGGCTCATCTTGGATATTATATTCAGTACAATTTTCAAATTTTCAGCCCACACACAGAGAATTTTCTCTATGTGGGCTTCTTATCTTATTTTATAACATTATATTGGATTATACAAATTTGTAAAGTGTTTGAAGATAAGAATAAAATGAGTTTTAAATAGTAAAAAATAAAAAAAAATAAACTATACCTTCGGCTGGCGACCGATTTCAACTTCGAAATGAGTCAAATGTCGTATTAGCGAGGGTTTACTGTACCTGGCAGTCCGTGGAACAGCACGCCCTTGGCCGGCTGAATGTGGTAGCGATCGAACACCTCGGGGTAGAGCATGGGGAACACCACCATCTCCTTCAGGCAGCGGATGTGCTCCTCCAGCCCGCCCACGTTGGCGAACATGATGGACCGGTCCAGCGACATGGGGTCAACGTCCGCCAGCGTGTTGCCCGTCGGCTTGGAGCCCGACGGGCCCGGGCCGCTAGCCTCCAGCAGGTTCATGGGCGTCGGCAGGCAGCGGCTGCGGAGACATGCCACATTAACAAAGAGCTACACAACGTTAACAGAAGCATTATAGGCCTCAGAGATGCTATTTTTACAAGAATTGAACTGTCCATTGAAGCGAGTTACAAGACACCCAACCAATTTAAATGGGACTTCAATATTAAATGGGAGGTCATAAGACCGGGCCTAAATCAACATTAACCTCGATAGACAATGTGTCAACAGCCAGCTTACCTCGATAGACAATGTGTGAACAGCCAGCTTACCTCGACAGACAATGTGTCAACAGCCAGCTTACCTCGACAGACAATGTGTCAACAGCCAGCTTACCTCGACAGACAATGTGTGAACAGCCAGCTTACCTCGTCAGGGTCTTGTTGTGCCCCGCCTTGGGCTTGCGCCGGGTGGTGTTGATGCGGTCGTCGTCGCTGCTGGAGGAGGAGGAGGAGCGGCCGCGGCGCTGGCAGCACGGCCGCATCATGGGGCGCATCACGCGGGACGATCTGCCCTGGCGCGGCGGGTCTACACACAAGCGCGACAGGTTAGCACGCAACATCCAACGCAGGCTTCACGTCTACGCTACGGTAAACCCTCGTTGATCCAAAACGGGAGCGGGAATTTTTCTCCGTAAGACTGTTTTTAAATGGGATTAAAAGTGACCAATGGGAACGCCATGATTTGTGAAGTCATGGCTCATAAAGTAGCGTGAGGCAAGCATGTCTGTGTGGTGCTACTGGTATACTGGTAGCATGGCTGCCTCACGTTTTGGGGTTTCATGGTTCGACTCCCGACGCTGCTTCTTTTCATTTTTTTCAGAAAAGTAACTATCAAATATTAGCGCAGGGTTATGGTTAGGGTTGATTTCTTTTCACTTTGACCCCAGAAACAAAAATATCTACACAAATGATGTGATTTTCAACTCTTGTTGGTTTGACAACAGCACGGAGAGCCGAGATCAGGCCTTACCGATGCTGGACTGGAAGCGGTCGACGGCAGGTTTCACCTGTCGCAGCGAGTACTTGGGCACCTTGTCCTCCAGCTCGTCGTCCGTGAACGTGCGGCTGCTCTGAGTCTCCGTCTGGTTGCCCGCGATACGACCTGCAACAATCGGCACACGTTCAATACATATACTCATGCGACGGATCTTGTTTAATCTTTCAGAAAAAGTCGCGGGAGGTTAAGAATTGTTGGTTTTTATGGTTTTCAAACTCACTTAAATCTGATGGTTTTTGCATGTTGTTTGGGAGGGGGGGGGGTTCTGGAGGGGGTGAAATGTTAGTGAGGTTAGTGGGGGGGAGGTTGATGCCATTGTTAGGAAGGGGGGGGGGGGGTTCTGGAGGGGGTGATATGCCGGTTAGGTTAGTGGGAAGAGGTGGATGCCGTTGTTGGAGGGGGGGAGGGGTGCTGGAGGGGGTGATATGTTAGTGAGGTTAGTGGGGGGAGGTTGATGTTAGTTAGGTTAGTGGCGGAGGTTGAAGGAAAAAAATAGGCGTGCTCAGTGTCTCAATAATTTTGTATTTCAAACATGATTTGTCTTTGAGAAATGTTTGCATGCGGAGCGGTACTTACCGGGCACGTTCTGCACGTCATCGTCGTACATGTAGCGCTTGGCGGGGCGGCGCAACCTCTTGACCTTCGAGTACATGTCAAGGTCGTCCCCGTTGTTAAGGTTACCGCCGGTCGTGTCCAGGTCGGCGTTGGTGCGCGCTCGCTTCATGCCCCTCCCCCCCTGCCGACCGCACACAACAAAACATGGCATTTAGACGATATTCCGACTATTCACGACGAGAATTACAATGAGAAGTCTCTGGAAGAAAGGAGGACAAACTCGAGGCTTGTAGCTATGTACAAGATAGCGTCAAGAAGTGAGGCATGGCAAGACATGGGTTTGGTAAGACAGTCCTCATTTGTTGGAAGAGGCAACCATAATTATAAATTAGAGATTAGAAGATACAACAGCAACATTGGTAAATTCTCATTTCTGGGAACCACTATCAAAGAATGGAATGGACTGGGAGAAGTGTTGAGCTTATGGCCGAAATCGGTTGACATATTCATTAAAAATATGTATAATTATTGTTAAATAAGTCCGATCGGACTCGATCACTTTATTAAAAAAGATAATAAACAATAAATAAATCTTACAATTGGAAAGTTTCAATTGAATCATGTTGATTTGGAATGCGTCGTCACGGCAACCTGTCCCCCCCTCTCACCTCGTCCTCCTCTTCCTCGCTGGGCTCCTTGTCCTCCGACATGTAGACGTCCGCGTAGTCCACCCGGGTCCCCCTGGTCCTGCCCAGCTGCCCGCCCGCCTCCTGCTCCGCCTTGGCGGGCTTCTCCGCCCCAAACGGGCACGGGTACCCGCGTAGTGGCTGGTGCCCGTTCATGCCGTCGATCCACGTGTTGTTGAAGTTGTCGTACTTCTGCTTGCGGTTGCGGGTCGAACGACGGACGCCTGCCAACCGTTCCAGTACATTTTACACACGTTTCGTTGATGATGATGATTATTGTTTGCTTAACGACGCCACAAACAGCTAGGTTATACGGGGGTACGAATGAGCGGGTGATAATGAAACAATGAAGTGATGATAAGTGAAAGGACATTTACAAAGACCCATGCCTTATGCGGGACTCGAACCCACGCCCAACGGTGACTTCAGTTTATGAAGCGGTGCCTCAGCTGACTGAGCTACTGAGGGCGCCGATTTGTTTCTGTACAAGATTTTAAATAAGTACTACTGGGTGGATTTTTAGTTGAGCATTAGCGAAGATTTTCATCTCCTACGAAGGTTTGTCTGTTTTTTTGTAAACACTGCACAGGTCGCAGGGTTTGACTGATCGAGATGAAACTTTTTCTTTATACGCAAACTTATCCAACTTGGAATTGTATAGTTCTTGGGTCGAATCGGTTCGACCATTTTCGAGTAAAATCATATCAAAGTTTCTAAAAACACCATAAGATTGGGCTGAGTGGAAAAAGTTGAGAAATAAAATCTCATCAATTTTGCAAACTCGAAATTTGGTTCCCCAAGTTATCAGAAAACGTAGGAATCGACCAATCAGCGTCTAGTTCAAACATACGGTCGACCGCCATTTTGGCAGGATGTGTCTAGCCTATTGTTTGTTGACGACTAATAACAACATTGGGAACAAGACTAAATGCTGTGTAAATGAATTAGGACATTCTGAAAACTATAATAATTCTACGATTTCTTATATTACGTACTATAAACTGTAGAAAAAATGTATAAAAGCTCCTACTAGACTTTGGGGACACAACTTTTAGGTTATGTTGCACTCAAGTGACGGCTGATTGAAAGAGCTGTCTCGACTGGTTGAAATTAGACGTAGGAATAGTGTCGTGAATGAGGTAGTAAGTTCACAGCCTCAAGTTGACGGAATCAGTTCAAGATCAAGTTTAATCGTGAATGTGTGTTTACCGTCCGCTCCCTCTTGGTGGTCGGTGGTCTGCTGGTCCTGGTCCCCGCCCCCCCGCCGCGCACGAGGGCTGCTGTGATTGGTCCGCCGCACCAGGTGGAGACGCGACGAGCTGCGGTGCCTGGCCAATCAAACCTCACGTCACGTCTACATTACAACACCCAAGTACATTTAGAGAAACTTCGGGAAATTTGACATACTCGGTACCATCCCTGATTTTGCTAATTTGATTCTGAAAATGGTGTTTTCTAATAGATGAACATTAGGTCTACCAAAAAAGGCACTTGACGCATAAAATTGTTATCCCAAAGTTCAATAAACAGTCCTAAACAGTATGAAATGACACGGACATTGATCACAGTCGGCCATCTTTAGAGGTGAGGTCACCAACCTTGACCAACTAACCCACCACTTGGTACCGAGCAACACAAAATTACCGAAACATCAGTTACGAGTCTTTTGGAGTCCATTTAGTGGATAACACTTTTTTGGGGATAACTTTTCGATGGTTTGAGATATCGACATTTTGAAAACAAGGAAACACGGATATTTTCAATATTTTTGATACGGTGTGAGTCATAACTATTCACCTGATATCGCATAATTGTCGGGCTTGAAGGGTTAAAAACCGTAAAAATAACCGTATCCGCATGACAATCAGGTGATTCTAGATTAATAGTTACAGTGAAACGTCGATCCATCGTTTTTCAAGGGACTAGGAAAAATAAAAACATCCATGCAGGAAAATTATTCATTGTTTTTTTTTTATACATTGGGTTTAACAACGCACTGTTATGATAACTGAGATCTAATGGCGTCGGATGGATGATTAATGAGATGATGGGATGATGAGATGAAGGTTCTTGGGTAATGGGAAGGATAGTGGGAAGGAAGCGGTCATGGCTGACTTATTGTAGGAACCGTCACAGCATTAGCCTGGACTACAGAGGGAAACCACGAAAGCCCCTATAAAGATGGTCGGCGGCGGGGATCGAACCTCGCCTCCCGGATCACATGAAGCGAGCGTGCTAACCACTGCGCTGCATGTGCCGGTTATCCATTGGTTATATGGGAGTAGAGTTGAACCAGCAGGAAACGTTGGATCCGGGAACGATGCCTTCAACGAGCGTTGCGACGTTACCTGCCCTCCAGTCGGCCCCGCCTCGGCCTCGAGATGATCTCGTTGTCCTCGCTAGCGTCGTCCGTCAACAGGTCGTCTCGGGACTCCTCCATGTCGTCCTCCCCGTAGCGGCTGCGCAGTGACCGAGACATCAGCACTGCCAACACCACACACACACCGGCATTAGAAACAAAACATCCATCTTGTTGACATGTTGAAACAGTGGTGGACTGAAGGAATTAGTAGGGGGGAGAACCTCTTTAGTAAGTTTTGGGGTGGTAAGATTGCCCTTGTGGTGCCCCGTCCAAACGATCCTACTCTCATCCTTAGCCTTAATCGGGGAACAATGATTTTGTATCAAGTTTCGATGTTATTAAAAAAAAAAAAGTAAGTTTTATTTCTTAACCCCATCTAGATGCTCTCACATGTTGAATAGTTTCTTTAGTGAGTTTTTCACTTTAGTAAGTTTTTCTGTCTGATCCCCTGAAAAACGTACTAAAGAGGTTCCACTGCAGTGACTAGTGGGCAGTAATTTGTTCATTAGCAAAGATATCCTATTTACAGACAAGTCGATAGAATTTTGTAATAAAATAATAAAAATGAATTGAAATACCGGGTATAATACAATTAATACAGTAATGATGGTGTCGGTAACCTTAAGCAAAATAGGATACAAATCAGTACAAACAATACTTGATAATACAAAACAATACTTGATAAGAATATACAATACTTGATAATATCACCTCAACAATCAACAACTATTTTACCATTTGGCACAATGGTGCCATTCGGAATCAACAGGGAGTGTTTTTCAGAATAATCAATTCAACGGTTTTCTCGAGAAAAATTCCATGCACTGTGGTGAGTGGGAAAAAGATGGGAATAATATCTAAAAAAAATTAGGAAATCACAATACACTTTAGGCTTACTCTCATCCACAACAACAACAACAACAACAACAACAACAACAACAACAACAAGCTATTGGCAAGCGCCACCACACGGTTAGTCCTAGGCCCGTACCGTAACTACTGGCATTCAAGACAGCCTGTACAAAATAAGAAGATAACAATAATAATGTTTTCATTTTCTCATCAGATTGTGACATACAATATTGAGCATCGTCAAACATGGATTAGTGAACGTTTACAAAATACAAGTACTGGTCCACAGTTATATGTAGGCCCTATACATAATTTTACCCACATAGGTCTACATACAAATTACATATAAATCACATTAAAGTGGGATATGTTATAGCTTACCATTTACATGATATGTGATAATAATGACATATAATTCAGTAATAATGTTGAACCAATCTGATTGAAAAATGAACATGCAGTAAGCTTAGTCAAAACTTATTAAATTATATGATGAGCCCGCTATAGGCCTACCGTACTTGTTACATACGCTCAATACTTATTGTCAATGGCAATGCAAGAATAAATAACAAACTATGTATTGCAAACATATATGGGCAGTTATATGGAGAGTTAAAATACACAACTAAAGTTGTCATTGACCTCTCAAGATTTAGTCCTTAGGAATTCGTCGACTGAATAAAAACAACTATCAATTAGAAATGCCTTGAGCGCATTCTATAAATGTACGCCCTCTCTTTTCTTTGTTTTGGGGAAGAGTATTGAAGAATTTTTAGCCCATATGCAGAGGATTTTTAGAGCATATGTTTTTAGAGAATCTAAAGTCAGTCTTGACTCTCGTATTATGGTCCGAGACGGATTCATTTGTGGCTGATAGATGTATGTTTTCAATCATAGAAGCAAATATATAGAGACAAGGTACTGCGAGAATACGAAAGTTCTTGAAATATGTAACATAAGAGTCTTTGTAAATAACTTACGCGCATGACCACACCTCAAAGCTCTTTTCTGTAATATGAATGATCTTGATGCACCCCGAAGAATAATACCGTATTGTAATAAAGATTGAATATGTACATAATATACCATCTTTACTACTTTTAAATTCGTTATTCCCATTAATTTATCATGAGGAAACAGCCTGAGGCCTCTCGCTTGCATGTAGCGGTAATGTGGGCACCCCAGTCAAGACGATAGTTAAACCTACGAATTTAGATTGGGAGTGTTCGGAGTGTCAAAGGCTTGGCTAAAATCGTAAAAAACTCCCATTACTTCCATTTTATTATTGAATGCTTTCAAGATACCGGTATAACTTACAAAACCTGAAATCGCGGAATTAGTAAATCTATTTTTAGTAAAACCGTGTTGCCAACAATTTAAAAGTGTGGCGATTTAAAAATGCAAGAAGTCGTGAATAGAAGGCCTTCTCAAATATTTTTGAAAATACAGATAAAATTGCTATTGGTCTGTAGCTTGCTATTCCTTTACGGTCACCACTTTTAAAATGCAAAAACAAAATCATTCAAGCAACATTGGCTATGTTCATATGTGCCAACCTTTTCGTGAATCACGCTTTGCTCTTCGATTACGTTCGATGACGAATCGATTCCTCAATTCTCCGCCCCAACCGGGACGATCCGTAATGTCCTTCTCCTCAGATCTGTCATGCTGCTGACTGCTCACCGTTACTTCGGCATCCTAGATAAATACAACAGTAAAGGTATCCTCTGATATTTATCTACAGACCAACAAAAAAGCTCCCTTCATAGGCAAGACTGGGACATCCAAAAAGCACCATTTTGAGGTAAAGACACCATCAGGAGAGTAGCTACAGGCTTAGTAATTAATCTAGGTGTAGGGCCCAATTGGCATAGACTAGGCCTCGGAACAGGGCACCGCCCCGAACATTCCATGTCTTGTACCTTGGCCAACAGATCAAATTCTCACGGAATATCATGGCCCATCATTATTTCTCAACAGCCCACATTCAGATAATCAACTCTTCACAGAGAGCCACTCAAATTCAGGTCTAGATATATCATTTACAAAATGTGATGTGATACTTTGCAATGGCTGAATCCAGACAAAGAGAATGCCAGGGCCTTGGCTTACCTCTCCTTCTTCTTTAACATCAGCTGTTTCTTTCACAGGCATTTCAGCACCAGTATTATCGGGTAGAGCGTCTCCACTACGAGTTCTCACCATTTTCAGAGGATATGGCTGCAAAAACTGCGACCTGATGGATGATTTCTCATAAATACCATTTTATGGAGGCTTCAATGGCCTCGAAACGTTTGGTAACAAATCCTCTTAGGCCCTAGTTTTTATTGACGTCTGTTTATATTGCAATGTTACTAAAACAAATCGAGGCAATACAATGGTTCATAGACTGTAAGAAATGGAAATCTTTTCACAAAACTTTTTGCAAAGGTGAAATGTAGAGCAGTAAATAGAGAAAAACAATCAAAGTGCAGATTTGCGCCAAAGCAACACAACAGTAAATTTCAGACCGCAGTCGCACGTATACCAACCAATCAACATAAAATTCGGTTTTAGTTCACTTTGTTACGGAAGACCAACATGACAACACATGTTTCCCCTGTCTACTGCCGAGGTGCCGAAATCCATCTATTTTTGACGTTTAAAACGCCAAATACTTGCTTGTCAAACAAAAGTTGAATGAAACAGTGAAAGTGATCATGAATCCATATGTATATTTACACATTAACATAAAATATTATTAAAAATGGACAAGTACCGTCGTAGACCCATTACAGACAATGAATAAACACTTTTCAACAAATAAGAGAAAATAAAATGATGGACTATTAAATCACAATTGCTATAGGCCGCCTATGACTTGAGTTATTCAAGTATTAGGCAACTGATATTTCGCTAAATTCTAATTTATTGTATTGTAAATTATTCAAGTCCTGAGTCACCTGATATGTAATTGACAGTTCAATGTCCCAACTGAGCAGCAGCAAACAAGTATTGAGACAGTTGTCCGAACGCAAATTTAGTATAGGCCTACTATGCATATAGGGCCACCTGTAGGCCTTTTCAAATAATGTTGGGCCTCACTTTACTGAGTGATTTTATTGCATATTTGGAAAGTATTATTGGTAAGTTACTTTTGCAGTTATGTAGTGTCATTTGGGTTAGTGTTGGTAGCTATCAAAGCGTTGCCTACTTTGTCAAGGCTGTAGATTCCGATGTACCTTCGGACAAAGAAGTATTTGGTAACGTCATTTTAATCACAATCGGTAGAAATCCTCGAGCAGTGCTAACAATGGATTCTTGTACTTACAACAAGCTTCCTTCATGGATCAAAGATACCGTGACGATTTCGCCTTCCATTCCAACCTTGAATTGTTCCCGACTCTAACCCTTTTCTACACGTTCTCGAAGAGTTCTTCACCTCCTAATCGGTCAACCATTGTTTGCTTTAATCTAGTTGCGTTGCGTCAAATGATACATTTTTCCATTTTATCCGTTGAACGGAACTTGAAATTTCACAGAACGTTGATATTGTTCTGATAACCTACATATTTCTACCAAGTTTAAAAAAAATTGATTTCTGAGAAAATGAGTTATTATAGGCCTATTAGAAAATGACCAATATGGAGATTAAAGTTTGTCAATGCAAATCCACAGGTTGCAAGGCTATGAATTATAAGAATGAAATGGTATGAGTGAATGAATGAATGAAAAAGAAAGGCTTGGAAATTTGAAAACTTGAGCTCTGTAGATAACTTTGGAATAAATTCTATATAAATATCTCGTCAGACGCTAAATGACTATTCTGTTGATACGCCTTTAAACCCTAATATTCATTCATTCAAATATCTTGCTCATCTTACAATGCATACACTGCGTTTTCTTAGTGAACAAATCTAGTGAACAAGATAAGTACAGTAGCGGTACGATGAAATCCAATAAGGTTGGAATGTAGCAGTAAAGACTTGGTGTGGTTTCCAGTGGAGTATATCGACATCGACTTCACGCTATGGCTGACCTGGCTGTTGACCCCGCTCATCGTGACCTTCATGCTTCCGATGGTCATCGCGTGTTTACTGTACATGACGTCGCTACTTCTCTACATCTACAAGTGGCACAGGTAAACCCAACACCACTACTACCTGTGCTGAGCCATTCACTTTATAGTGTTGATCAAGAATTAATTAATAAGAAATGATAGAGTGTGTATCGCATTGAAGAGTGTTTTGATTGTTGTGTGCAGGCAGCGGATCCGAGACGCGTACGAGTTGGACTTCTGGCACGGAGCCAGGAAGTCTGTCGCGGCCATCTGGGACGCCCACGGCTGGATCTGGCACGGTAACAAGCTTACCTTGAATCATCACCTTATCCATTCATTTCAAACGTAGTTGAAGCACGTCAACTTTGAAACTAGACTTTTCATTATAAGTAATAACCGTTTCTGTGAAATATATCCGGACATAACCAGCATTGATATTGAGAGTAAACAAAACACACGTATATTGATATCTTCCACTTTGAAGTACCTAGCCTAACTCTCTTAGGCAATGTTCACTTCTTGTCAGAAGGATTGTAAAACACAAGTTATGTTAATAGTGGTTGAAATTTGGAAAATATATTGTTTTATTGCATTTTCTTATTGAATTTATTCATAATAATCATTGCAGCTATTTGCTGCATATGAAAGTCTCTGTAAAATGGAGGGATTATTCAAAAGTACCGTGATAAAAACGAGATGAAAATCAAAAACAAAACAGCATGTTTGAAGTTAATCATTATACAATAACGAAAAAAGGAACAAAAAATTAGTGATAGGCCTAGGCGTATTTATTGCATAATCGCATAATTGTCACGCGTATACGGTTAGACAACTCTTTTCAACCGCATACGCCCGACAATCAGGCTATATGAGATCAATAGCTTTATTACTTACACTGTCCTGAAGGTATTTAGAATATCTGTGTTTACTCGTTCTCTGAATTTCAATATCTCACACCGTTCAAAAGTTATCACAAAAAAACTGATATTCCGCTAAATCGACTCCCATGGCCTCTTAAACGATTGATATAATCTGCTCTAAAGCTGACATAAATTCTAATTTTAATTGTATTTGCGGGCGGTTTCAAGTCAGGTTCGCTCGCGGACACCGCCAAGATCAGTTTATTCTTTGTCATAAAATATGCACGCGAATTGATGAGGGGAAAAAAATGGTTTGAAAAAGTGGTATTCACACGCGAACGCGAAGCGTCTGAATAAGTCGTTAAGAGTGACGGTGAAATGTGTCGTGTGTTTTGAGGTTACGAGGTTCGTGGCATGGAGAACATCCCGAGTGACTCGCCCGCCCTGATCGTGTACTACCATGGCGCGATCCCCATCGACATGTACTACGTCGTTGCCAAGGTCATGCTCATCAAGAACCGTCTGATTCACACCGTGGCCGACCGCTTCCTCTTCAACCTGCCAGGTACGCAGCTCGGTTCAAACCATCTCTAACCGCTTGACAACTTGTCCAAGCGGATATCGCTTTAATTAATCACCAGGGGGTGCATTCCTGTACGATTTGATACGATTTTTTTTTTTTCAATAACATCGAAACTTGATACAAAATCACTTTTCCCCAATATTTTAGTGAAGGTAATACCAAAAAAAACATCAGAAAAGCGATACTATCCTATATCAACAGCTGATACACAGCCACCTTTAATTGTGGGTTTAAGTCAAGACTGGGTTTATCTTGTACAGGAATGCGCTCCCCAGAACGTGAGATTAAACTAATTGCTTAGGCCCGGTTTTACGAATCTTAGTTAAGTACTTATCCACTAACTATTTGTTAAAGGTACGAAAATATCATATGTAACCAATGGTGATAGCAAGTTAATCCGCTAACTATTGCTTAATCCACTAACTATCGATTCGTAATACCGGCCCTTAGTTATAAGACTTCAGGATATAACAATACAGAGTAATAATAATAATATTATGTAGACTTGTAAATAAAGTATTCATCCATTCTTTTAAGTACAGTGAAACCTCTATGCATCGTTTTTCAAGGGACCATGAGAATAAAACCATCCATGCAGGAAAACGATCCATCCAGGACAATTTAACATTGATTATATGGGAGCGGGATGAGAAAAAATGAATGATACAAGCAGAAAAACGATGGATTGACGGGTAAGCTTACCCTGATGATAACAAGAGGGCGATCCGTGTTCCAGGGTGGAAGATAATCTCGGAGGCGATGAACGTGATCCCGGGAACGATCCAGACGTGCTCGGCCATCCTGAAGGAGAACAACCTGTTGGCCATCTCTCCGGGCGGGGTGTACGAGGCTCAGTTCAGCAACGCCTACTACAAGCTGCTCTGGAAGAAACGCCTGGGGTTCGCTAAGGTTGCCATGGACGCCAAGTCGGTTCGTACCTCAGCGCTCTAACAGTATTCGTTCGTTAGATGAGCGCAGCGAGAGGTGGAGGAATAGAGCATTTACTTTCAGTTTTGGTAGCCTATAGAATAGAATAGAATTTATTAGTTTAGCATTTTTGCTAATCTGCATTGTACATAATTATAATATATGAGTAATAACAATAATAGTAATAATTGTAATACAGAAATGATGCATAATTCAAGTTTAAAATGCAATATATCTAAATACAAAGTGCCTACATAGAAACATGATTACTGGTACTGTTACTTAAAATTACTTGATCTATGTTACAAGGTCCCAATAATTAGTTACCTCGGAAGGTTTGGGAGTTGGCCTACATTTATATGAAATGTAGTATTTTCTGGACACAGGGTAGGACACATGCCCGCGGTGGAACATGTATTTAATTACAACCATTGCTCTCAGCGGTCTGGAAATGTTATTTCATGCATGAGAAGGGATCAATTGACAATTGTTATTTGTCAGAATTTCCTGAAAATCATATTCGAATTTTCCCGTTTTCTGGACACAGGGTAGGACACATGCCCCCGATGAAACATATATTTAATTACAACCATTGCTCTCAGCGGTCTGGAAATGTTATTTCATGCATGAGAAGGGATCAATTGACAATTGTTATTTGTCAGAATTTCCTGAAAATCATATTCGAATTTTCCCGTTTTCTGGACACAGGGTAGGACACATGCCCCCGATGAAACATATATTCAATTACAACCATTGCTCTCAGCGGTCTGGAAATGTTATTTCATGCATGAGAAGGGATCACTTAACAATTGTTATTTGTCAGAATTTCCTGAAAATCATATTCGAATTTTCCCGTTTTCTGGACACAGGGTAGGACACATGCCCCCGATGAAACATATATTTAATTACAACCATTGCTCTCAGCGGTCTGAGAATGTTATTTCATGCATGAGAAGGGATCAATTAACAATTGTTATTTGTCAGAATTTTCCGAAAATCATATTCGAATTTTCCCGTTTTCTGGACACAGGGTAGGACACATGCCCCCGATGAAACATATATTTAATTACAACCATTGCTCTCAGCGGTCTGAAAATGTTATTTCATGCATGAGAAGGGATCAATTAACAATTGTTATTTGTCAGAATTTTCCGAAAATCATATTCGAATTTTCCCGTTTTCTGGACACAGGGTAGGACACATGCCCGCGGTGAAACATATATTTAATTACAACCATTGCTCTCAGCGGTCTGGAAATGTTATTTCATGCATGAGAAGGGATGAATTGACAATTGTTATTTGTCAGAATTTTCCGAAAATCATATTCGAATTTTCCCGTTTTCTGGACACAGGGTAGGACACATGCCCGCGATGAAACATATATTCAATTACAACCATTGCTCTCAGCGGTCTGAAAATGTTATTTCATGCATGAGAAGGGATCAATTAACAATTGTTATTTGTCAGAATTTTCCGAAATCATATTCGAATTTTCCCGTTTTCTGGACACAGGGTAGGACACATGCCCGCGGTGAAACATATATTTAATTACAACCATTGCTCTCAGCGGTCTGAAAATGTTATTTCATGCATGAGAAGGGATCAATTAACAATTGTTATTTGTCAGAATTTCCTGAAAATCATATTCGAATTTTCCCGTTTTCTGGACACAGGGTAGGACACATGCCCGCGGTGAAACATATATTTAATTACAACCATTGCTCTCAGCGGTCTGAGAATGTTATTTCATGCATGAGAAGGGATCAATTAACAATTGTTATTTGTCAGAATTTTCCGAAAATCATATTCGAATTTTCCCGTTTTCTGGACACAGGGTAGGACACATGCCCGCGGTGAAACATATATTTAATTACAACCATTGCTCTCAGCGGTCTGGAAATGTTATTTCATGCATGAGAAGGGATGAATTGACAATTGTTATTTGTCAGAATTTTCCGAAAATCATATTCGAATTTTCCCCTTTTTCTGGACACAGGGTAGGACACATGCCCGCGGTGAAACATATATTTAATTACAACCATTGCTCTCAGCGGTCTGGAAATGTTATTTCATGCATGAGAAGGGATCAATTAACAATTGTTATTTGTCAGAATTTCCTGAAAATCATATTCGAATTTTCCCGTTTTCTGGACACAGGGTAGGACACATGCCCGCGATGAAACATATATTTAATTACAACCATTGCTCTCAGCGGTCTGGGAATGTTATTTCATGCATGAGAAGGGATGAAACGACAATTGTTATTTGTCAGAATTTTCCGAAAATCATATTCGAATTTTCCCGTTTTCTGGACACAGGGTAGGACACATGCCCGCGGTGAAACATATATTTGATTACAACCATTGCTCTCAGCGGTCTGAAAATGTTATTTCATGCATGAGAAGGGATGAATTAACAATTGTTATTTGTCAGAATTTCCTGAAAATCATATTCGAATTTTCCCGTTTTCTGGACACAGGGTAGGACACATGCCCGCGATGAAACATATATTTAATTACAACCATTGCTCTCAGCGGTCTGAAAATGTTATTTCATGCATGAGAAGGGATGAATTGACAATTGTTATTCGTCAGAATTTTCCTGAAAATCATATTCGAATTTTCCCGTTTTCTGGACACAGGGTAGGACACATGCCCGCGGTGAAACATATATTTAATTACAACCAATGCTCTCAGCGGTCTGAAAATGTTATTTCATGCATGAGAAGGGATCCTTTAACAATTGTTATTTGTCAGAATTTCCTGAAAATCATATTCGAATTTTCCCGTTTTCTGGACACAGGGTAGGACACATGCCCGCGGTGAAACATATATTTAATTACAACCATTGCTCTCAGCGGTCTGGAAATGTTATTTCATGCATGAGAAGGGATCAATTGACAATTGTTATTTGTCAGAATTTTCCGAAAATCATATTCGAATTTTCCCGTTTTCTGGACACAGGGTAGGACACATGCCCGCGGTGAAACATATTTTTAATTACAACCATTGCTCTCAGCGGTCTGAAAATGTTATTTCATGCATAGAGAAGGGATCATTAACAATTGTTATTTGTCAGAAATTTCCGAAAATCATATTCGAATTTTCCCCGTTTTCTGGACACAGGGTAGGACACATGCCCAAGTGAAACATATATTTAATTACAACCATTGCTCTCAGCGGTCTGGAAATGTTATTTCATGCATGAGAGGGATGCAATTAACAATTGTTATTTGTCAGATTTTCCGAAAATCATTTCTTTTCCCTTTTCGGACACAGGGTAGGCACATGCCCGGAAACATTTTTAAAAACCATTGCTCTCACGGTCAAAAAATGTTATTTTCATTGAAAAGAATATTACAATTGTATTTGTCAAAAATTCCCCGAAAATATTTCAAATTTTTCCCCCTTTTTTGGGGAACAGGGTAGGAACATCCCGGGAACTAATTTTTTTCAAAAGCTCCAGCGGCTAAAATTTTTTTTCAGGAAAAAAGGAAAAACAATTGTTTTTCAAAATTTTTTTTGAAATATATTCAAATTTTCCCCTTTTTCGGACCGGGTAGGAAAAATGCCGGGGGAAAACATAAAATTTAATAAAAACCAAAGCTCTCAGGGGGCTGAAATGTTTTTTAAGCAGAG